>JACEFZ010019795.1:0-30686 GCA_014155875.1 Cepaea nemoralis
CTCCTCTTCTGTTAATTGTACATAATGTTCATCTTTTATTCGCCAATTCCAGGCACTCGTTATTAGTTACTTTTGCAGTTCACAGGTTTGGCAAAATGTCTCAAAGAAACTATACCTCCCCTGGCTACAAGCTCTTCCTAATTTGTTCGCTCACATTCAAAGATTAACTGCTATAAAGTTTAACAGGTTTGTTTTTTCTTTTATAACAGTACATCATAACATGTTCTACATAACAGTACAGCACAACAGTTTCTATATAACAGTGCAGCATAACAGGTTATATATAACAGTACAGCATAACATGTTCTACATCACAGTATATCATAACATGTTCTATATAACAGTACAGCAAAACAGGTTCTATATATTTCACTCCTCTCCTTCTAGCATTTAATGAGAGTGACTTATTACTTAGGACACTTTCCACCTTCTGAAATGCAGCTTCTCGGCCTATTCTTCTTTTAATGCCGGCTTCCTGGCCTAGGCCGGCTTCCTGGCCTAGAGGTTAGCGACTTTTCTCCGTAATCTCGTATACTCTCGTAAGTAACGTGACGACGGTGAGAATCAGCAGTGGTTCGAATCGCGTCGGTAACTTACGGGGTATGTGAGCCGGCCACTCAGAAAGCAATGGCAAACTATTGTGCGTAATCTTGCCGAGAAATCAACAATCAGCTGAAAGATGCTGATGTTCACAGCTATGTCCTGTAAAGGATATGCAAACATTTTAGTTCTGCTTTTAATATCTGTCACGCATCTTCAATCTGGCTTTAGTAACTTGGCTTTCCGTCCATTTATTTTGTGTCTGTGGTGATTCGGGCTAGATTTCATTCTACGAGAGGGCTTCAAATGAAAACCTGAAAAGTATGATAGAAATGCCATGGTCTTGTAACATGTCATTGCTGTTGTTAAAGATGTCAAGAGTGTTAAACACCTGACATCATTATGCAGACGAACTCGGTGATGTTACACGGACAGTTTAAATATGGCCATCCCAAATTTCGACATGCACCAAAGAGGAGTAGGGGTTCTGTTATCCGTTTTTTTTTTATTAGCGAAGAGATGAAACCTATAGACATTCATCGGAGAATGAAGGTCCAGTATGGTGATAAATCATGGTGAATGAAGGTAAAGTATGGTGATAAACCATGGAGAATGAAGGTCCAGCATGGTGATAAACCATGGTGAATGAGGGTCCAGTATGGTGATAAACCATGGTGAATGAAGGTAAAGTATGGTGATAAACCATGGTGAATGAAGGTCCAGTATGGTGATACCCACATTGTGTGGACATAGTAGGAAGTTTCAAAACGGCATGACTTCGATTACCGGGTCAAGCACACCGAATAGTGACCTCAGAGTTGATTGCAGCCAATAAAGGCGTCGTACAGGAAAACCGTCGCTTGACCGTGGGTGACATTACCGCATATCTTGACATCAGTCAAGGTTCAGCACTGCACATATTGCATATAATTACATATATTCACCCAACGAAACAAATAATCAAAACAAAAAAACTAAAAAAAAATAAAGGATTTCATATGAAGCCTCATCGTATCTTACTTCACACATATACTTAATGTAAATATTAACCAAAACATCCATGCGTTTTAGGGAGGCAGGCAAAGAGTTAATCACGTACTTATTGTGGAAATCAAGTTGAGTACACCAGCATGTGCATTGCTACAGTACAACGATTGTTTATATTTTTTAATGTTATTGTTGCTTTACGCAATAATCCACACACAAAAAAGAGATCAATAGCCACAATGAAAAAAAGCAGAGTGTAATAATATCTAAGGGGCAACATGTATACCCACTACAGACAAATACACAGTGTTATAATTTAGCCAGATTTATTAAGCATGTTCCGACCAAACGCGACACATATACAAGTACACAATGACTTGTTTGGTACACAGAGACATTAATGTATTTCATATGGTAGGAATAAAAACAATTAGGTACGTGTAACTCCTGGGGAAACGTGAGAGATACTAAACACAGTGTACATGCCTTACAACGAATACCAATACGTAAAACATAAATCATGGGGATGACATAAAAAAGCTTAAAATTAAAAAAAAAAAGATAAAAATAAGTATACTCCACACAATGAACGACGTTTCGGTTATATTAATTTTCCTCAGGGACAACACAAACATATAAAAGGGAAAACGTGTAATTGGATAATTTAATAACATTAAAACACAAATTGTTCGTTGTTATTACAAATGGTGATGACTTGGAGTAGAAAGGTTAATGTGGCCTCTGATATCTGCCTATTTACTCTTTACTCTAGACATATGTATGTATATTTATCTCTAGACATTCGGTCAGAGTCATAGGACAATGAAATGTATAGAACCTTTGGAAGAAACATAACGACGTAGAGCTTATTTCTGCCAATCTGAATGTACTGTACTGCATCATGACTTGGTGTCACAGCGCCAAACGACATCAATAATATAATAAATAGAGTATATAACAGATGATAAACTACCTTAACATGTAAATACGACATTTAGTTCATCATCATCATGTACCATGCCGATAAGCGTGGGCGATCATGTTTCGCCTTCTTACCGTCACCAGAGCTGTGTATCAGCTCTGTGTTCGCCTCTCGACCATGCCATGTGCCAAGCCTTCCAGATATTTACTTCTCTGTCTTTCCCTTGTTCTTTTCCCCTCAATCGTGTCAGTTGTCACAAAGTTCACGAGTTTATTTCTTCTCATAATGTGCCCAAAGGAAAGGAGACTAACGTAAACTATCGAGAATGAAGCGGGAATGAACTGGAGAACATGGTTTTGTGTTCGTAACGGTTTTCATATCTGCGGGGTAGCTTTAGTTAGATTAGTTTACAGCTAGGTAGAATATGAGGAGTCATAGTGACTGACTGACGATAGTCTTTAAGATGGAGTTATACCTTTCCATAGCACACAATCTGGGCTAAATTTGGAGACCATGTTTTGCCCGTGCAGCATTATCCCTCTCTCGGCCTGCCTAGTTTACTCCAGGGGAAAGGTAACACCAATACATCTGGAATAGGACAAGCTGCAGAAACTGCCGGATCAGCAAAGCAATACTCTACTGTCCACATGTCGGAGCTTCTATCCTAGACCATTTGCCGACTAAGGCTTAGGACCTGGTCTGCCCTGTCATGACATTTAGTCTTTAGGTGGCATTTCCTCACACTAAGCTAACACTTGTACCCTCACAATTGCGTTGCTCCGCCAGAAGCGGAGTACACTGTGGGGTGTCGAGTTTGGTGAGCACCGCCCAACATTTGGAGCTGACAGAAAGCAGGTATTAACGTTTACTGTCATACGGTAGCTCAGTCATATCTGACCAAAACCTGACTTTCCAAGTTAAATATCTGACTTTATATCAATAAGATAAACATATGTGTATATGTCCACCTGCATTATGCAAAGAGGTTATTGTTAGAAGTAACAAAGGCAGTTGATCTGGTCAGTCGTGAAGGTCTGTTCAAGGCACTAAAGAAGAGTTAAGCAAGGATGTGTACTTGCTCCCACCCTCTTTGGATTATGCATTTCACTTCTATTGAAATATACCTTTCGTGATCAGGATGGTGGTATATACATTAGCTCACGCTCAGATGGCGGCCTCTACAATGCCCAGAGATTGAAGGCAAGACCAAAATTAAGAGGGTTCTGATCAGAGAGTCGCTTTTTGCAGAGATTGCTGCAATTACGACCCTCTCTGAGGAAGAATTGCAACGTCTACTATTTGCATTCCCCAATGTTTGTTATGAATTCGGTTAAACAATTAGCAAAAATAAGACACAGATTATGACACAATGTGCACATTGGGTCTCATCAATATGTATTGACGACGCCGAACTGAAGACAATAGACCATTTCACATATCTATGATCAGAATTAAACAGTAAATTATCTCTAGATCAGGAAATCAACATCAGGATTCGTGAAGCAGCAACAACAATGAACATGTTTGAATAAAGAAGACGCAAACAATAGACTGCACTATTTATTGCCTGGCATATTTCACTGCATCTCATCAGGTACATACTGTAGAAATCATATAGCATAAAGAAAGTAACTAGATAAATCCTTCAATCTGAAATATACACATGTTCGCACAGTAGTTTCAACTGTCTACCACGGTAATTTTAAACTGAATATCATGTCTTTTTGTTTACAGAAAACTAGTCTGTGTAGATTAATCATTATGGTTTTTGCAAACTCTAACAAACGACTTATGTGTGTGTTAACAATACGCGAAACGCATTGTCTCTTTCAATCACATGACCGATTTCCAAAACGTGCCGTGCAATCGATGACGCAGAAGGTTTGTGGTGTGTCGGCCTGGCCAGGTATTTATTACCTGTGTATAGTATCTTGTCAATCCTATTGGGTAAGTGTTCTGCCACCCTTTTGTTTAACTTCCTCTCTGTTCTGCCGATGTAGGTAGACTAGCACCTGTATGTGAATTGGTAAATGCAATTGGATTTGGCGTACAGAAGTACATATTCTTTTACTGCTGGGTGAGGATGTGTGGTTCTGTACCTAATAACTAGAGTTGCAGCACAGAATGTTCGGCCGACTGCTGTAATGAGCCGGTACTATAGACATTGCCTTACGTCATCCCATCGAAATGTTCATCATCACCATGACTCTCCACAGATCTCGAAAGTTTTATTTTAATGTTGCATATCCCTCGCAGGACGTTGCAGTCAACACCAGCATTTTTCAGCTGCTGTTGATGTACTAGGCAAGTTTTTACGTTCAGCAGTTTGCCATTAGCCGGCTTCCTGGCTTAGAGGTTACGACTTTTCTCCGTAATCTCGTATACTCTCGTGGTTAACGTGATGACGGTGAGAATCAGCAGTGGTTTGGATCGCATCGGTAACCTACGGGGTATGTGAGCCGGCCGCTCAGAAAACAATGGCAAACTACCGAGCGTAATCTTGCCAAGAAATCAACATACAGCTGAAAGATGCTGGTGTTGACAGCGATGTCCTGTAAAGGATTTGCACAAAACAAAAAATAAAAAACAAAAAAAAAAGTTTGCCATTGCTTTCTGAACGACCGGCTCCCATACCAGCACGTTATAACACAATGCGACACGGTCTGCTACACAAATCAGTCGCGCGGCTGAGTTTCGAACGCCTGGTACCCGGCTCACGAACCGCGTTCGCAAGCTTTTGGCCACGGAGACCGGTCTCGAAAGGTTAGCAGGATAACTACCTTGAGTGCCTTGAGTACCTTTTGTGCAAACAAAAAGACACGATAGTCAGTTTAAAATTACCGTGGTAGCCAACTGAAATTAATGTGTGAACATGCAGATATTATGCCTTTTTAAAATCATAATGTAACAAACTAAGTGGAGAGTGGAAAAGAAGAAGTAACAAAGACATTTATGATCTGTTTAAGTCCCCGCTAATCACTGGTATCATGAAGGCTAATAGACTACAATGGCTGGGGCATATAGACAGAATGGAAGATAATAGGGAAACAAAACTCGCTTACACTCAGGAAATAAATGACCGTAGACCCCGAGGTAGACCAAGAAGACGGTGGAGAGATAATACATGTACAGACCTACAAGCACTTGGAATCAACGACTGGCAAGAGAAGGTCAACCAGAGAGACGAATGGAGACGGATTGTATTTGCAGCAAAGAACCTCAATGGTTCGGAAAGCTGAAGAAGAAGAAGAATGTAACAAACTATCGTCTGTCAAGACGGCAAGGTGCCAGTCAGTCAATGTTGGAACTAATAATAAGCTGGGTATACTCCACTTATTGGAATATTTTTCTGGGCTTTTGGCGGATAAAAAAACAAACTTAGTTCTGAGATGTGCCACAGACAGGCACGGCAGCCGGGCTGGGTGTTAGTGTATGGGAACGGTTTGTGTCGGTGTGGATTTCTTGCACTATTGTGGCTTGGACGGCCGGTTAGTCTCTTTTTTTGTGTAAAAGATGCATGGCAGTGTGAGACGCTCGGGCACGTTGCGTGTAAAAATAAATGCACGTTCGCAGTCAGCCAAGTGTTGCCTTGTCCGCAAAGGTTCTCGTTCAGAGTGCGTTTTCTTGTAAGCCTTCCGTTATAGTTATGTACTACCATAGTTATATAGAACGCACTCTGTGATACTTGGCAACAATGCTATATGCCACACCCCAGACGTATATCTTGCGCACCTCGACGGTTCGTCAGCTTGCAGAGTGGAAGGAGAGATCTGTTACATGGTTCTCGAGGAGATGATACTTTTTTTTTTACTAGGACAGGAGTTGAATCTCAACGCCAATCCCCCTCCGATACTGCAAGCTATTTTGTGTTCCCAAACGTTGAATCACGGGACTTAGTAATCAAAACTTCGGTTGTCTTAAACATTGGTTTGCAAGTTTAACCCATAAACTGGTCAGTTGGATTAGAATGTTGACTTCTCGTCCTTGGTTTGAGGACGCAAATTACAAATATCTCTGAAGTTGGAGTGTGTTCGCCTGAGGGCAAGGTACACTGTTAATAGAGAAAGCAAAACCACACTCAAAATGAGTCCACTGCTACTAGAAAGTAGCATTATGGACTACGCTTGAGTTCAAAGCGAGCAAGAGCAAACCAAAAAGAAAATGATCATTTGCCCTTGCTTTCACCACAAAGGCAAGGATTTTCATTACAGCTCAGAAAGATCAACATCTAGTGCAGTGTCGGGAATTAGAAGCCCAACCTCAACCTGTACGATACGGGTAATTCTCCGCAATGATGAACGCAATCAGTGCAAAATCTTGCACTCGCGGCTTGAAGAGCTTGCTAACATGCTCGGAATAGGTATGTTACTTGCCTACCAGTTTATAATCAAGTAAATAAAGATGCCAAGTCTGCAAACATTTGCATGATTAAGAGTAAGCAAAGCGATTCAAAAGGGTTCTAACAACAACAACAAAACAAAAACAACAACAACAACAACAACAACAACAACAACAACAACAACAACAACAACAACAACAACAACGCTATAATCTTAACACCAAAGGCAAACTGAAGAAATAAGAACTGGTAAGCCGCCGTCGGTTCAAATAAATCATAATCACAGAAATTACCGAATAGTTAATATAGTAACATACTTGAATATATATATATATATATATATATATATATATATATATATATATATATATATATATATATATATATATATATATATATGTAAGAATGTGTAATATTAAACACTACTAAAGGACAAATCATCTGTAGCTGTTAAATTACTTTAAGTTACTACAATAAACGTACCGGCTCTGTAACGAAGGGCTAGGGAACGACATTCGTAATCAAGCATACCTCGTTCGAAATCAGCTGCATGCTTGTGATGATGTTAAACAATGGTATGAGTGTCAATAGTTCCAAAATCAATAACAAACTATAGAACATAAATGTGTGTAGTAAATCAAAAACATCCAAAAATGCTGGGGTAGATTGCAATGTCTTGAAAATGATATGCATCTAACTTGAATAATAAACATATGTCGGCGTAAAAAGTATGTATTTAATAAAATATGGAACAATTCTCAAAACATACAAATAATAACATTTGAGAAAGGAAAAGAAACAAACACAGTTAGATAGTCCAATACCTTTAAGTGTCACTTAGGTCGCATTTGAGAAAATAAAGTATACCAAAGACTAACATTTATACATATAAAAAAGTAACATACATAATGCAATTCGACCGAAATATAGAAGGAACTGTTGTACAATAGATTAGCTGTGAAATTAGACCAAGAAAAGTAGTATGTATTGCAGAGTGATATATATATATATATATATATATATATATATATATATATATATATATATATATATATATATATATATATATATATATATATATATATATATATATATATAAATCGTTGTGTGTATGTATGTATGTATGTATGTCCGTCCTTTATGCGTTCGCAAACGGTCCAACCGATTAAGGTGAAATTTTCTACACGTTTTCCTTTCATTCCTGTGCAACCAACTGTGATAGTTTTATCTATCAGCTATCAGCTATTACCTTCCTAAAATTTAATTTTGTAATTACATGACTGAACAAAAGAAAATATAAAAATATATGACAAAAAGGGATATAACTTTTAGTAGCATTGTTATATCTTAAGTTAAGTCCCCTGGCTATAGAAATCTATATGAATTAAATGAGGTGCAGCCGGGCCAGGTCAGATAGACAGACAGATAGACAGACTGACAGACAGACAGATAGTCGGGAACGGGAGCCAAGTTTACTTTAGATAGATCTCTTCCAATCATATTTTCTATCTATTCTTCTATTCTATCTATATTTTTAACGGGAACGGGCCGAACATAGATAGATAGATAGATAGATAGATAGATAGATAGATAGATAGATAGATAGATAGATAGATAGATAGATAGATAGATAGATAGATAAATTAGATAGATAATAATAATAATAATAATAATAATAATAATAATAATAATAATAAGTCTTTATTTTCAAAGGGTTAAGAATTGGGCACGCAGACCCGTCTGACATTCTGCCCTTCTTCTCTATTTCCTCTCATACATTCTTTCATTCAACATCACTTATGAAGCAACTTTTGACAACAAAAGAACATTAAAACGCATGAAAAATAATCAATAACAAATGACTCACTGAGGCAGTGTTTAACATGGGCATTATAAATACCTAAGGAGGGTGTAACGTGCCATACATAAGGGAATGTTTTTTGGCTAGGTGTCGTTTGAGATAAGTTACCATTATTGTCTTTTTTGTGTTATTTGTTATGGGGGCATGTAGTCTGTACTAAGGTAGTGTTCAAACAGGTTGCGAATGTATGTATCATGATTGGTGGTGTCTTTGATTTCTTGTGGAAGATTGTTCCACAACTGAGCGGCAGAGTATGCTAAGCTTGTTTTATATAAGTCTATCCTAGGTTTAGGGACATGAAGTATATTTAGTCGTTCGCTATGTCTAGCGTTATATTTAAACAATGGCCAAAGGTAGCTTGGAGCATTTTGAAATAGGATTTTGTGAATTAGTTTGGTCTTATTAAAAAGCAGGCGCTTGTGGAGTGGCAGTAACCGGAGACGTTTATATAGGTTAGCATTGTCGGTAAGCTTTTCACCATTAATTAAACGCACTGCCCTTTTCTGGAGTGAATATAGGCGTTTTGTTATTGATTTGGAGCATCCATCCCAGACTGTGGAGCAGTAATCAGTATGTGTTTGTATATGAGAAGTATAGAATATCTTTCTTGTGTTTTCGTCAAGGAAATTTTTAATTTTGGCAAGTTGGTATACTTTTTTGGCTATTTGTTTAATTAGAGCATGAACATGTGAGTTAAAAGTTAGATTTTGATCTATGATAACACCCAGTGTCTTGTGCTCGGTGACACTTTCTACAGGCGTGCTGCCAATGTGCAGCTGAAGAGTTCTCTGCGAGTTTAGAGTGTGAAGTCTTTGCCTGGTTCTTATTAACATAGACTTTGTTTTAGTAATGTTAATTTGCATGCGGTTTGCATGACTCCAGTTAACTACACTATTTATTTCCTTTTGCAAGGATAATTCTAGCACATTACGATCAACAGCGTTTGTATATACTGTGCAGTCATCAGCAAATAGATCGCAGGACGACGACAGATTTAATGGAAGATCATTTATATAAATGGCAAATAATAGAGGGCCAAGAATAAACCCCTGAGGTACTCCAATATTAATGGTAATGGCTTGAGATAAAACTTTATTGTGTGATACTACTTGCTTTCTGTCTAATGAGAATGATTTTATTAATGTCACTGTATTAAAACTTACTTTCATTGTTTCTAGTTTTTTAATTAGAATAGTATGATCTATCATATCGAATGCTTTCCTAAAGTCTATAAACACCGCTCCACATAGAGTATTGTTGTTAATATTTTGATGCCAGTTTTCTATCATGTTTGTTAGTGCCGTATGGCAAGAATATTTTGGCCGAAATCCTGACTGGCTGTCAACTATCAGTTTATGGCGAACTAAGTGATCTAGTGTTGTTTTGTGGATGTGCTTTTCTAGCGGTTTGGATAATGAGGATAATATGGAAATAGGTCTATATTTACTCATGAGACGATCGTCTAGAGGACCAGCTTTTAAATGAGGATACACTTTAGCGATTTTAAAGGCTGATGGGAAGTGACCTCTGGTTAGACATTGATTATATATAAAAGTTAGTGACTCGCAGATCGCCGGTGCAGCATGGCGAAGGATCCGACTACTAATTCCATCTAGTCCTGATGAGTTATTGTTTTTTTAGATTGCGGAGATGAGTAAATACTTCAGTTGTCGTCATTAGCGGTATGTTGGAGGAAATGTGTCCATAGCATTTGTTCTCACAGAATGATGATAATAAAGATATGTCATGAGGCGCATCTGGTATTGCAGCCTTCAGTTGGTTTATGTCGGACTGAAAGTATCTACTGAATTGATCACATGTAACCTGATTTGATGGTAATGATTGTGATTATTTGTGTTTGTTTGTCAAGGTATTAATTGCTTTCCATATATCTTTAGTGTTGGTTTTATCTATTACTATGTTCTTAAAATAGTTTTTCTTTTCCTTCCTAACAACATATTGAACTTTGTTTCTCAGACTACGGTACATAGTTAGATCTCTATTTTTGTGAGCCCTGTCGCGATCTCTCATAAGTTCAACTACCTCCTGTGTGATCCACGGGGGCTTTGTGTGATGTTTAACACGAACTTCCTTAAATGGAACATGTTTATCAAATATACTTAGAAAGGTCTTTAGCCAGTGGTCCAGAGCATCGTCTGGGTCAGGAAGCTGGTAAACATAATCTAGAGATGAGTTGACCAAATCTTGTAAGAAGACGTCTCGATTGAAATTTTTGTAATTTCTATATTTTATGCTTATATGTTTGTGTTTGGGAGTTTTGGTGCCCCTTTTCGACCACGTGCAACATACTGGATAGTGATCGCTCATTGCATTGATAGGTACACTACATTCTGTGATGTTATCAGCACACGTAGTATAAATATGATCTATAAGTGTTGCAGATGATTTAGTGATTCTAGTGGCTTGTTTGACTAACTGTTGGAAATTATATGACTCTATTATGTTTTCCCATGTTTTGTTTGATTTGTTAGCGTCTATGTTGAAGTCACCTAGCAATATTATTTCCCTAGCATTACTAAAGACTACATCCATCATAGTGGTGAATTTTTCATACCAGATATTTCCTGCACTGGGGTTTCGATAAAGATAGCCAACTACAAGCGGTATGCAATTTTGAAGTTTAACCTCTATCCATACACACTCAATCTCACAGGTTTCAAAGTCTAGCCTGCGATGGGCGTTAAGCGAGTTGGAAATATAAACTGCAATACCCGTCTCTTGTTTCTGATAGGGATCTCTTCTAATGGTTTTAAAACCTCTGATAGCGATGTCATCATCTGAGATGTTGCCATTTAATCGACTTTCGCTAACGCCAAACATGTGAAAATTTTGATTAAGTATAAGTGATAGTTCGGGCAGCTTCCCTAATAGATGGCATATGTTTACATGCCCGATTCTGAGCCCATTATTCCTGAGCCAGTGTTCGTACTTATTAGACATTTCAACAATGCGTAATCACAAGTTTAAAAGCAAAACACACACACACAAAGTGAATACAACTTACGTCCCTTATTACAAGACACACTCTAAAGTACAGAGAAACAGTAATATCTCTGTAAATATATAAACATACGTACACAGATCCGTAAGGAAGAGCAGTGAAGACCCCCTCACTCACCGTGAAAACACAATTATAATTATTATAAAAGCTATACAGCTAAGTACTATCAATTAATATAAAGTCAAAACCAGTCAATGTTTGTAATAACTTATAACCTAATACGTTACTAGATCAAGTTATAACCAAATATGCAGATAAACGTTTAAGGAGAGGCTCTTTCTTGTACCGAGATCCGGTGTAGCTTTGTCCTAAGTTGCTAGTAAATACCAGGTTGTGTTGGTTGTTGGTATAGCGACATTATAAGTGCTTGACGAAGTGTAGCTGGGCTATACCGTGTGAGGTGCAACCTATTCTGGATTACAATTAAATGGGTACTGATGATGTCTCATGGGTATGTAATGACTACCAACTAGAGCCTCTGGTTGGTGGCTAACAGGAGGTTGCGCTGGCACGTCGTTATTGCTGAGAGTCGGATCATTTCTGGGGAGAATAGGAATCATATCTTCGTAATTATTACCCTCCTGTGTGAAAGACGACGTATTTAACGGACTTGGTGTTGTGGTAGTGTCCCGTCTGGCTTGGATTTCAAGTGCAGTGGTTATGAGTGGTCTGCACACTTCTGTCCTATTTGTACTTGATGTGACGAGAGTATGTCGTCTGGCTTGAGTTTCAGGAGTAGCTAAAAGTGTCCGGCGCGATCCCAGTATTGGATGTATGGTATGTCCGTTCTGGATATTTTAAATTCTTGGCGAGAAAACTGGTGCCCAATGTAGATAAATGTATTTGATCCTTGTAAAGACTCTTTTTTGGTGCACCAGCCTGTGAAGTGAATGATGCTGTATTGTTGATGAATTGTATCTTGTTTTGAGAACAGAACTTCTGCAACATGTTGTTATTTATTTCAGCTAGACGGCGCTGGTGTCCATAACTCGGTGATATGATGGAGGAGAAGAAAATGGATGAGTTAGGAAAAGTGTGACGTAATCCGTTCAAGAGTGCCAGCAGTTGAGACCCTGTGATTTGTTGGTTGTTCATGGTGTCGGTGACGCCAATATGTACGCTTGCCCTTCTGACACTATGATTAACAGCCAACCTGCTAATCTTGTCTGTTAGCCGGTCTACACCAGCCCCAGGCAGTGGGATTATTGAAACAATGTCTGTGTCTGATGTGGCCATCCTGTCGCTGTATAAACCTTTCATTAAGGAATCGCCTAGTATAATATATGTACAGTCAGGTCGTGCTGTCTGTACATGTTGGTTGTCAGCACGTCTCGACCGTTGTTTCATCCATTTCCGATTATCAGCAGTCTTTATGTCTCCATGTGGTTCTCCCGATGTATCTTGTTGGCTTGTCTTGCCCGTTTGCAGCATGTTAAAGCACTGTAAGTTTTCTGATGACTTTTCTTGAAGTATTTCAAACCTATTGCTTATTTTGACGTCAATGGGGTAGACTGCTTGTTGTTGTTTATCTTCGTCTGCACATTGAGGTGTTTGTTGTTTTTTATCTTCCTCTGCGCGTTGAGTTGTTTTCATAGTGATTATCTGTTCTGGGTGGGATTGAGATAGATAGATAGATAGATAGATAGATAGATAGATAGATAGATAGATAGATAGATAGATAGATAGATAGATAGATAGATAGATAGATAGATAGATAGATAGATAGATAGATAGATAGATAGATAGATAGATAGATAGATAGATAGATAGATAGATAGATAGATAGATAGATAGATAGATAGATAGATAGATAGATAGATAGATAGATAGATAGATAGATAGATAGATAGATAGATAGATAGATAGATAGATAGATAGATAGATAGATAGATAGATAGATAGATAGATAGATAGATAGATAGATAGATAGATAGATAGATAGATAGATAGATAGATAGATAGATAGATAGATAGATAGATAGATAGATAGATAGATAGATAGATAGATAGATAGATAGATAGATAGATAGATAGATAGATAGATAGATAGATAGATAGATAGATAGATAGATAGATAGATAGATAGATAGATAGATAGATAGATAGATAGATAGATAGATAGATGATAGATAGATAGATAGATAGATCCCCGCCAGAGCCTGGGCAAAGCCGGGCCGGGCAGCTAATATTTATCGTTTCCATCAAGGGGACTTAAAATAAGAAAAGTTATTTCAAGGGTCATAACTTTTAATAAACTATTATTTTATGTATAGATTGTTGCATTGTTTTCAAAGATTTATAAACTTTCTGTCTATAGTTATTTACAGGCATATGAGTTATAATAACTAATGATATAATCTTTAAGGCATTTTCATAATTTTTATAAAAGTAATGCATCTATTTAAATAGTGAAAATTTTCTAACACATCTTTTTATGTTTTTAAAACCAGTGTTCATTAAAAATAATGGATTTATTTTAGATTAGATACGTTAGAATTTTATTTCTGTACTTTTTTCGGAGTGGAACTTTTGAAGTAATCGAAGCATTTGTTTTTTAAGTTCTCTTGGCAAAGAGAAGGTCAGTACACAATTAAATGGGTATATTCTTTATTTATTTTTTTTTTTTTTAAAGTTGGCCGTGTGTGTGTCAACATCACATTTTTCATTCAATGTTGTGGGTGTGCATACCTTATGCATACCTTACACATCCCAATGATTCCAACAGACATGCCATTCGAATTCAAACGCCTGCAGTTTCCGGTGCGACTTGCATTTGCCATGACGATCAACAAAGCACAGGGACAATCGCTACAAGTGTATGGACTAAATTTGGAAAATCCATGCTTCACACATGGACAGCTATATGTGGCCTGCTCACGCGTTGGAAAACCTTCGGATTTATTTGTGTACGCACCAGACAGAAAAACAAAAAATATTGTTTATCAAAAAGCACTACATTAGACATCAAATTTGGTGTTCGACCATAACTGAAAAATTATACGTCAACATTTAAAAAACTAAATAATCCTAACATTAAATGAAATTTTCTAGCTGCAACCAATAAATTAGCTGCGAGGGCCCAGGGGCCGAACGCATACTCTGTACGCTTAGAGAATGTATTTGAATGTATAATGACTACTTATATGAATTTAATGAGACGCTCCCCGCCAGGGACTGGGCGAAACCGGGCCGGGTCAGACAGACAGACAGATAGACAGACAAGCAGACAGACAGATACATAGATAGATAGATAGATCCCCGCCAGAGCCTGGGCGAAGCCGGGCCGGGCAGTTAATATACACACACACACACACACACACACACACACACACACACACACACACACACACACACACACACACACACACACACAAGTAGCCTAATATCTTGACGTATTTATGATTAGTTTATGATTAATTCTAAAACATATATGTCCATTTTTTGTTTAAAGAAGAAAATTAAAGAATTGAAGAGTTACGTAAATCATTCAATGCATAGACAATTGTTGTGCAACTAGTTATGAAAGGGGCTGCGCAATTGATACGACTTTTAAGTGAACCAAGAAGTTAGTTAGTTAGTTAGTTAGTCGACAGATCATCCTCGCTGCACATCGAACCATTCAGTCCATAAGTGCTCGGATCCCCTCCTCAGCAAATCCCGCAGCGTGTAGTGGCTAACGACGCCAGTTCTGTGTTGGTTTATCAATCTTCTTTGGCTTCCTGCGTAGTGTTCTTGTTTGGCCATCCCTCTTTTAATTTGCTGCTCTCGCAGTCTGGCCATTGTTGTAGATTCACAGTCATCACTTGGTTCTCTGCAAAAGTCTCACTTCTCGTAGAGCATTCAGAATGTCAGCCTGGTCCATGGCGCGTCCGCCCTCCACAGTAGCCTCACCTGCGAGCTTGTCAGCCCGCTCATTTCCTTGTACTCCCGCATGCCCTGGCACGTAGATGAAACTAATCTTTGCCAGCCGAGACCGCTTCAGAGGCAGCAACCATTCTCTTCGGATCGACCCCTCCTCTATCCTCTTGATCATGTTCATTGAGTCGCTAAGGAAACAAGCCCTAGTGAATGTCTGTGTCTCGAGCCATGTTATTGCTTTACTTACTGCCATGACTTCCATGGTCAGGCTACTTGTGGTTTCAGTGAAAGCACCAGAGTCCTCCTTCACAATTCTCCATCTGGCCCGAGCTGTAAAGACCCATGAGCTTCTCACATGTCGGACGACCGACCCATCTGTGTAGATGACCGCGTCACCGTCTAGCGAATTCTCGAAAATCAACGCTTGTACTTCAGCCTCAACAGCAGCCGGATTTTCTTGTCTGCATTTTCTATCTAGTTGGATGCAAACTGAAAAGGATGTGCAGGAGTCTGTTGGCACTTGCACCCACTCCTCGCCAGGTTCTAAGTCCTCAAGTGAACACACCTGTTGAAGAATGTCTTCGGCTTGACCCATCCACGAACGTCCTCCTTTTAACCTGCTGCCCTTTACCTTCCTAATTTCACTATGCAGTGGATGTTGTGTGTTTGCGTTAATTCTGTGGTAGGCGCGTGCCCTGCAAACTTGTATTCTCTCTTCAATGGTTGGAAAATCAAGAAGGTAGCGCATCGCCCTGCATGCTGTATCTCTTGTACATCCAAGAATAATGCGCATAGCTTCATTCTGTATCCTTTCCATCCTTTCTATCTGCTTATGGCTGAGAGTCAGGATTGCCATTGCATACTCCAAAACAGACATGACCAGCCCCTCGTACAGAAGACATAGATGGCGCTGCTCACAGTTTGCTGCCGCCATCACCCGCATCGCTGCCAAACCCCGCTTGGCCTTTGTTATCACCTGGTCTATGTGCACATTATAAGCAAGGCTTCGATCACACCGTATCCCCAGGTAATTAATTGCCTGCGTTCTTTCCACCGTCTCTGAACACAGCATTACAGTTGGTGTTGGATTGTTGACAATATGATTATTCAACGAGAAACCAAGTCACTGTTGCCTTTGTTGGGTTGACCATTGCCCCAGCTTCATCACATCAAGTACTTATGCGATTGAGTTCGGTTTGTAGTTCCACAGCAACCTCCTCTCTATCTCATCGGCATATGACAATGTCCTGCCAGGTCTAGTGATCTGCTCACTGGTGATTCTCACTGTGTAGGCGTTGAACAGTACCGGAGATAATGGTGATCCCTGTGGTAGGCCAGGATATATTGTTGTTGGTTCCGAAGTCCAACTGCCACATCTAAAAACTACTTTCCGTTGGAAGAGGGCTGCAGCGATCCAACTAAGGAGGAATGGACTTACGTTTAGTTCAAGAAGCTGAAACATTAAAAAATCCAGTGGTACTCTGTTGTATGCGTCCTCAAGATCAATCGCTGCAGCAACGGTTTCAGTGCCTGAGTGGAAACCTTCATAGACATCATGGGCAAAGACTGCTGCATTGGTCCAGGTTTCTCTTTTTGGACGGTACCCACCCAGGGTAGGTGGGAAAACACTTTGCCTCTCTAGTTGGCTTGATATTTTCCTGGCAATTACCTTCTCCAGCAGCTTGCCTATTGTATTCTGCATGGTTATAATTCGATATTCCTGAATTTTTTTGTGGTCTTTGTCAGGCTTCGGCAAGGGAATCAGATAGCTGTGTAACCATTCCTCCTTGATGCTAGCACTCCCTATACTGTTGTTGTACATGTCTGCTAGTTTCTCTAGCTCATTGTCGGTACACCTATTTATGTCGTCGTATCTTATGCCATCAGGACCTGGAGCACTGTTTTTTTGATCGTCGAAGCACAGCCTTGATTTCTTTCACTGTCACTGTGTCTTCATCCGAAGTGTTCTGGGCCTTGCATCTGTCTGAGGTGACCTCCTTGGCCAGATTTCGGCCTCCCATGTCTGTCTGGTTGCTCTGCTCAAGGTAGCGTTCAAAGAGGGCTTTGCCCTTGTCCTCGTCAGTCCTCTGCCAGATGAGGTCAGCACCTTGGAAGTCAGAAATGCTCTTATTCTTGACTACACCACTCATGCTTTTATGTAGTCGCCAGAATAATTTCAGTGACTTGTCTGTGCTTACTCTTTGACACACCTCTGCCCATTTTTCGCTTTTAACCACCTTGACCAGTTTTTTGAAATAGCTTACTTTTGTGTGCATCTCTCTTTCTAAGTGCAAGCAGGAACTAGGATGACCAGCTCTGTTCTTCTTGGCATTTTGCCATCTCCTTACAGCACTATGCTTATCCACCCAAGCCTTCTCCACCTCGAAACTCCACCACGGTGGCTGCTCTCAGCTTTTTTTCCTGCCCTGAAGCGTTCTGCGCTTGTCACGTCTTATTTTACTCACCACATCTTGCCCTGTACTGTCATACTGGAACGTCTTTACCTTTAGCTTGTGCTGCCTGGTTCTGCCTTTCTCCACCAATATGCTGCAAGGGTGGTGGTCGCTGCCATGGTGTCCTAGGACACCCCATCTACACACTGTAGTGATTGAAGGTGAAACTAGCGCCAGATCAATAGCACTGTCCTCATCGCCTGGACGGCTTGCTGTCCTGGTGACACAGCCACTGTTGATACAAACCAGGTCGATGGTTTCCAGTGCAGTCTCGAGCTCCTCCCCTTGTGTATTGGAGGAAGTGTTTCCC
This sequence comes from Cepaea nemoralis, assembly GCA_014155875.1. Classification (NCBI taxonomy): domain Eukaryota; kingdom Metazoa; phylum Mollusca; class Gastropoda; order Stylommatophora; family Helicidae; genus Cepaea; species Cepaea nemoralis. The sequence continues at coordinate 18,293 of JACEFZ010019795.1, forward strand.
CATGATCTGCCTTTAGCGTTGAAGTCACCACAGAAAATAACATTTCTCTCGTGGCCTAATATGCCACTTAAGCACTGCCACTTCTGGGCGTCCACACTCGCATTGCGGGAATAAACATAGAGGAAAATATATTATAGACTGGTGAAATCTTCTTCTTCTTTGCGTTCATCCGGAGTGTTTTTTCAGATGTGATTGCGGTGTCTGTTATGCGCCCTTGGGCTGAAACCCGTAGGCCGACACATCCGGCTATAGCGTGCTTTTTTGACCAGGTAGCATTCCTGGGAGACTCCCACTTTTGCGGTACCATCCACAACCAGCTGGCCAAGTTGGAACGGTCGAAGACAACGGTCAACCCTTAAAGGAAGGCAGGGACAGTCCATGGCATTTTCCGCCATCCAAGGTTGCTTCCATAATTGCAGGGCCGACACATAGCGCCCTGGTGCTGGGCTCACCGAGGGAATCGTCACGTCCTGCTCATGGCTGCTTTAATTCCTCACTTCAATATATTGGGATTTCGTTCGCCCCGGGCCGTTCCCGCACAAACCAGACAGGTCTGTAGACAGTATCCACTCAGCGAGTTTTCGACACGGACATGTGCTTGTCGTTGCGCCTGTCAGAGCTGTTCCAGGCACGACGGACATTCGGAAAACTATCTAGTCAGAGCTGTTCCGAACAAGAGCGGCATTCGGAAACTAGGTAGTCAGAGCTGTTCCTAGCACGAGAGACATTCGGACAAGACATTTCACTCGGACGTAAATGCGTAGTGCCAATTTTTATTTTGCCACCCGTAGGACGGCACTTCCGGCTTCGGCGGGCATTTTTTAATGAGGTTAGCCTTCCTCGAGTTTCGAGGCACGTTAGACTTATTGTTGTGATGTCGCCCACATCTCAGCTGGTCAAGATAGAACGATCATCGACATCACGGTCAGCCCTCAAGGGAAGGCAGGGGCAGACCATGGGCCTATCCAAGGCTATCCAAGGAGGCTTCCATAATTGCAGAGCCGGCACATATTGCTCTGAGACTGGGCTCACCCAAGGAGTTGCGACGTCCTGCTCATGGCTGCTTTAGTTCCTCACTTCCATGTGTTGGGCATCTCGCTTGCCACTGGTCGCTCAAGCACACACCAGGAACGGTCAGACTGCGGGCGACATCCACTCGGTAAGCTTTTGCTTTTGACTTCGGACCACGCAATGGATTCGCTAGCCGTGCGTTCCATTTCGTGTTATTGAGACGTTTTTTTCACTTTTGTCAACACTCTATGAGTTAGATACAGACAGTTTTCGTAGCCATTTCATTCGACTGGGACACTTTCTGCATTTTAGTACTCGCTCACGAGGTAGGCTACATGTGCTGCCGGCTCAGCACCTTACCTCCGTGCAGCAGTGAACGAGAAACGGCCAGGCCCTCTCATCCGGGAATCCCTCATATCCCCCAGCTGAGAGCCTTCGAACAAGTATCAGAACTGGGCATGTAGCGTGCTCAGTATCCCACCTCTATTTTTCGGTAGGTGGGTATCGGCCCGGCTCTCACATCCGAGGGTTTGTGGCTTAGAGGCCTTCAGCCTAAACCCTCGGCAGAGAGCCTTAGAGTATTGTCCGGACCTAGACTTCTGCCTTCGTGCGCCTGATTTAAACTTTTGACTGCTATCCTCAGTCTACCTGCAGAGCAGCAGGTTGTGTCTCTCTTAGTCTGGCCCCTATCTCATAAGCTGTCCGATATGTGGTTTTCATCCATCGGCAAGCACATGGGGTCGATGGGACACGCAAGCTCCCCCACCACGGCAAGGTGGAGACACATCGGGGGAGGACTGGTGAAATAACAAAGCAGGGTAATTTTTTTGGGGGATCTGTTTAGTGCTTATGATTAATGATAAAGAGACGGCGGTCTAACAAACATAGGTATACCTTCCATGTCTAGTAGACTTAGTTATATGTCCATGTACAGAACGTCGCATTCAATTCAGCATTTTGAGCTGTTTGTAGAGGTACAACAACAGCAGACATTATTCATAACTGTAGGGACTTAAATCTGCTAAGATAAAATGGACGTCTTCGCAATTGAATAGAGCAAATTAATTACTATTACGTGTTACAATGAAAATGACAAATGCGTTGTCAGGATATTACTAGTAAAAACAACGAAATATAATCATACAAGGATCAGCACTTTCCCTGCGTTCATAAAAGTTATAAATGACAAGAACAAGACGTTTGAGTGCATTACATTGAAGTGTAGCAGTATGAGAAAGATACTGCCATTCGAGGACAAGAACAGAAATCGTAATGACAGTCGACGATGAATGTCGCCGGTTTTGAACTTTCTTTTACCAAACATGTCATCAAACATGTCATCAAACAGGTTGTTCCTGCGCTGACGTCAACTGGTCCGACGTCATTTTGAACAACAAAGCGTGAAAAAAACTGCTGAGCCTTGTCCATTCCACCACCAAGTTTCAGATGTATACTGTTCACTTAGGAATAACTACTACGGCTAATAATCTTCGTCCTTGCGTTATCCTGACTAAACCCGAATAATTACAACATTACAGGACAGCCCTAGAATATAATTCTTATTACAAACAGAGGGAGATTTCAACGTGAATAACAAAATGTGTATGACAGTTAAATTGTATGAAAGCTGTGCCAGTCGTAATATGATAAGGTAAACCTCTTCAATACCGAATAATTGACACAAGTAGTAGGACATTATATACATCAAGTCTAGTAGTACATACACGCGCTGCTAAACCAAACACAGTCTTCACAACACTCCTCTCGGCATTTCCCTGTCAGCTGCTTCCAAGCTCTTTATAATTTGTTCGTTGACATTTTAAGGTTCATTGTCAAACAGCAGAATAGTTTCTATATAATATTTTGGTACTTTCTTCTTGACATTTATTGAGAACAATTATATATATATATGTTTAAACGTTTCTCTTGGTATGAGTAAGTTGTCCAGGTTTCACTGCCATAAAGAAAAGTACTAAGGACACAGGCTTAATAGACAAGGACTTTTGTTTTGGCAGTAAGCTTCCTGTTCTCCCAGACTCTTTTTCTGCACCTGTTCATTGTTGTTGCTGCCTTACCAATCCGGATGTTGATTTCCTGATCAAGGGATAATTTGCTATTTACCACTGATCCTAGATATGTAAAATGGTCTACCATCTCTAGTTCGGTGTCGTCAATAATGATTGATGGTACCCCATGTGCACCTTGTGACATAATAATCTGTGTCTTCTTATTGCTAATTGTTAAACCAAATTCAGAACAAGCATTGGAGAATGCAGGTAGTAGGCATTGCAATTCTTCCTCAGAGTGGGTCGTAACTGTAGCATCATCTGCAAAAAGCAACTCTCTGATCAGTACCCTCCTAATTTTGGTCTTGGCCTTCAATCTCTGAGCATTGTAGAGGCCGCCATCTGAGCGTGAGTGAATGTATATACCACCATCCTGATCACGAAAGGCATATTTCAGTAGAAGTGAAAAGTATATTCCAAAGAGGGTGGGAGCTAGTACACAACCTTGCTTAACTCCACTCTTGATTTCAAACTCTTCAGAAGTTGCACCATCAAACTTGATTATACCCTTCATGCCTGTGTGGAACGATTCTACAATGGACAGAAGATTGATTGATTGATTGATTGATTTAGGAACAGACATCACAGCATTCGGGACATTCAAATAAGCGCTCCTTCCCCATCCTCAGCAGCCAGCGAAGAGTTCCAACACTAATAGTTCAAGTAGCAATCTGATTATATGTCCGTCTCGCCTTTCCTCTGAGCGTCGAGCGTCGGCCAAATCCCCTCGTCACACCTCGCTGCCTCATTGTTACCAGACTATGGTGATCCATTTGCACCTCCAAGGTGTACCCGTGCTCCCACAGGGCCGCAACCACGTCTGTCTTGTCATGCATCAATACTCCACCAAGTGTTGCCGAGCCAGCCAATCTGTCTGCCTGTTCGTTCCCCAGCACACCGGCATGCCCCGGAGAAAAAATCCAGGTGATGCTTGCTACCCATGACAAGAAGACACAATGGACAGAAGTGTTGGTGGGCAGCCAATCTTCTTTAGTGCCTTGAACAGACCCTCACGACTGACCAAATCAAATGCCTTTGTGAGGTCGATGAAGGCAATAAACAGTGGTTGATTCTGTTCACGGCATTTTTCTTGCATTTGTCGCAATGAGAATATCATATCAATGGTAGACCGGTTCTGTCGAAAGCCACACTGTGATTCGGGGTAGACTTGATCTCCTAGTACTTGAAGTCTGTGCAGAACAATTCTGGCAAATAGTTTTCCAACAATACACAGAAGTGAGATACCCCTATAGTTGTTGCAGTCGCTCCGATCGTCCTTATTCTTGTACAGTGTTATGATGATTGAATCTTTGAAATCCTGTGGGACTTGTCTTTCTCGCCAGCATAGCTCTATTAGCTGGTGGATCCGTAGAGTGAGTGTGTCTTGCCCACTCCTTATAACCTCTGTTGGAATCCCATCCTTACTTGGAGCCTTGCCAGATGCAAGTTCATTTATAGCACACTTAACTTCTGTTATGGAGGGAAGTGTGTCCAGATGGTCAAGAGATTGTAGAGCCTCTATGGCGTTGAGGGCATCATCCGCTAGTTTGTTCTCACTTGAGTAAATCTCCAAATAGTACTCTACATCTGCTGTTTCTTATCAGTTATGATGTCTCCAGTCAAGGTTTTCAATGGTGCACTTCTTTTGATCACTAGATCACAGGCTTTCTTTATTCCTTCATACATGCGTCTTATGTTTCCCTTATCACTTGCGATTTGAATGGACTCACATAACTTGATCCAATAATCATTTGCACACTGCCTGGCAGCCTTTTGCACATCCTTCCCAGCTTGCCTTAGCTCACTAAGAGCGTTACGCGTTGGTCTTTCCTTGTTTCTTAAGAGAGCTATCTTCTTCTTATCAATCAAGGGCTGCAGAGTCTCGCTGTTTGCCGCAACCAGTACTGCCTCTTATGATCCACAGTGCCGTAAAGAGTTTCCTTAATTTGACCCCACTTTTCATTTACTGTACAATTTTCTGGTGTATCAGTGAAAGCGTCTTCAAGTTGCAGTGGAAAATCCTGGACACATGGTTCTCACGTTCCAGATTACAAGCCGTAGTTTGAGGTTTTATTTGCACCTGGTGCATTAGTTTTACAGCCTGCGATGCAGATATTGTCCTAGCCCCAAGCACCCATTGAAGCAGGCAGGCTGTGGCGGATCAGCACCCAATAGGCCGGGGGCTGCCCAGCTTGAGGTGGGCGGTAGCTGATCAGTGACACCTCTAGGTGTCTCCCACCGTCAGAGGCAACGCTTGGCGCCCAATGTCTACTCCAATTGGCAGCGACTTATAACCCGTGACAGTTGCCTCTCGCTTTGATTCCGAGACCAGTTAAGACCAGGGATGGAGTTATTGCCTCTCCATAGCACAAAACCTGGGCTAAAATATAGAGATCATGTGTTGCCCATGCAGCATGATCCCTCTCTCGGCCAGCCTAGTTCACTCCAGAGGAAAGGTAACACCTCTACATCTGGAACAAGACCAGCTGCAGAAGCTGCCGGATCAGCAAAGTAATACTCTAACTGTCCGCCTGTCGGAGCTTCGATCCTAGACCAGCCGCCAACCAAGGCTTAGGGTCTGGTCAGCCCTGCCATGACATTTTGTCTTTAGATTGCATTTCCTCGCACCAGGGTACGTCTTGTACCCTCCCAATTGCGCTCTTCCTCAGAACATTTTATTACATAAGAGACTTTTCATATTCTGAAATGCAGCGTTTGCTTTGCAAATGCTGCTCATGCATGTTCCATCTGGTGCTATAATTTTTCTTTGATATTTAAATGATTTGGTTTAGAATGTTTAATTCTTTTGTAATATAAAATTATGGTGTTATCTTACGCCTTTATGTGACCATTGCCCTGGAAGGTTAACCCGGTCAACAAATGCCTGAAGAAGTCGGAAGCGTCTGCCGAAAAGTGCAAATATCGCAGCTCTGATGTAAACAGGCACAACACAATTACGTCCAACACAACTTCCGGACGAACGAAGAACAAGAAGATATGACCATTGTTTCTGTTTTCTTGATATTATTTACATTATCTGTGACTATTCGAATGTGAGTTCAACCTCACCTTGCTTCAATCAAGAAATCCTGTGTGTAAATATTAACCATTACACTCTCGTATTTGGGCAAGAAATAGAAATAACTAACCAGGTTATTGTTATAGTATCCAGCTAGTTAAGCACTTACGAGGATGTGTTGCTATGACGGACATGATGTTATCTTAACTTGACATGTCCCTGTTCTTCTTCTGTCCTTTATCCCCCATATGGAATAGGCCCTCCAACAAATCACACCAAGCCGTCCTCTTTTGCTATCTCCTGCAGTCCCTTCATTTTCCCCTCATATTATCATGGGTTTTTATATGTCTCCTGCAAATTGTTTGTTTTGCCGTGCGAGTTTTCAAATAAGAGACGGTCTAGTTATATTTTCCTCAGGTTTTCTCTTTGAGTTTCGTATCCAAACGCCAGCATTTTTTCCTCACCTTTCTGTTCACTGGAATTTGTTTCGTTCCGCCGCGTTTCGCACAATCTCAATACGCTAATCATATAATATGAAGAAATGATTTTTTTGTTGTATACATTCATTCTCTGAAGATCCAAGAGATTATTGATTTCAAAGAGACAACATGTATACTCTCTACATAAACATACACTATTCGATACTGTCAGGGTCTTAAACTTGGCTCGCTAACCTAACACATGTGGGACAGTACAAGTACAACGTGATTTGACGTAAGACTCAACGACACACCGTTCAATGGATTTATTCACATATTAAATACAGAACGATGATCACAACAATATATACTGGATACATCAATGCACTTACATCCACAATACAGCTCACAAGTCTGACACTCAAGATGTCCAGACACTCGACTTTCAAGCACAGAAAACCACACAACGTCTTTCTCTCATCACACGTCTGTCCGAGTCGAAGTCCCAGAGCTGTCTGCCGCTAGTTCGCAACTCGCCTCCCACCTCAGGTGGCTTCACGAGGCAGGCGTGCGTCTAGCGTCGTCCTGGCCTGACCGCTGGTCGCTCGTCAGCCAGCAATCTTGCAGGCCGGTAACTATTACTCGCCTGGCGGCGTAACGAAGTTGCTGCATCCCTACTGGGAGCTAAGTCGCCTGGCGGCGTAACGATGTCACTGCATCACTGTACCTTTTCTGGACTCTGACAGATACGTTACAATATATCCAGATTCTTTAAAGAATGCCGCGATTTAATTTACTCTTATTTTATATCAATTGTGAGGATGTATGGTGTCTGGGCATTGAGTAAGCGACGGTGGACAATAAAGCATCCGAAAAAGAAATATGACCAAATTAGGCTTTATATCATCCAATCTGTATGTGCTGTACTGAATCATGATGTACTTACACACGAGTATGCTTCTTTGTTGATGTTAGATTCTAGTTGTTTTTGCACACGGTGTAACTGGATACTATAACAATGACCTGGTTAGTTTTTCTGAGCTTGGAGAGGGAAGGTGTGCTCAGTAACACATTTCTCGTGGTGATTGTACTCTGGTACTGGGTCGATTGATAAGTCTGTACATCAGCGTCACGGAGCTTGATCCTAGCACTTTTTGAGTCTCAACTGACCTGAAGGTGGAATTAAGGGAATTAATAGTTAAAACGCAGTCTTCAAGGCGATTCACCAACAAAATTAACCCATGGGACATATTTGTCAGTGAACCGATTATTTGAAGCAACTCGTCACAATGTAAGGTGTGTACTAGATGTGTCCTAATTCCTTCAGCTCCAGCCAAGTTTTGTGGTAACCAAGGGGATTCCAATTCTTACCTTAACTCATTTTGTCCCATGGTTCTATATTTTACATTCTACATGACAAGTCATGTATTACTTTAAAGAGCCAATTACGAATAATAAGGAAGCTTAAGCTAACTACCTGAGCAGCCTGTTTTGATTCATTGAGAAATATGGCCGGGGAAGGGGCATTGGAAGGGGGAGGGGGGATATTTCCAGATATTCATGAAGAATCAATGTTTCAAAACGTTATGACTCCTGGTTGTAATTTTCTTGACAATATTACCTTTGTAATCGTTCAAAACATCAGTACAATGTTTTTACTAGCTGTGAGTAATGTGATTAAGTGGCGTTTTTAATTTGAACGTATGTGAAAGAAAGAAAGAAAGAAAGAAAGAAAGAAAGAAAGAAAGAAAGAAAAAAAGACTAAATGACTGACTAACTAACTCACTAACGGAGAGAAGGACAGGCAGACAGAAAGGCAGATTTATGTATTGTAAAAGTTACAGATGATAACCCAGTTCGAATAGGAAACGTATGAATTTGCCCCTAAGCTGGATTTGTCCTGTATTCTTTTTGTTTGTTGTATCTGTCATCTCCCAATTCAGCATAGGATCTCAACCAATTCGTACCAAGTGGTTGGTATTTGCAGCTACGGAATGTGGCAGCTAGTACCACACCAACTTTTCTTAGACGGCATGCATCGTAGATTACAATCCTACCCTTGTTTTCTTCCCTTATGACACTGTTGAAACAGGGTCCGCTTTGTGCTGAGCCAGTATGAATACAGAACAACAGTTTCACGCTTCACTGGATTTTACAATTTCCTAGGTCCGGGGAAAAACAGAATGTTTTCTTGTAATTTTTGGACATTGCAGCCAAGGGTGCGACGTGGAAGGGTAATCGCTAGATGGACGCGTGCCGGCTCCATGGCCATGAGTTCTATCCGCATCGGGTCGTATTCGAATTTTTACAATTAACGTGATTCCCCCAGGTCGATCCGGCCCGAAATAGGTACCAGGAAATGTGTTAGGAAGTAAAGGCCACCGGTGTGATACTGCCCACATCACCCACCGAGTGCTGATTGGTCTATACAAATATGAGTCGAGCACCATATGTCCAACTCTCTGTGTGACGTGTGTAAGTGCCCTGCACCTTATTGATCGCTGAGGGTAGAGTTCCAAGGTCAACATTCTTTTAGTCTTTGACATATAAGAAACTTGACGCATATATTGACTGGGTTAGACTAAAGCCGCAACTATAGAAAGTGGAACATTTCTTTCATAAGTGACTATATTTAAAGAGGAATGAACAAATAACAACATTGTGTCAAATGTCTGCCTGGAGGACTTCTCCATGATTTTCCAGGGTGAACAATGGAGGTCATTTGCCTTAGCAATCACTACGGAGGCGAGGATTCTCAGTTCAGCTCCAGAAGATTATCATTCTGTGCATTACCGCGATCTAGAAGTACACTTCCCTTGTTGTGTCAGAGGCGTAATTCTCACCCAAGATGAAGACTATCAGCACCATAATCTTGCTTTCGCAACTCGAGAAGCTCACGAGTATGCCCGGAATAAATATATTGCTTGCCTTCCAACATGGAATCAATTAAATAAAGACTCCCAATTCTTCAAGTCGCAGAGTAGTAAACAGCTCGATTCTGTCGGGTTCTAACAAAATCAAAAACAACAACAACGATAGAAACAATAACAGCAATAGCAACAACGAAAACAGCAACAACTACAACAACTTCAGCAATAACAACAGCAAGAACAGCAACAACAACAGTAAAACAACAGCAAAAACACCACGAACAACAACAACATCAAAATAGCAGCTACAACAACAATAACACTGCTATAATGTTAATGACACAGACATATTGAAGGAATAAGAACATAACATGCAGTTATGAATTCAGTTAAAGCCATATGGTGCAGACAGTAACAAAGTGTTCTTATAATAAAATTCCTAATCTATCCTTGAGAACACTGAAATGCAAGAATGATGCTGTCAAACATTGCTAAATGCCTTAATTAATTGTTGAAATATTTTAAGATATTAGAATATATATTTAATGGTAATTAAAAACTTAAAATAATTACTAGGAAAAAAAAATCTTTGAAATGCAGCACCAAAATGTATGGAATCATTCTGAAGCAAATCAATGTATTCAAGTATTTGAAAACGTTAACAGCAGATATAAGATGTATTAAAGAAGTTAAGTGTAGATAACCCTTAGAGGAGGTAGTTTTTAACTAAATGATGCAGGTCCACATGGCCGAAAGGGTAAGAATGCGTGTTCTTAAACATCCTTTGTGCTGATGCCGAGGTAAGCGGTTCAACCCCTACACCGGACAGCTGGATAAAAATGTTGACCTGTTGTCCTTGACTTGGGGACGTAAATTACAATTACTTCCGAAGTCGGAGTGGGTTGGCCTGACGGCGAGGGACACTGTTAATAGGGAAAGCTAACCCACACGCACAATTCAGCCCATCACTACTATAAATAGTGTGTATGGACTACGCTTGAGTTCAAAGCAAGCGAGCAAAAGAAATAAAAAAATAAAATAACTAAATGATGAATATTCCCTGAAATATGCATTGTTAATCAAGGTGAGAAAAAGAATTATTAACATCTATGTCGAGCTAATGCAATGTACGGATGTGAATCGTGGACAATTAGCAGACTAGTGAGATATTGTGTGGCAGCTCAAGAAATTGTTTTTATAGAAGTATTATGAGAATACTTGAGGTCCAAGTATTAAAAAAAGTAATGAACATATCTTTAATGAAGTTGACTCGTAAAGATAACCGATTATCCACTTTCTTTGGATATCTTATGAGAGGGGAAAAGTTTGCGTAACACAGAGACAACGTAAAATTGCAAAGGAAGAGGGGAGAAGCATATCGAGACCTAGAGAAAGGATGTTAGACGGTTTGACAGCATGGCATGCAGGAACATAGATTTAAGAAATGATTAGCGGTACACGAGACATAAAGCTGTGGACAGACATTATCCTCCCGTGTGCTGCCGGGGCCCATAAGGGAAGCAAAGAATAGCAACATTGTAGCCTACCACGCATGTCGTAAGAGGCGACTAAGGAGGCTTGATGGTTCCGTCGCCCTGCTACTGAGTGAGTGCGTGGCGCGACACTGTGAGCTGTGAGTTTCGTGCGAAGTGCTTTTGAATCTGCCCAAGTTTTTTTTTTTTTTTTTGGAACGTGACTGCATGTTCGGAGCGATGGCAGGTGGCTATGTCCCAGAGTTGACCGGTTTTTGCCTTATGCAGAAATGCGTGGCTGCTGGGCTTCTGGTTGACTGCCACTGCTGTCGGTGATGAACTGTATTTTCGTGGACAGTGTGGGTGAACATCTAGGAAACATCCAGATAGGAAAATGACTGCCGATTCTATCTGAGATAAATTGGGTGTTCGTTGATATTCTGGCGGTAGCATTATGCACAGTGTATCTGTGCGGGCTGTTGTTTGTCGAGACTCCTGTCTTTTCCACTTTTCACATTGGGCAGTGGGGAGCGTTTTGTGTGATATTCACTGGCACAGGAACGGAACATAATGGGGACGACCCGTTGCTGTGAAGTTGGAACTGCGACTAAATAACTAACTAACTAACTAACTAACAGACATTATCACCAACGTCAGACAGCGTGAGCTATATGAATTTGGTATAGTTGTTGCGACTTCTAAAGCATTTTTCAAACATCGTGATGATGAGGGTGTGGCTAATCTGGTGTCTTATCTTATTTTCAGAGCTCAGCTACTCCATAATCTTCTTGGTTGTTGCTGAAACCAGATCATTCCATCATACAAATCATGCCCTGTTGTCTACTCTACTCGTCTGCCTCCTTTTCTCATTACGATCAGATTGTAAACAAAATGACACAAAATGCCTCTCTGCAGGTGTGCATTTCTATGAAAATCTCGGACAAACTGTTGAATTCTTCATGTGGAGAGGGGGAGGGAAGCTCAGCAACAAAGTCTCCATGAAGCTGGTACTTTGTTGCCGAGTCGGCAGCAAAATATCTACGCCAACTTCACACCAATAGATACAAACCCATTTCAGAGCTCAAATGACAAGAACCTCAGAGTAATAGACTTAGTCTAAAACTCAGTATTCTAAAGATTCGGAACCAAACAACCAACACCATGTATATCACCGCTGCACTTACGGGATGAGAGACATAAAAACACTCGTAACAACACCATGTCCCAGACAATTGATAATGTAAAATAACAAGACAATATCCCAGACATTTAATGATGTAAAATAACACCATGCCACAGACAGCTGATGATGCAGCATAACAACACGATGCCCCAGACAGTTGATGACGTAAAGCAATATGCCACAGACAGTTAATAACATAAAATAACAACACCATACCCCAGACTGACGATGGTGTAAAATAAGAACAACATACCATTACAGTTTGATTGAAAAAAGTAAATAGTTTAAAAAACCATGCCCCCCAGGCCCAAAGGGTTTATGATGTAAAATAAAACCCCCCAAGGGGGGCCAAAA
>JACEFZ010019796.1:0-44939 GCA_014155875.1 Cepaea nemoralis
AATGAAAACTCACCACTTGACCACTGCTTGACCACTAATTTACCACTAATTTACCATCCTTTAACCATCACCATGTCGCTACGACCAATTTTCCCTAAAATTTTCCTTACTTGACCACCACTTGACCATTGCTTGACCACTAATTTACCACCCTTTAATCATCACCATATCATTATAACCACTTTTCCCTAAAATTTTCCTTACTTGACCACCACTTGACCACTGCTTGACCACTAATTTACCACTAATTTACCATCCTTTAACCATCACCATGTCGCTACGACCAATTTTCCCTAAAATTTTCCTTACTTGACCACCACTTGACCACTGCTTGACCACTAATTTACCACTAATTTACCATCCTTTAACCATCACCATGTCGCTACGACCACTTTTCCCTAAAATTTTCCTTACTTGACCACTGCTTGACCACTAACTTACCACTAATTTACCATCCTTTAACCATCACCATGTCGCTACGACCAATTTTCCCTAAAATTTTCCTTACTTGACTACCACTTGACCACTGCTTGACCGCTATTTGACCACTAATTTACCACCCTTTAAGCATCATCATATCATTACAATCACTTTTCCCTAAAATTTTCCTTACTTGACCACTGCTTGACCACCACTTGACCACCCTTTAAGCATCATCATATCATTACAATCACTTTTCCCTAAAATTTTCCTTACTTGACCACCACTTGACCACTGTTTGACCACTAATACCTGGTACGCACCCCTTACCGCCGAATGATACTACACTATATCCATTACAATCAGCGATCTTTAGCTTTCAAGGTTTCATTTGTAACACGTGTTATGTTAGTGAATAAGTCACTACGACCCTCTACATAGCACTACTAGCCGCTACCCACCTCTTAATAAATTTAAGTAAGCTATACCCGCTAAAATCATTAAAATCGGCCATCTTTACTTTTTAAGGTTTTCATTTGTACCCCGTATGATGATAGTGTATAGGCAGCTACGACACTCTAAAAAGCACTAATAGCCGCTACCCACCCCTCACCAACGAATTTCACTAAGCTATACCCGCTAAAATCAATATTATCGGCCATTTTTACTTTTTAAGGTTTTCATTTGTAACCCGTATGATGATAGTGTATAGGCCACTACGACACTCTACAAAGCACTAATAGCCGCTACCCACCCCTCACCAACGAATTTCACTAAGCTATACCCGCTAAAATCAATAATATCGACCATCTGTACATTTTAAGTTTTTCATTTGTACCCTGTGATGATAGTGTTTAAACCCGAATCACCTAGCCTCGCCCCACGCGCCCACCTCCTCGCCACCACCCCGCACCCCGTCGTTATTTATTTTTATTTTTATTTATTTTATTTTATTTTATAATAATTAATTAAAAATTTTATACACCCACTCAATAGTTATCTGCCCTTAGAAACATAAAATCTTAGAATTATCGCCCTTAGATATGACCTAGATACCACCCCTTACCCCACCCAACTACATGACCGAGGGGGAGTGAAAATCAACCGAGGTCAAGGTCAATTGCCGGAGGCTCCGGCAAATAAGAACCGAAACGTCCATTGTATACTACTGACGGCTTGACAACTTCACCACGGAGAATCCCGAGAGGGGTGCAATGTGTAATATTAGTAAAGACAGAGAATTTACAGTGGCACGGGGTAAATAATTTGTAAATTAACAGGAAAGTAGAAGGAATATATTTCTTACCTTATTTTTCATTTCCTTCTTGTTTCTTCAGCTGATGCTGATGCTGTAATGTTTAGGGCCTGCAATTCGTCTGAATAGTTGGAGCAAAATATCCCAGTAAGTGTGTACGTAGGTTAAGGTCTGCGATCTGCTCAGACCTTAATCTGTGTCGGACGATTCCAGTAGGTTGATGATTGCTCTCGGTTGCATAAAATTCAATCCATCCTTTCTCCAATAGTCCTCTTCCTCTTTCAACACATGGTCCTGACGTTTTTTCCAGTAACTCTCATCAATATTTAATAGCGCGGACAGACAGACAGACAGACAGACATACAGACAGACAGACAGATAGACAGACAAACAAACAAACAGACAGACAGACAGACAGACAGACAGGTAGGTAGATAGGTAGATAGGCAGAAAGGTAGGTGGGTGGGTGGATGGCTGGCTGACTGACTGACTGGGTGGGTGGGTGGGTGGGTCGGTCGGTGGGTCGGTCGGTGGGTCGGTGGGTGGGTGGGTGGGTGGGTCGGCCGGCAGGCAGGTAGGTAGGCAGGCAGGCAGACAGACAGACAGATATATTAGATAGATTAGATAGATAGATAGATAGATAGATAGATAGATAGATAGATAGATAGATAGATAGATAGATAGATAGATAGATAGATAGATAGATAGATAGCTAGATCCCCGCCAGGAGCCGGGCCGAGCCAGCTAGTTTATTTATATAATCACGTTTCATGAAAGAATCCACAGTTTGACGACACCTCTGAACTACCCCATATAAATTCCCTCAGTCTGCCAAAAGCGAAAACCGCGCAGACAAAATTCAAAAATTATCGGGGTTGTGTCTTGCTGAAGCGGTAATACTCTTAAAATGATGGAATGAATGCGGGGGGCCATAAAATATATACCGCATATAAACAAACATTGAAATCTGCTGTACAATCTCCAGAAAAAAAAATTTTTTTGTTGGGTGGACATAATTATAAGGTTATATGCTAAATCTCATCATTTTCCCTCAGTTGGTTACTGAGATATTGAATTTTATATTGAGGCAACAACCAAAAAAAAAAAAAAAAATAAACACACTTATAGTTGGCATCGTTTATGTTCAGAACTACGACGGTATCTGATCGTCTTCGCGCCTTTGACTTTCGTTCTAGAGCAGTAGTTCTCAACCTTTTTGGCCCGTGCCTCCCTTCACCATATTTTCAGAACGTCATTCCCCCCCCCCCCCCCTTCGTATTTCCTACCTAAAAATTTGGCCCGTGCCCCCCTTCACCATATTTTCAGAACGTCATTCCCCCCTTTTGTATTTCCTACCTAAAAATCCCGCCCCGCCCTACACAGTATACGTAATAATGCAAGCTAAATTTAATAGCACATACTAAAACAAGTCTAGACGTTCACATAAAACATGATTTGTGGGTCTGCTTACTTTATAAATTGAATTTTAGAAGGGTGAGACGTACAGAACTGTACAATATGAAGGGAAAAACAATACCAAGTAATCGGTTATTGTATTAATGCGATCTTGAAATAATCTTAATTCCCCCCCCCCCCCCGGAAACCCTAAAATTCCCACCTGGAGGGGGGAGGGGGGGGGGAGATTCCCCACCGGTTGAGAACCACTGTTCTAGAGTAATGAAAACATTATTAACAAACGCTTTCGCAGTAGCTTGTCTTGCCGCGATCCAAGAATTTCACGTCTAAAGCCACAATACGAATGCCCCCGTTTGTCCCTGTTAGTCATAAAAACTCCGCCGCGGAGCAAACACGACAGGGTCTTCTGATCGTCACAAGAGTACCCCCTTCTCCAAGTGTTTCGTCCCATTACACCCTTGACACTCTCTAGGGGCGGGCCCGTCCAGGTCATGACTCCAGGCGTCTTTCCCCTGCCGTGGAGACGTTCGGTCACTTTCGTTGTCCTTGTTGTTGTGCTTGTCCCTTCGCTGTTACCATGTCCATTCTCAAGCCTCCCCTCCCTCGGTGAGGAGAGTCCGTACAGCCTGTAGCCTGTGCTTATCCCTTAGCACAGATCGTGGGAAGCCTGCTTCCTCCCCAGCCACGGCCTCTGTCGCCTCCATTCGTCTCCGTCGCCGTGTTCCTTCCTCGTGCCCCGTTCACAGAACCGCACTCTATTAGGAAGCCGGTTCTCCCTTTGCGTTTCTGGACCCACCTCTTGGTCTCTGTAGCTGGGCGAGTGCGACTTATGGACGATTACCGCTATGTCATGGAGGTTGGACTTCAGCCGACATTTGCATTGTTTGACTGCACTCAGATTCACCACCCACGCTCGGAGGAAAGGCTAAAGAGCTGACACAAGACGTTGCAAGTTCGTGGTCTTGGTTGAGAGATTGTTAGTAGTTCTGCAGTTACCGCTTCTAACCATACTAGTTTCGAGACTCGTCCCACTTCAGGTTCCGACAATTCCATAGCCAACACGAGGCCTTTTCGGCTGCCTCACACAGTTGTTTTTGGGCCCAAGTTCTTGCTTGTCCTTTAATGCCCATTAGTTTTAGCACATCATACACAGAGTGGGAGACTAGACCTCTGGCGCCTACCTCAACGGCGAATAGCCTGACGGCGTACTCTTCCAGCTTAAGACTTGCGACCATGTCTTCGTACTTCTTCAATTTATACGTGTGTTACTCCTCAATATTTGACTCATACTGGACGGTCAGCTCAATCAGCGTTAGCCGCTTGGCTGACGAGGAGCTAAGTACGATGTCAGGTCGCAAGCCAAACCTTCGGATCACCTCAGGGTATTTGCCACCGCCCTTTAGATCCACGATCAGTTCCCAGTCCCTCGCACCATCGAAAACGGTTGGAAGCGGCAAGTCAATTTAATATTAATCATTACCAAAAGTCAGGGTTAAGTCAGGGAATCAGGGTTCCTAGTGGCCTCAACGGTTCTCCCCATTGATTATTCCATGCACCATTATTCAGGCAGCCGAGGCCTGTTTTGAACACTCTATTACTGTATTTTCAAAGTAAACATTTTCACAGCTTTACCGCAGTTCCACCCAATTTTATTCACATTTTCAAAGTAAACGCGTCGGCCACCCGGGTCGCTCACGGGAGAGAGCCGGCAGACTATAGGGCAGGAACAACGGGCAGTGAACCGGCGCGAGCTGGACCGCCCGCCTGCACCTGAGATCCAACTGCGAGCTGTTAAACCGCAACAACTTTACTATGCGCTACTGGAGCTGGAATTACCGCGGCTGCTGGTATCAGACTTATTATAAAGGGTGTAAGGTGTACTGATTCCATTTACTGGGCCTTGATATAGTCCCGTATTGTTATTTTTCGTCACTATCTCCCCGTGCTGTGAGTGGGTAAGTTGCGCGACTGCTGCCTTCCTTGGATGGTTCGATGAATGTCTCGATAAGCGCCCACTCTCTCTCTCGATGAGTAGTGGGCCTGCAGTCAGTAGGCTGGTACAGCTTTTCGGTCAGTCCTACCTGGCGTAGCTTGAAGCTGGTCGGTAGGCGTTCAATGGTTTTGCATGTATCACCAGGTACCGTGGGAGCGTGCTGGGCGATTGCTACTCTTGGCCTGCGTGTGCGTGAATAGTCCGTCTGTGCGATAGATAGTTGGTTGATCCTGCCAGTAGTTATATGCTTGTCTCAAAGATTAAGCCATGCATGTATAAGTTCACATTGCCTCACTGTGAAACCGCGAATGGCTCATTAAATCAGTCAAGGTTCCTTAGTTGACACGATCCTACTTTGATAACTGTGGCAATTCTAGAGCTAATACATGCTTACCAAGCGGAAAGAGCACTTTTATTAGTTCAAAACTAAATCGTCGTTGCCCTTCGCGGGAAGCAGCGTTCCCACTGGTAATTCTAGATAACTTTGTGCTGACCACACGACCTTACGTGCCGGCGAGGCATCTTTCAAATGTCTGCCTTATATGTCGATGGTACGTGACATGCCTACCATGTGGGAGTATCCGTGGCGAAGTGGTCAAGCCGTTTGACTCGGGCTCCGAAGGTTGTGGATTCGATTCCGGACCGTGTCCTTCGAATCACGAGTTAAATTTTTCGGAGACTCCTGTGGGTCGTCGCTAAAGCTACGGAGCTCGTGCTTTGTGCGACGCTTTCCGCGCTGCGGAAAGAGACCGAGCCATATGCAATGAAGTCGACCCTGTCGACTTTTAAGCGACTTTAAAAAAAAATGCCTACCATGTTTGTAACGGGTAATGGGGAATCAGGGTTCGATTCCGGAGAAGGAGCATGATAAACCACCACACAATACAAAATTAGAAATGTATATAACAACTTCTAGCTAACTATCTTCTAAGTACCCTTGTTTCGCCGCATAGGCTCTGTCATCATTTCAGTAGAAATAGGTTCGAATCCTTGTATACCTAAGGCCTTTCAATTTTTACATTCTTTGATTTGTCATCTGATCTGAACGTCTTTCCTTTCCCCA
Organism: Cepaea nemoralis; assembly: GCA_014155875.1. Classification (NCBI taxonomy): domain Eukaryota; kingdom Metazoa; phylum Mollusca; class Gastropoda; order Stylommatophora; family Helicidae; genus Cepaea; species Cepaea nemoralis. The sequence goes on from JACEFZ010019796.1 coordinate 6,148, forward strand.
AGTGCAGTGCCCATCAGTACCAATGCATTGATTTATCTTGCTATTTCAATCGCCTCAAGGGTTTCACAGCAATTAATATTTATTTCAGCCCACACAGACACAACATAACACAGAACAAGCAGCTTCTACAAAATCCATTCACATCGCACGCAGGAGTCCCAGTTTTCGATACGGCATAACTGGGAAGAACATCAACAACAGTAGACTGACAGCTATATCATTATAATTATATTCAGACAGCTTCTGTATTTACACCATTCGTTGTTAATGACGTGCTTTCAGGTGGCGTGACAGATCCATACCCTTCAATAATCAATGTTTTATTATCGTTTTGAAGATACGTTTGGTGTTTTACTGCTGTTAACAGACTCATTGCCAGACACAAAGCAGGTTTGGATCAAACAAAAATGGATGACGGAAAATGAGAAGTAGTGTTGTGTCACAGTAATGACGTACAAGTTGTTAATATGTGTAACAGTGGGAGATTGAGGTTAGGAGTAAAGAGTTAAGGAATGCTGCGCATTCCTTGACTAGGGGGAAAACCATAGTGAACGTGTGTGCACGAATGAAGAAGGGTATCTAGGTGGGACACACACGTCACTTGGGGCCAGCGAGAGAGAATGTCAACATCAAGAAGAGAGTCTCCATCATGTATGCTGAGATAGCACGATCCAGATAATAAAGTATCTTTATAACAACGCGAAGACTTGTGTGTGCTGTACGATCACGACCATAACCTGTATGTAGCACTGTCACACAGGTTGATTTGGTGCCGTGAAATTATGAAACATGGGAGGTCGCGGAGAAAGAGTACCGCCATAGAAGATGGTTATGTCTGGCGTGTCTGGAAAAGTAATTATTCTGAAACGCAACAAATGAAAGCCGACTGTTGGTAGCTGTTCTGAGTTTTCACGGGATTCCTGATTAAGAAGGAGATCCATTTTCAAAGACAGCGCTAAAAGAAAAGGTTTGATTGATACTTATATTTTTTTGAAAGACTGATGTTTTTACATAATTATGAAATTAACTGGAGAATTGACCAACGCAAAATGGTACATTGAGATCAAGTAATGCCGTTCTGCATCAAAAATCAGTACAAATTATGAGTTTTAACCCGTGGGACTGTTGAAGGTGAAGTCAAGGTTATGGTGCATAATCAAAATCTGCAATACTCTCTACAGTCACTTCAAGTAAAAGAAGGCATAATGAAACTTGTCTCAACTCGGGGTTTGAATAAAGTAATTTTAAACTGACCATGGCGAGAGTCCCACATGAAAATAAGAGACTGGATAGCGTCAGCTTTAAGTCCAATTGTTATTGACTGGATTACGTTTGCGCTGAAATATATATATGAAAATCACAGATTGCTGCTGGAAAGTGAGTTTTTTTTGCTGAAGTCGTGAGCAATTGTCGCTTACTTGAAGGGAATCTACAGTAATCGAGCAAGTAATTAAAAAGTCTTGTTGCGAGCCTGATATCGAGCATAATCAACGTCAGGAAATAATTGGAAATAATCTGACTTCGACTTCGATTAAATTATTAAGGAAAGAAACCCAGAGGCTCTTCGTTGTTCTGCTCATTTAAACGAGCTTGATTAGAGTCCTTTTTTATGTGGTGTAGGTAATTCTGAATCAGGAGGTCATTTAAATTCTTTTGTCAGAATTCAGGGTTGAAACAGGAATATTTCTTCGTCAGGATCTTCGATTGGAGGCTTTAGTTAAGATAATTAGATAATATTAGAGTAATTAACATATTATGTATTGTTGCTGGGTTTGAAATTAATATTGTTTGAAATATTTGTATATTGCTTGATAATTATAAATTTTAGGATGGAATCCCAAGATTTTTCACAGGTACTGACTGGCGTTGGCGGGGCAATATCAAGGTTGGATGCAGTGTTAAGACAACAAAATATAAGCACTGATGTTGAAAGATTTAGTGGTCAAGCAAATCAGTTTAAAAAATGGATTATTTCTATTGAAAAACATGCATATTTAGTAAATGCTACAGATGGAGAGAAAAAGAACTTGGCATACAGAACAAGTACAAGTCCAGTTTCTGACCATATAAGAAGAAAGTTAGAGGCAGCAGGAGGTGAAACCTGGGAAGAATTCAAAGATGATCTCGCAAGAAAATATGCTGAAATTACTGATCCACAACACGCATTCTCAGTATTGCGACAGACTAGACAAAACAGCACAGAAAGTGTTCAGTTATACAGTGACAGGTTAATCAATTTAGCTGAAGAGTCATTTTTAGGACAGAATGTACGAGCAGAAGAGGTGGAACGGATGTTAGTAGGGATTTTTGTTGATGGGATTAGGTCAGATGGATTGAAATTTAAATTATTAAGAGAGAATCCTGCAAGATTGTCACAAGCGGTAGATATCGCTATACAAGAGGAAAGCTTGAGGAGGAGGTTTAGGTTAAGGGTAGGACGAGAGTTAGGTAGTAGATCGGAAGATAGAATTGAAGAACCTATGGAAATAGGACAGTATAGACATGGATGGAGAGGAAGACGAGGAGAAATACAGATGGTGCAAAGAAACGAAAATGTATATAATCAAGATAGAAGAGGACAAGTGAGAAATACTGTAAGAAACATGGAAGGTAACACAAATAACTCGAATGTGGTTTGTTGGGGATGTCACCAACGTGGGCACATTTTTCGCTTTTGTGGTAACAGAAGTGGCCCATCGAATACGCAAAATAGTAGAGGTGTTCAGACGAGTATACAGAATAGAATGGCAAATGGCAGACCAGCAAATTGGAATTCTGGAGAAATACAGAGAAATTTTAGAAGGTCAGGAAATCAGGGAAATTGGCATCCCGCTTACTGAATAGGATCGGCAGTAGGAGGGAAGATAGTAAGATCCAAAAAGGGCATCAATATATTAAAAACCCAAAGGATGAGTATAATAGAACATTTAGAAATAAAAAACAAGCCGAGGTAAAACAATTGTCATTAAATATGGTAGATCCTAGCTCATGTATAGTACAGATAGGAAAATATAAAGTTAGAACATTAGTTGATTCGGGAGCACAAGTTAGCGTGATTAAAGAAGCATTTTTATATCGAATGTTAAAAAAATTGTAAAATATTTAGAATTCAGGAGAATCTTCATTCGGTAACGGGACAAAAATTAGAAGTGTTAGGACAAACGATGATAAATTTGAAATTAGGAGGGATAAATGTTAGGCATATGTTCCATGTGGTTAAAGATTTAAATAGAAATATGATATTGGGACGAGATTTTTTATTGAAAAATGGGGTGAGACTTTTATTTGATTTGCATAAATTAAAATTCCAAGATGTTTACGTAGATCTAGAAGAAGATATGCATGTGTCGACACTAGTTAGAGTCAAAACGACCATGAATTTAAAACCACAGTCAGTTAATTTGATACAAGCAAGACTGAAGAGAAACCCGTATTATGTAGCAGGAAACATAGTCAGAATCACGGAATTGCAAAATGAAATAATTGATGAGCCAGGTTTAGAAGTTCCGGATGGAATAATAGAATTAGATAAAAGTTTAACATTTCCAGTAATGGTTATTAATAACACAGGTAGGGAAATTAAATTATACAGAGGATGTGTAATAGCTAAGCTAGAACATGACAGCGTTAGTGACATATTGGCAACAGATAGAGTAAATATGGTAGGAATAAGTTATTCAGAAACCTCTAATGAAAGAAGTAATAATAGACGCGGATACAGAAGGAAAGGGAACGTAAGAATGGATGAATTGATCCATCCATCTAGAAGAAATACAGCACAAATACATTCACTAGACAAAGTAACAAGAGAAAAAGAATTGTTAGCACAATTAAAAACTTCGCCAGAAAATAAGGAAGTGTTAGAACAACTTATAAAGCAAAATCAAGATGTGTTTGCGATAAATGATTTAGAATTGGGTAAGACACAAACAGTTACGATGGAAATAGACACGGGAGATCATCCACCAATTAGCTTAAAACCATACAGAACTCCGTTAAGAAATAGAGAAGTCGTAGAAAAGGCAATAGAAGATATGTTGAAAGCAGGCATAATAACAAGATCAAAATCAGAATGGTCATCTCCGGTGGTAATTGTGGCCAAGTCTGATGGTTCGAACAGGTTCTGTTGTGACTACAGGGCGTTAAATAAAATTACTAAAAATGTAGCGTACCCACTGCCAGTAATTGATGATATTTTGGGGCTGCTTAATGGTTCTACATATTTCACAACGCTGGACGCAAGGGCAGGATTTTGGTGTATTCCGATGTCAGTAGACGCGCAAAATAAAAGTGCCTTTTGTACTCATATGGGTTCGTACAAATTTTTACGTATGCCATTCGGTCTCAAAAATGCACCGTCTCACTATATGTTCTTAATAAATGAAGTACTAGACGGTATGCAAAGTTTTGCCTTAGCATATATTGATGACGTATTGATTTTTACGAAAGGAGATGTAGAGAATCATTTAGAACATGTTAGACTAGTATTTGACAGATTAAGAAGGCATGACGTTAAATTAAAGCTTAGTAAGTGCCAGTTTTTAAAGACAGAAACAAAATATTTAGGATATATAATAAATAGGGAAGGTATCAAACCAGACATGGAAAAGATAAAAGTTATTAAAGAATTACCTCCTCCCACTAACGTTAAGGAAGTAAGGGCTTTTATAGGAACGTGTGCGTATTATCGGCGGTTTGTACCAGCGTTTTCAAGGATAGCAATACCTATTACGAATTTAACGGGAAAATACGCTAGATTTAAGTGGTATGATGAGTGTCAAAAAGCGTTTGAACTTTTAAAAGATAGCTTAACTGTGGTACCATTATTGACACATCCAGACCTGAATAAACAGCTAATACTATACACAGATGCTTCAGACAACGCAATAGGAGCATGTTTGGTTCAACCATATGAAGGAGAAGAATCTGGAATACCAGGGGTTAAAAATGAAAGACCAATCTATTTCTTGTCGCATAAACTTAGCAAAACTCAACGCAAATGGCCGATTATTGAGAAGGAAGCATATGCTATACACTACGCGTTGCAAAAATTAAATTATTACTTACATAACGCCAATTTCATTATTAGAACTGACCACATGCCATTAAAGTCGATATTAGAAGCACCAATACAAAATAGGAAAATACAAACGTGGGCATTGAATTTACAAGGGTACAATGCTAAGGTTGAATATGTGTCAGGGAAACATAATACGTGCGCCGATCTTTTGTCTAGAATACCGTACCCACAGTCATCAGGAAACACGGAAGATGAAGTTGAACCAGAGGTAGACGATCGAAACTGGCAAGTAAATATATTAGATTCTGCCATAATAAATAGGGAAGAATTTGAGAGTTTACCATCGGAGCAAGAGTCGGAATCTAGAACAGAAGACCCACAATTAGAACAGTTTGATATGAAAACAGAACAAGAATTAGATCCGAAAGTAGTACAGATAAAAAAGAAATTGAAAGAAACAGGGGAAAATAGTTTTAAAAGAAAGTTTGTAGAGTTACAAGAAGACAATCAATTATATTATATCAGTGAAAAAGGTGAAGGAGTAAGAAAATATATTCCAAAACATTTAGAACAAGAAGTCTTAAAGGCATACCACGATAATAATGGTCATTTTGGACGAGATAAGTTAGTGAAGGCTATTAGCAGTAAATATTATTGGCCGAATTTATTCAAAAGCGTATATGAATATGTTGAAGCATGTGAAAAGTGTAGGTTAAGAAACATGAAGATAATTAAATGTCTTTTACAAGATACCGATATTCCTCAATTTCCAATGCAGAAAGTAAGTTTGGATATTTCAGGTCCTCATCCAAAAACATTATCGGGAAATGTATACCTACTACATATAGTTGATTCATATAGTCTTTGGCCAGAAGTGTATCCAATTCCAGACAAGAGTGCTGATTCAGTTATAAATATGCTTTTACAAGAATTTATACCAAGGTTTGGGTGTCCACAAATAATACTTACAGACAATGGGAAAGAGTTTGTAAATAAAAAGTTTGAGAAATTTGTTAAAAGATTGGAATATAAAACACATTAGGACTTCATATTACAGACCAACTTCTAATGCTAAAAATGAGAGACAACACAGAACACTATACAATATTCTAGCGAAAAATGTAGAAGAACACGATATGGATTGGGATCTTTATTTGGGGATAGCATTAGCGGCGATACGTACACACGAAAATGAAGGAACAGGTTTCTCACCATTTTACTTAGTACATGGAAGAGAACCAATATTGCCAATTGATAATTTATTAAAACCTAGGAGAAAATATTTGGGGGAAGATTTTCAAGAAACAAGGTTGCAAGAGATGCATAAAGCACATGTACGTTTAAGAAATAATATAATTAAGGCTAGAGAAAGACAGAAGAAATACGCAAATAAAAATGCACACTTACAAGAGTTTAACGTAGGTGATAGGGTATATTATAAAAAACATAGAAAAAACTCTAAGTTTGATGCTCATTGGGTCCCGGGATACTATATTTTAGAGAAAAAAGGTCCAGTGTCGTATACTATTAAGAATCAAATTTCAGGGCATGTTGCACGTTCACATGTAGAACACTTAAGGCGGGATAATGAGGAAAGGGATGCAGAGAATAATAATAATAATTATTGTTCCGAAGAAATATTGTCAGGTGGACAGATTGTCAGACAATCGGTATATCCAATACCTATTGAGAATGGAAAACAAGTAACAACAGCATCTACTACAGCTGAACAAGAAGAAACGGTACCAAAAACAGTAATGACAGAGGAAAATAACGTGTATGACGATTATATTAGTGAAGAGTCAGTTAAGGAAAATATTGAACCTCCATTTATGAATACAAGACAGGCAGTAAAAAGAAAGTTGGATAGACAGAAAGAAAAAGAAATTAAGAGGCAAAGGAAACTTAGAGAGAATTCTTCGAGTGAGGAAGAGATGCCACTATTTGAAAATTTGTTGAGACGGCAAGACAGAAAAATTAGATTGGATGTAGAAAGGAAGAGATTAGCGGTTGCTAGTAATGGATATACAGATGGGGAACAAGAGATGGATGAAAAGTCAGAAACTGATGAAGAAGCGGATATGAAAGAAGATAGCTCTCCTCGAGAGGATAGCGACATTGATGTAGATATTGCAATTATAGAAAAAAATTTGAGGTTATTAAAGAAATGGAGAAGTGATAGATGAATAGAGTGATACAAGGTTCTGCAGATGGCAGATAGAAGAAGAAGTTGGACACGATATTTTTGTGTTTACAAAGGTACTTGATGGAGTTTTGCTAAAGCGGAAAATTATTATTGGGTACTCAGAATATGGTATTGAAATTTGTATGTGTACATTGATTAATGTGTGGGGATAAATATGATGAGGGGATTGAAATGCTTTGCTCAATTGTTGGGACTTCAATTGTGTTTTATGAAATGTGAAAAATAAGTTAACTTAGATGGTTATTTTTACGATGTTTTGGGTTGATTGAGTTACCTTAAGGGTGTTTAAAATGATTATTACTTTGAAGTTCAGTTAGAAGATGAATTAAAGTAGTGGTTAGTGAAGTGACTCTATATGTAGTAATGAAGGGGTATGTTGTTATTACATGTGGGGTATGCAATGTATATACAAGGTTTATAATAGGAGCTGGGTTGAACAGCGTTTAATGGGAGAATATGGGGGGAATGCCAGGTTGAGTTTTGGCATATTGGAAGAAGAAGACTGTACTTAACAGTATAAGAATAAGTTAGGAAGTTTTTTGTTGTTGAAGGAATGGTAAACGGGAAATTGTTGGTCTGAATAATACAAAGGCTAGCAGTTTTGGATTAACATATTTTTTTGATTAATAACAATTATTATTGACGGAAACTGAAGATAAATTTTGAAACTTTATTTTTTGATAAAGTTTTGAGAATGTATGGGAAGAGAAAGGTGATTACTTCTTACTTTCTTACTTTTTCCTTACTTTTATTAATTTCAGGTGCGCACCTACACAAATCTAACTAGCTATTTTTTTTTCTGTCTATCCTAAAATACTGAGAGTGTGAGAATGTGAATCAGGGGGGAAATAAAGGATAAGGAGAATATCTTCAGTTTTGTCAATCATAATTTAGATGGACGTTTTAAAGTTAAAAGCGGTTCGCTTATGGAGACTTTTGTATTGTGGGGAATTTTATGGAGAGTTTTGTAGAAAGTTTTCTAGAGAACTTTATAACGAGTTTTGTAGAGAGTTTAGATATTATGGTCTCTGGTTAGCAATTGGCTATGAGGAGATAGGAGAATTGACTTAGGAAATATATGGAATGGTTGTTATTGTAGTATAGAGAGGTAAAGTTAACTAATTAAAAGTTGGGGTTGAGATTTTTTCAAGGAAAAATTCTCTTTGAAGAAGGGGAGGTATTGTAACAGTGGGAGATTGAGGTTAGGAGTAAAGAGTTAAGGAATGCTGCGCATTCCTTGACTAGGGGGAAAACCATAGTGAACGTGTGTGCACGAATGAAGAAGGGTATCTAGGTGGGACACACACGTCACTTGGGGCCAGCGAGAGAGAATGTCAACATCAAGAAGAGAGTCTCCATCATGTATGCTGAGATAGCACGATCCAGATAATAAAGTATCTTTATAACAACGCGAAGACTTGTGTGTGCTGTACGATCACGACCATAACCTGTATGTAGCACTGTCACATATGATAGCAGACATGTTGTATTATATATCAACTTAAAAGATGTTGCTTAAGGAAAACTGCTGTGTAAAAGCCCATGACAAATACGAGAAGTCCTTTAAGATGATTAATCAGCCCATGCTACTTAACCAGCTAACGTATCACTTTGTCAGCTCCCAGCATCTGTGTTTTACTGTATCCTTCTGTTTCGAACACCGCCACATTTACTCAGTTGTCACAATTGTCGACAATCTCTACCTCTTCTTCTCCTACTTCTGTCGCTCTTTATTCCTCATTGCAGCACAGGCCTTCAATCAACATACCCCAAGGCGTCAGATCATTAACTATCCCTTGCAGCCTATCCCCCCCCCCCCCCACCCCAATCTTTAGGCTGGTCTATGATTGGTTGGATTTTGTAGCGAAAGTTTTTAGAACGGAATTAGGAAGCCATCCCCGTTCCCAAACCTTCTTCCGTTGCCTATTACGACATGCGTGTCATGTTATAACAGAGCTCCATCTCTGTTATAGATAGTTAGGGGGAAATAGAGAAGGGTTAGGAAATGTCGCACCCGTGAGCACTATTGAAAGCACTATTGTTAGGGAAGCTCACGGGTGACGTCAAGATAAAAACAGTTCCAGCTTAGCCTGTGGTCAGTCCGGGTGTGTTTTTCAAGAAGCTATATCAACTTTATAATTACAGTAAATAAAAGCCGTTTACACTATCCAAGGCTTCAATGTCATCTATTGATATTATCGTTAAACCGTTCACTCTGTTACATGAGTGAAAATGGAGCCAGTGACCAGGATGCGGGTCATGAATTGTCGCGGAATGTAAGTTGCCTCCAGAACAGAAACATGGCTGTGTCTTTGTTTTCGTCAATACTACGGCGCGATGGCAGCTGAAAATTGTCGCTTGCAGAGAAATTCAACAAGGCGGCGTCTCTGATCAAATCTTTGCTACACAGTACTATCAAGGCGTCTCTGGTCAAATTTTCGCTACACAGTGCGTCTCTGATACTGCGCTGACCTGGCTAGTGTTTGTTCGAGTCCGCCATACATATAGGAATTATAAGATGTGTATCAAAATAATGCTTGCCATCATGTTCCAGAATAACCGTTGATTTGAGTGTCAATATGTTTTACAAGAGCCGTTACCCTTGAACCAGCCTATGACCTTGGTCGTCGTTGAGAGGAGATCAGGAGCTGTTATCATTGTTGAATCTGATCTCGCTTGACAGAATCAAAACCGAAAAATCGCTTGGATCAGCAGCTCCAATAACGAGAAAACCTCTAACGAAAAATTACTTCGCTTGATCATAAGTGTCTTGAACTCTGGCAATTATTAAAATGTTAAGCGATCACGTTGATGTAGAACTCTTGGAAGCGGGTGAGCAAATTGGGTTGACGTCTTGTTGAAGAAAGGACCCTACTAAAGTTGCTTTAATTGCCAGATCGAGCCGTTTCAAGTGCTAATTTTTTGGTCCAGATCTGCACTCCCTCGAGCGGAAAGAGCAGCCATAAATTTGAAAGTGTCATGATGGAATGAAGAAACTCTTTCCTTGGTGAGCCTTATCGAGCCTTATCAAGCCTTGTCGAGCCTTATCAAGCCTTGTCGAGCCTTATCGAGCCGTATCAAGCCTTATCAAGCCTTATCAAGCCTTGTCGAGCCTTATCGAGCCTTATCGAGCCTTGTCGAGCCTTATCGATCCTTACGGGGTGCTGAAGCCACCTTGTCGATCCTTGTTCAAGTACTTGGGTGCCAGATACCGTGCCTCTCAGTCTCGGCATACGTGAGCATAGACGTCGAGAAGAATATGTAAGAGTTGATTTTCGATTGGACCATTGGAAAATTAGATTCAACAAGAAAAGGGTAATCTAAATAACTTTTTCTATTAGATAGAAAATTTATTGATTAATGTGAACTGAATTTTTTTAAAGAGGAAGAACTATTAGATTACGTCCTTTAGTTAATTTAAGAGTGTATATTAATGGTTATTGATTGTTTTTTTTTGTTGCTTATATAAGTTGTGTAGTAAAATATTTCAGTATGGCAGAAGAACAGGGTTCATTAGCACAAGTTTTGACTGGAGTAGGCACAGTGATAGGCAGACTCAACACAGCACAGTAGAGAAACATGCATAATCGAAAATTATTTCAGCAAAGCTCAAAACGAGATTTTTCTACAGGTACCAAGAAATATATAGAAGAAGAAGTAGGCATATTGTTTTGGCTTGAGATAAAATACAGAAAAATTAGTATGAATTACCTACATACAGAATTAAAACGTCTCAGTGCATGGTTGGGAGAGTTAAAAGTGGCAGTTAGCGAAGTAGAAAATTTTGTGGAAACGTTGCAGAGCAGAACGACTAGACAAGAGCCTTATAGATTTAAGATAGACTGCAATAGAGTAGGAAAGAATAACAGGAGACAGCCACTACCTAATAAAGACAGAAGGCAATATGGTTCTGATTATACAGTTAGTTATGACGAACCAAGGCCTGTTGTTTATAGGGTAAAAGACGGTGAGAATAGACGTAATGGTGAAAGGTCGAACTGGTATAGGTGTCATAGGTACAAGAATGGTCCTGAGAGAGACCTTTTCAATAAACTATGGAATTGGCCATCCCATAGCAAGATTGCTAGGAAAAAACGTGATGACTGGTTTGAACAAAGACGGAGACAATATCTGAGGTCAGAGTCAAGGAACAGAGTAGAAAACGTAAGTAGGAATTCAACTACTCCTAAGGTGGTTACGAATTTGACTGTTAAACAGGAAAAGAAGATGACGGTGTTAATAAAGAAAATAGACTAAGAGACTCAGACGCAGGTGATTGAAGTGGTAGAACGGAACACACAGACACATGTTGATACAGTAGAGAAAAAGGTCCAGGTACAACCAACTAGCAAGATAACGAAGGGAAGTCAAACCGAGTTAGTAGAGACTCAATCAAAACCGACTCACTTGAAAGTGACTAAGGGAGACACGGTTGAAATTAAGAAAGATAAACAGACGAGAACCAAAGACGAAAAGAGACCAAAGAGGAAAAGTATTGGGGAAAGAAATATAAACAGTCTGATAGTCAATAAAGGTACAACTGAGATGTCAGTTTCCTCAGCTAAAGATATTGGAGTTGTCCCGAAGCGGAGCATGGGGAATAGAGGTAAGAGAAAAGTCAGACGTTCTAAACCCGACTATGGGAATATGATCGACGTGTCTGCAGTAAACTATTATGAGTCTGATGAGGGAACTATCATCAGTGTATCATCTGAAGATGAGATAGGGAGATGTAAGCGTTATGTAAGGTATACAGAAAACAGTGAGCAGACCGACGCAAATAAAGGAAACAGAAAGAAAGCACTTAAGAAGAAGAATAGTAATAGACAAATTTATTCGACTACGGAAAGTGACTTAAGAAAAATCAAAGAATATATGACCTTAAGACCTGAGTTCTTTAACAACGGATTAACAAGTACGGATAGTGAAGATGACATAATTGAAGAGAGACGTACATTTGTACTAGGAGACCCCCGGGAAGGTTAACCCGGTCAACAAATGCCCGCAGAAGTCGGATGTGTCGGCCTAACGGCACAAGAACGCAGCTCTGCTGTAAACAGGCACAACGCAATCACATCCGAAAAAAAAAACTCCGGATGAACGAAGAAGAAGTACTAGGAGACAATGAGATATTTGGTTCCGGGAAGGTTAACCCGGTCAACAAATGCCCGCAGAAGTCGGATGTGTCGGCCTAACGGCGCAAGAACGCAGCTCTGCTGTAAACAGGCACAACGCAGTCACATCCGGAAAAAAAACTCCGGATGAACGAAGAAGAAGAAGAAGATATTTGGCTTAGATACACTCTATAACTGTTAGAATTCCGAGGGTGAGGAAGGACATATGGAATTGTTTTAGTTTATGAGAGGAATTGCGGTTTGAGCATATACATATGGGCTGTCTAAAATAGGCAGAGGAATTTTTCTTGGTGTAGCATCACATGGTACAGGGTAGGCAATAGTGTTGTTGAGGATAGAGAGTCACGGCAACTGATAGAATATTCTACGTGGATACGTTATAAAGAATATCTTGTGTTTAGTAGTGGTGTGGGGAGAGTAAACAATGTAGAAATTGAAATGTCCCTTGTCCGGAATGGCTAGATAGAGAGAGTTGATCACGTTGAGTGATGTATAACTGCTGTGATTAAACTAGGGTAGATTCAGCACAGAATTAGCAGAGAGAGAGATAAACTAAGTATGAATGCTCGTACTAGAGTTGGTTCGACGCAGAGCTATGACGTGATGTCTGAGATAGTTTCGCTTGGTAGTTTGAGAAATAGGTATAGTAGCATTGGCAGATGAACCGAGCATGTCTGATGAGGAGATATAGATTAAAGAGGAATTGAGTATCCTGTGTAAAATAGCCAGTGGAGCGCAAGAGTATTAAGAGTAAAAGACTATGGAAGCTGATGCTTGAAGAATACGAGCTTGGTGAGGGGGTTGGCGTGATTAAATCTGAGAAAGTTGTTGTGTGGAGAAGTATAGAATAATGGTTACGAGGTTAGTAGCTCGTCGGAATGAGGTTTGTTCTGAGAGATCGTTAATAGTGCTGGTTAGTGTGTAAAAGAGATATAAGTTGCGAGAGATAATGTATAGGTTCTGACCTTTGAAAAGGAGTAAATGATTGAGAAAAGTAGAAATAAGAAAACAGTTGAATTGTGAAAGTCCTGTTGAGTAATTCGTCTGGTAATGCCTTGTTCTAACATGTGTAAAAATGTAGACAAACATATGTGCGTCGAGTATGGATAGAATGATGTCAGGTGATTAGTAACGCATGCATATACGAGGCGTTTGGAAGTGATCGATACGCTTAGGCTGTGGTGAGTAATTGCTAGGATGTTGAATTGGTGTCTAATTTTTTTTGAAGTAATAGTATAGGCACGTAAGGTTGTCGTGATATGAAAATAAGCGTGAGATGAGAACAAGGTTGTGTATCACTGTCTGAGCAAACATAAAATACGAATGCCGTGTAAATATGCGAAGAGTGGCTGATGAGTGAAAAGAGTGATGTCTTTTGTTTGGAATGTGTGGTGTTGGACAGAATTAATGAAAATTTTATGACAGGCTGACAGAAAGAGAGTTAACATTTTGAATGACGTTGCATAAAACAGATTTAATATCGTTGGCAGAGACATCTCGAAGCAAGAATGCCTGATACTGAGAAATGAGAGAAGTGAGATCTGTTGTCAGTCATATGCGGTATTGTTTACTGTTTCTGAAAGAGTCCCGATAAATAGGAGGAGGAGTGAAAGATAGTGAGGTAAACAAGATTAGCTAAAGGAATGTCAGAGTATTATAAATAGAGTACTAGAGAACGTGTTACGTTAAGTGTGACTGGCTTGACTATCATCGCGGTGTGAGGACTTGAGGATAGCTTAGAGTAGTTGTAGTGAGATGTTGGAAAGTACTGATACGTTGGTTAGTTGCGTCGGGTAGACGAGAGATTTAAAAATAGAATTAATTACTGGTAGTGTATATTGGGATAGCCGCCACAATAGTACTAGGTGAAGTGATTAGAGCTGTAGGTTACAGCTGTTGTTTAGGGTTATATTTCAAATATTGTAATGTGTTAGGAGTTAGTTTTATAAAGACTGAAATATTAAGAGGGGAGATAATCAATGCTTGACTTCCAGAAAAAGTACAGTCATTTGTTGATTAATGACTTTTGGTGAGAGAATAGATATTGTTCTACGTTAGGATGAGAATATAGTCTGTAGATAACATATATATATATATATATATATATATATATATATATATATAATATATATATATATATATATATATATATATATATATATATATATATATATATATATATATTGGGGGGGGGGATTAATGCAGGTTAATTGGCCTAGCATTGAGCGTTTTTATTACGGTTATAAGAGTAGCGCTTGTAGTGAATAGAGATGTGTTACATTAGTTCGTATAGGAGGCCAATGTTGCTTGGTTACTTTAAGTAGTTAATTCTATGTGAATTATTTTTTTTTGAAAAAGGTTCTCTTTAGCTAGAAGATAATTGTTTTTATTGAATGTCAATGCATCATATATGATATGTTATAGTATTTTTTAATTGACATGGTTTTGTAAAATGATTGACATTTGATTTTAAGATTGGACTTGTTGAGTTTTCTTAATAGATAAATAAATTATTGTTAGTCCGTAAAAGTGACTAACAATGGATAGGATGTATGTCATATTATTTTGCATAACGTCTTTCTTTGAATTGCTTAATTACTTTTATTGATATGAGGGGAAAGAGAAACGATATTTAATAACATGGGGGGGGGGGGGGTATGATGTCCTGTTGTGATTTTATTTTGCGTAACTCATAATTTAAGTTAAATTGTCTTGTGTGTTTACAAATATGTTGAAAATTGTTTAAGGTTAAGTTTAGTCCACAAACAGTTATGGTATTGTCTAGAATAAAAGCAATACATGGGGCTTTATTTAAAGAACCCTTCGTTCAGAAAATAGTTAATAAAATACTGAGGACTAGAAGAGAGACACATTCCCTTTATGAATAATAAGTTCATGAGTATCTTGTGTTGGTAGGAAGACTGCTGTGCCAATCAGCATTAGTGTGTTAGAATAGAGAGGTTAATAATATGGTGGCTATGAAGGGTTGGAAACATATGCCATATTTAACTGACGAGGTTCCTATATAAATAAGAGGGTTCTAGGAGTTAAAAATAGGAGCTGCATTAAGTCAGCATTGATTGAATATATATGGATTGGATGCCATATTGGGGAAGAAAAGATTAACGTGACTAATGTCTATAGCAGTGGAGTAAATGTGGGAAAGTTTAAAACATGGTTTCCATGAGGTCGGAAGTGAACCATAATGTACTTTCATAAGCGACACGAGATGGCTGGATTGTAGAAGAAGTAGATAGGGGTAACGCTTATAATAGTAAAACATGAATTGAATCCCATGTTTTACTTCGAAGAATAATTATATACTGTGGATATCAGTACAATAGTAAAGGGAAGTAAGTATGTTAGTGAGAAATGGACATTGTCAATATGGAATGCTCACAGCGAACAGAGATAAAATGCCACGAGGTTTTAGAGGTCCGTGATATATGGTCTGAGAGAGAATAACATTGATTGCAAGCGGTCACAGACATGAGTTCAGTGGCGGTATATAGTTGCTGTTGATAACAGCATAAATTGAGGTTCAGGGGGACATTAGTGGGTTGCTGAGGTTTTCGGCAAGATTAAGAGGGAATTCTGAGTGAGGTATAGGAAAAGATTAGTTAAATGAGGTGAGGTGTATAATGTTGGAGGAGGTCTTGAGAAATAATGGACATTTAGGAGTGAATAATATTTTTAATGGCAGCGCAATCTGTAAAATTGCCATAATAAGTGGTATAAGTGAACTGTAGAAGATATATAATTGTTTTAGTCTTTATTACATAAAGTCTCAGGTAACATAGGGGGGTAAGTATGAGTGTAGTTTTTGTGAGAAAGAGTTCTGCTTCTTTTAAATTCCGATGGCCACCGATTCTTTGTCTTCCTATCGTGTGCGAGTAATTTCAGGTTGGTTGAAAGTGGAGAAGTAGTAATGTGGAGGTAACATGGTTAGTGATGACAATAGAGAGTTTCAGGTAGTATCAGAAGGGTACGGCGTTTTTATAGTTGAGACCAGATATTGGTATGTATGCTCGTGATGAAAAGGTTTAAGCGGATCGCTTATGAAGAGAAGAAGAAGTATTTCAAAAAGGTACACATATATTGTTAGGATGTGTTGTATAAAACTGAGATTTAAATATTATGAGGTATAATAGATACCTATACAAGAGATAGGATATGTAAATTTTAATCCTGAGTTGAAATATCTTTATGAATGTGTTTTTTTGGTAATGAAACCTTGTGTACTCAGAAACGAAGAAGAAGTAACAACGAACATAGCAGTTAGCTATAAGAGAGTACTATAAGAGAATACTATAAGAGAGTATTAAGGGTGTTATAGGAGACAACTAGAGAGATTCTCTGTTATAGATAGTTAGGGGGAAATAGAGAAGGGTTAGGAAATGTCGCACCCGTGAGCACTATTGAAAGCACTATTGTTAGGGAAGCTCACGGGTGACGTCAAGATAAAAACAGTTCCAGCTTAGCCTGTGGTCAGTCCGGGTGTGTTTTTCAAGAAGCTATATCAACTTTATAATTACAGTAAATAAAAGCCGTTTACACTATCCAAGGCTTCAATGTCATCTATTGATATTATCGTTAAACCGTTCACTCTGTTACAATGTTACAGCATGTTGCTATTCTTCACCTCCCTTAAGGGTCCCGCTATCACCAGTGTGGAACCTCATTGGTTGCCTCTTATGACACGCACGGTAGTTTACATCGTTACTATTCTTTTCTTTCTCCAGGGTCCCAGTTTGTGTGGCGATCAGCTTGGCCAATGGACATGAGCGACAGTTCTTAAACATCTGGTGTGCTGATGCCAAGGTAACGGATTCAACCTCTACATTAGTCCATTGGAATAAAATGTTGACTTCTGATCCTTGACTTGGGGACGTAAATTACAAGTACCTCAGAAGTCGGAGTGGGATTAAAAGTGCTCCAAATACAATTATTTTGGCTATTATCGTATCCAGATAGATTAAACCATGCCTCATCAGAGAAAACTGTTCCATCGAGAATTGACTCGTCTTCTTTAGCTAACAATGCTTGTTACAATGTGGAGTAGTTGCCTCTAAATTAATTATCACACTCTTTTGTTCAGACACAACACAAATACTGTATGAATACAAAAGTAATCGTTGTTTAAGAATTTTGTGTGCTGTGCTCACTGATACGCTCACGTGTTGCGACATGTTTCTTAACTTGCTTGGACTTTTCGGGATTCTGTCTTGGATACCTATAAATATTTCTTCAGAGACAATAGGCCTGCCGGATCTCGGATCATCTTCCACATTTCACGTAGCAAGAGGTTCCAAATGTTGTTGTATGTAGCCGGGGCGCAGTGTTGGGGTGAGCGCCCAACCTTGCTTAAATACCCCAATGGCTCGTGAATACATAACCTCTGCAGCAAAAGTCCAACTCCTGGCCTTCACGCGGCGGAACTGTTTTAACTAACAGGAGAAGGGGCGACGGCGAGTTTCTGGCGCCGATAAATAACCAGTATGCTCTAGGTGTGTATGCACGTACAGTAGTTATGTAGGAGGTATTTACTTCGCAAATTAGGACTTGAGTCCTTCGTGGTGACGTCATATTTTACTATACAAAAGTCATGATCCTATGCTCTGACGTCACTAAACTGGATCCTTTTCGGACCACATAAAAAAAAAATTTTGGTAGGTATTTTCTTGGGTCTGGGTGACCACTTCCGGTTGTCGTGATGACTACTTCCGGTCCCCTGGCGGGCGGGCGGGCGGGCGCGACCAGGTACCTCCGCCGGCCGCCTCGGCTTCCCCCGACCGCTTCCGAAACCATTCAAAGACGGCAAGGTAAGACCCGGGCATGTGGGATAAGTAGACCAAATAGTTGCCGGGCACCTGGGTTCGAGTCCCAGTGTGTGTGTGTGTGTGTGTGTGTGTGTGTGGGTGGGGTGCGGTGCGGTGCGCTCGAGCCCCAGTCATGTAGATATCGAACCCTTTCGATGAGGAGATCGAAATCCAATATGACAGAAAATGATTTATTCCATCTCTCGAGTTACCCCGAGTAGGTCATTAAAAAAAAAAAAAAACTTTTATTAAGTGTTAAAATCGTTGCGAATTGTGTTGTTCGTGTTTTTACAGAGCGTTGCATGTGGACGTGTAGGTGACATATGCGCAAAATTTCCAACATTTTATACATTTGAACATTTCTTCATTGACAATGTTGTGAGGAAATATTTTAAAACAAACGCGTGATGGTAGTGCGTCGTTATTATTTCCCCTGCCGCCTCGCTCTCCTGTCAGCTCCAAAACTCCTACCAAGTACCATCACCACCCCTCGGTGATGATGAACATGGTGGTGCAAAACTGTTAAGAACCAACCGGTGAGGGCGGCAGCAGAAACAACAATCACAGTATCAAAAAGGTGGGAAAGGGGGATGTGACAGTACACGGGTTTACAAAGCCATATATATTAATAATGATTACAATGATAATAATGCAAATAACAACCAAATACATAAATAATAATAATGACAAAGAATAAAACTGCTAAGGGTGATAACCATGCCATTAACAGCAATAAAAGTAACAGCAATGATAATAATAGTTATGATAAGGATCACATTTTCCCAACATGTGATTCCATTTGCTAAAATGATTATCTTAGGAATGGTGTTTACATGAAATACCTCTATAATAATAATGACAAAGAATAAAACTACTAAGGGTGATAACATGGATTCTAAACAGCAATGATAATAATAGTTATGATAATGATCACATTTTCCAAACATGTGATTCCATTTGCTAAAACGATTTTCTTCGGGATGGTGTTAAAACATGGCAGGTACATACAATTGCAACCTGCACTGTTCAATAATATAGTAGGTGTAAAAGGAGTTGATTATCTTTTTTCTCCTTGCTTATGTTTTATAGTTTTGTCTTAATTGTAAGGGTTCATTCATTTTTTTCTTTTCCTTTAAAAAAATAAATAAAAAATAAACAAGCATTTGTATCAACATAAATATTTACAATCTCATTGGTTTGGTAGCCATCTGTGATTTTATATTCATTCATTCAACATTCACTCACTTTTTCCTGTTTCTTTCTCGCACTCATGTATACTAAATTGATATCTTAAAGAAGAGTACTTGTGTTTACTCTGGAGATATCTGTGATATTTTGTGTTTATAGCATAGGGGAAAATACCCATTTGCATGTTTCATTTCTTGAACACATTTACATGTGAAAGGGGGGTAACATGGGAGATGATGGTTATATATTAATAATGATAACAGTAATAATAATGCAAATAAACACTAAATACATCAATAATAATAATGACAAAAAGCAAACCCACTAAGGGTGATAACATCAATGATAATAAACAGCAGTGATAATAATAGTTATGGTAATGATCACATTTTCCAAACATGTGATTCCATTTGCTAAATGATTAACTTTGGGATGGTGTTAGCATAGCATAGCAGGTACAAACAATTGCAACCTGCAATGTTCAATAATAGTATTAGTAAAAGGAGTTGGTTATCTTTTCTCTCCTTGCTTATTTTTTATTTTTTTGTGTCTTATTTGTAAGGGTTCATTCACCTTTTCCCCCTCCTCTTCATTTATTTATTTATTTTAAAAATAAACAAGCATTTGTATCAACACAAATATTTACAAGTCTCATTGGTTTGGCAACTATGTGTGGCTTTGTATTCATTCATTCAACATTCACTCACATTTTCCTGTTTCTTTCTCGCACTCATGTATACCAAATTCTAAATCATAAAGAAGGAGTACCTGTGTTTGCTCTGGAGATGTCTGTGATATTTTGTGTTTACAACATAGGAAATTTATCCATCTGCATATTCCATTCCTTGAACACATTTACATGTGAATGGGGGTTTACAAAGAAAAGGGGAAATCTTTACATTTTGTTTCCCTTGCCACCTCTCACCAATTGGTTCCACTCCACCAATGCCCTCATCACCACTCACTGGGCAATGATGGTAAAGGCAGGATAAATATTTGAACCAAACCGGTGTGTGTATCAGCAAAGGCAACAACAACCATGAGCGAGGGGGGGGGGGGGGGGCGCCACATGGGAAATGTTTTTTTTTTTTGTTTATTACTAATGATGGCAATAATAATAATGACAAGTAAGAAACCATACTGAGGTTAATAACAGCAAATATAAAAACCAGCCATGGTAATATTTGTTATGAAAATGATAACATTTTTACAACATGTGATTCCATTTGCTAGGATGATTTTCTTTGGAATGGTGTTAACATAGCATAGCAGGTACATACAAATGCAAACTGCAGTTTTTAATAATGCTTGGAGTATCGGAGTGGGTTATATTTTCCTCCTTGTTTTTTTTTCCCTAACTGTAGGGGCTCATTCATTTTTTCCTCTTTGCTCTCTCTTTCTTTTGTTTTTTTAATAAAAATTAACCAAGTATTTGTATTAACACAAGTTTTTACAGTATCATTGGTTTGGTAACCATTTGTGATTTTGTATTCATTCATTCAACACTCACTCACATGATTCAAAGGGGGTGACAAAGAGAAAGGAAAATCTTAACATTTTTGTTTCCCTCGCTACACTCCCACTAAATTGGTTCCACTCCACCAATGCCCGCATGACCACCCTAATGATGGTACAGACAGGACAAATGTTTGAACCGACCAGTGGGGGTAGTAGCAAAGGAAAACAAAACCATAAGCAAAAGGGGGCACAAGGGAGATGAAGTTGTAAAATAATAATGATGATATCAATAATTCTTATAGCATTAATGATACAAAGAATAATAAGGTAGGATAATGATAGTAATAATAATAATGATAATAATAATAATGATAATAATAATAATGATATTAATATTAATAATAATAATAATAATAATAATAATAATAATAATAATAATAGATATGTGATTCTATTTACTAAAATGATAATCTTAGTAATGGTGGTAGTATAGCATAGCATGTGCTTTTAAAGCAAGCATCCAATATTTAATATATTGGAATGGAAGGAGTTGATTTTCTTTTCTCCTCCCCCCTTATCTATAAGGGTTAAATCATCATTTTGAAGCAAATAAAACAGGCATTTATACTTCCACAAATCCTTACATGAGGGATTATTCATTGGTCTTTGTGACCATATGTGATATTTTATAATCATTCACTCACCATTCACTCACAGTTTCTTCTTTCTTTCTTGCACTCATGTATACCAAATTTGTAATACACTAAAGAAGAACACATATGATTGACTCTGGAAACAGTTGTGATATTTTGTGCGTGTACATAAATGATATTAAGTGTGTGTTATATGTGCGGTGTTTGTATCTGGCTGAGTTTCTACATGTCCATATGAGATATCTATAGTAAGAAAGAGCTGTCAGTAGTTTTGTATGTATGTCTTTTGCTGATTTTGGTATAGTGTTGAGAAAAATTGCTTTATATATGTCGGTTTGTTTGCCTGTGTGCGTTTGTATGAGGTGTTTGAGTGTTGCGCGTATGGCTGTAATTGTTGGACATGTATAATAAATGTGTTCCTCTGTCTCTGTTGTGTTATTTCTACATAGCTGACACTGTGATATTTGTTTGAATTTGTATGCTTCTGTCTGTGTTGTCGGTGTCATATTGTATAACAGTCTATATGTGATCTCCCTAGCTTTTGGTGTTATGTGTTTGTTGTGTAGGTTTGAAAAGGTGCATGTGAAGTCAGACATGAAGTATTTGTGTCCTCTTTTAATCCTAAGTTTGAGTGATGGTGCTTGCTCTCTAACTAACTGTTTGTATATTGTGTGTGTTTTTTGCTGTATTAACTGTTCATGTCATTGTATTGCCTGTATGCATGTCTGGTAGAATGTTGGCAGTGTTCCCTGGTAGTGTGCAGTTGCATTGTTAAGAGGTGTGAGGTGTTTTATGTTGTGTGCTATATAATATAAGGCTAATCTATGTTGTTCTGGATGTCTGATGATTTTACCTATGTGACTGATTCTAAGTGACAGTATTTTTGTGTGGATGTCCTGTAGTGCAAATCCCCCTTGTTTTTGTCCTGTATGAGTGTTTTGTGTTTTATGCTGTGTATTGTGTTGGTGAAGATGAAGCGTCTGATTTGTATGTTTATGTTTGTGACGGTCTGTTTGGGAGGGTCTAGTACTGTCGCTAAGTATAATATTTTGGGTATTATGTATGTGTTGACTATTGTGCTTCTACCAAATATTGTGGATGTTTTGTACCTATACCTATGTAACATGTCTGTGATCTGTTCGGTCAGTGAGTGCCATGTCTGTCTGTGTGTTTTTGTGGGATCACATGGAAATGTGATCCCATACAGCTTCATGGTGTCTGCGTGTCTCAGGTCTGGAGGGAAATCAGACTTTTGTTTCCATTTTCCTAGACCAATTATTTGTGATTTCTGTATATTTACTTTGGCTCCACTGCCTTTTCCAAAATGGGTAAAGGTGTGGAGTATGTTCCTTATTGATGATGTTGCTAGTGGGAAAGAAGGCAGTGTCATCTGCATAAGGCGACTGAGCTTCTGCTCTCCTATCCCATGCAGGAAGGTTCCTTTAATACTAGTGTCCTTGTCTTATCTTCTCTAATAAAGGCTTCTAAGGTGAGCACATACAGTAGTGGTGATAAGGGACATCCCTGTCTTACAGATCTCGTGAGCCTGAAGCTAGCTGTCAGTTCATCAACACTTTGCTCTCAGGATTTTTGTACAAGATCTGTATCCACTGCCTGTAGTACTCTCCTATGTTACAGTGTTCTAGTGTCCTATGCAGGTAAGTGTGGGAAATTCTGTCGAAAGTCTTCTCTTGATCCAAGGACAAGATGGAGGATGGACAGTCTTTCCCGTGTGTGTAGTTGATTATGTCTCTAATGAGGTGGTTGTGGTTGTGTATATTTCTGTCTTTGACACTGCACTGTTGGTCGGGGTGTATGAGTGTTGGCATGAAAGGTTTGAGTTTGTTGGTGAGGGATTTGGCAAGTGTCTTGTAGTCTGTGTTGAGTAAGGAAATTGGTCTGGAGTTCTTCAGTTGTGTTTTGTCAGTGTTGTCTTTGCGTTTGAGTGTGATGTAGGACATGTTACAGCTTTCAGGTAATTGTTGTTTGTCAAAGGCTTCCTGATAGACTTTGAGGAGAAGATTGCCTACAATAGGAAAGAAATGTTGGTAGAATTCTACTGTCAAACCGTCTGGTCCTGGAGGTTTGTCTTTGTTTAGTGTGCTCAATGCCTGTATTATGTCTGTCAGTGTCAGTTCTGTGTCCAGTATTTCTCTGTCTGTCGAACCCTGATATCGAACCCTTTCGATGAGGAGATAATCCAGTATGACAGAAAATGATTTATTCCATCTCTCGAGTTACCCCGAGTAGGTCAAGTAATGACCGGATGAATAAACTTTCCACCATTATAGTTAATTCGGTAAAAGTCCCGACCCATGTATCAACATTAAGCGCTTGGTGAAAATCTGGTAAAAAATGTACTAGACACGCATACAATAATATTAAAAATTAACCTAAAAACATAATTAAACAGATAAATTTCTTGTATGTTTAGTGGAGAATAGTTATGGCAATAAAAAACTACGATTCTCAATTAATAACAACGATAACTTACCAAGATAATCATTAAAAATATGTAATGAAACACCACAAATAACGTCCCCTTTTTACAAACATAAATATAATTAATCAAGGGAGACAAATCCGGTCCCTTGGCTCAACCAGAATTGTCGACCCCTTTTGCATACTAAGCTCCCCTTGAACGTACAGGTAAAGACTGCCCACCGACCGTTGGACGAGATTATCTGATAGCGGTCACCCAGAACGCCTAGGGCATTTTCAATTAACGTCAACCGACTTCAATGCTTATCACAGATAGAGATCAGACGACGTGATCATCATCATCATCATCATCATCATCATCATCATCATCATCATCATCATCATCATCATCATCATCATCATCATCATCAGCTGACGGTGACCGACTGGGTGACTCACCACAGGGCTATGTCGGCGGAGTGAACGTACGTGAACGTGTTCAGATATGTCTTTGGGGAAAACTGGAGGATGACTCAGAGCGTACTAACAGTATAACGATACAGCCGAGACATTTGGGTAATGGTCACAGTCAATTAAATACGGCGATGCTTCCGGTCATATGTCTAAGGTATACAATCGAAACACGGGACTAAACTCGGGTAAAGATGGCGTCGCACTCGATCACATGTGTAAGTGTACAACCACGGGGCTAAAACCGATCAAAGATGGCGCTGTAACCGATCACGTGTCTTATGGGATACATCCGAAATCAAAGAGGGCGTCGCATGGGTGTGATGGGGATACAGTACTATTCAGCCGAATGGGGGAGTGATTGTGAAGTGGGTGTAAGACGGATAGATAGGTGCTTCTGATCATTGTTAAGGGGTGGTCGTTTTACAGGACATCGTAGTCAGCCCCAGCATTCGGGCTTCCTGGGCAAGCTTGCCGTTGTCTTTCTGAACAACCGGTACCCATGATCGTCTGTAGTGTCTGTCATCAGGATTACCATCATCATCATCACCCAGCACCACCAACAAAAGCATTATCATCATCATCATCAGCATCAGCTTCGTCATCAGCTGAAGGTGACCGATCGGGTGACTCACCACAGGGCTATGTCGGCGGAGTGAACGTACGTGAACGTGTTCAGACATGTCTTTGGGGAAAACTGGAGGATGACTCAGAGCGTACTGACAGCATAACGATACAGCCGATCAAATATGGCGATGCTTCCGGTCATATGTCTAAGGTATACAATCGAAACACGTGACTAAAACCGGTTAAAGATGGCGTCGCACTCGATCACATGTGTAAGGGTACAACCACATGGCTAAAACCGTTCAAAGATGGCGCTGTAACCGGTCACGTGTCTTATGGGACACAGCCGTTCAAATATGGCGATGCTTCCGGTCATTTGACTAAGGGATACAATCTAATCTCGTGACTAAAGCCGAATAAAGATGGCGTCGCACTCGATCACCTGTGTAAGGGTACAGCTGAGACACGAAGGTACTGACTACGACCGGAAGTATTCATGGAACCCAAACGCACAATGGATGAGATTACATCCCAGTCGATCTTACAAAGCATTTTAAATCTGCCATCAGTGTTGTCAACACCTAGAAAATGATCAAGAGAGGACACCCTTCTTCCAAAAAACAAAAGAAACGTCAAAGAGAAATACGAAATCATGGAGTACAACCCTTGCACACGAAAAACATGACTGACTCCACTCACAATCCATGTGATACAGAGCAAAAGCTTCATTCCCAAAAAACTAGTATTGGGGCATGTTCAGAGAAATAAATACACTGGTTTCCAAAATAATCTCTACCAAAGTTCACCAGAGCATGCCAGTTTTGACAAAAGTAGCACAACTTCTACGTTACCTGTTTTGAAGACTGGTGATTCTTGTTTCTTCATCTCAGCTCTGTCATTAGACATGTTGTTCTGCAAGAAACCTACTTCTTGTAGTCAGACAGCCGTAGACCCGCATGAGACAACATTTGATCTGCTTGACGATTCTTCTTCAGATGCAAATATTGACCTTCTGTCTAGCGGTCATGAACCAGACTCTGAGTTTCTCAAGAAAATCAACGCTTTGTGGAATGAAAACTATCCTACCGCTGGTTTCCGAAGTTGCTCCTCTGTCGCAGCAGATGAAATACAACACCCATCGAGTAAGGTATGTATAAATAGCAAAGGTCATGATCATAGTTTCCAAGAACAGGTGTGTTAGCTCCGGTGTCTATTGGTACATTCTATTATCTGGTACTCTTTATTTCACTATGAACGACTAGGTGCTGAAGTCTTATAAGTTTCAATGTGATGATTTTCTCCTCTCCAGGTTAATTTTGCAACAGAACCGCACTTCTTAACAGTTCATATCGTTGGCACGGAAGAACGCAATGGTAACTGGCACCATGTAACCAGAGAACGTGTGAATTTTGAACGGCGTATACTAGCGTTGGACCAAATTCTGACCCCAGTCCTGGGGGACAGTCACAGAGTCAAAGTCCTGGAGCAAAGAAAAAATCGAGAACAACAGTGAAAGAGGCCGAGATAGTCTAATCCCCATGTGGTAACTGTTAATTAAAATACAAAGGTCAAGCCACACTAGCGGACGAGTATTAAAACACCTACATAAAAACAAGATGGTTGTAATATACTTACATTCATGTCTTCAATAGCTGACCAGTCCTCAATATGAAGAAAAACTACAGTGGGTGTGAGGAGACTGTATATGTATAGCACTGTTATTCTGACTTCACAGACTGTAGCTCACAGTGACTACAACGCAAGTAACACGGCGCCCTCCACGCTATCTATTTCATCATGGCTAGAGGTCATGTGGCGAGCATGACCCGCATTCCCCAACCCAGCTCAAACATACAACAGGTCAACGAGCGGGTAGTAGAACGACTAGTCGCGCCATACGAACAGCCACGTCAGCGTAATCTGAACCGCTTGACCTAAGAAACTGGCTGAAACCGGTTTTACGCGTGGCTCAAAAACTAGTATATAAACCCGAGGCTGGTAACAGTCAAGCATTGTGATCCGAAGATGACTACAGACCTCAAGACTGTGCCTGCTAACTGGGTCTACATGACTCGTAGTGGTGAGACTATTAGACCAGTGGGTGGTGGTGATAAGGCTGTGTTTGTCTCATCCTACAGAGGCACGAGCACGTACAAAATTTCAAATAAACGCATAAAAAGTAGGAAACTTTGGTAACGAAATGTGAAAATTTTTGGACAAGTGAAGAAATATTTCATCCAAAACTTATAAAAAGTACGAAATTTTGTTAACAAAATAGGAAAAATTTAAGCCAAATTTGCGTTTGTTTGAAATTTGGTCAAACTTTTCACATCTGGACAACAAAATTTCATACTTTTCACAAGTTTGGGTGAGATATTTATAAGTTTGGTTGAACTTTGGCCACAATTTTTCACATTTGGTCAACTAAATTTCCTACTTTTTATGGATTTGGTTGAAATTTGGCCAAACTTTTCACGTTTGGTTAACAAATGTTCCTACTTTTCATATGTTTGACTGAGATTTTTATAAGTTTGGTTTGAAATTTGGCTAACCTTTTCACCTTTGGTTAACACCTTTTCTTACTTGGCCAAGATTTTTGCCATTTGATTAACAAAGTTTCCTACTTTTCATAAGTTTGGGTGAGATTTGGTCAAACTTTTCACATCTGGACAACAAAATTTCCCACTTTTCATAAGTTTGGGTGAAAGTTGGCCAAACTTTTCACGTTTGGTTAACAAATTTTATTACTTGACCAAGATTTTTTACCCTTCATTCTCTGACCACATGACAAATATATACACCGTAAATACTAAATATTCAACAACCAAGAAGTAATTATAATCTATATACCTGTTTATTTACAGTATTTCGGTACATTTTACAAGAATAATAATTAAAAACATGCATAATGTCATTATACGAAATGGATGATGTGATATGAGCCGGTATACATAGTATCGTCAATCATTTTATTTTCACATATAGAGCTATACAAATTGTATGTTGTTTCTGGGTTTCTTCACACCACTGTCTGAGTAGGTTGGGTTTTCCGGCTGGTAGCCTGGTATGTATATTTCACTTGGTATGTAGTCATAAGACTGCTTGGTGGGTTGAAATCTGAGTATTGTAGACAACCGGGTCATTAATCATCTGTGTGTCGGGCACATCAAACATCTGGCTATTGACCTCTTCACATATCTGGCTGCTGGGGTCATCACACATCTGACTGTAGCTGGGTTGATAATTGGCGGTATAGTATGCGTCTACTTGGTGGCTTCTTTTAGTACCCTGTCTGACTTGAGAACTGTCTAGAAAAGGTGGGATACTGACCCTTGTCAAAAATAACATCACTGCTTTCCAAATCGAAGTCTACATGGAAGGGGCTGAGTATCAGACACTTAAACTTAAGACAGGCAATACAGACCTACATCTGATCAATTACTACTGTCCAAGTGACCGCCCACAGGCACTGGACACACTACCATTAAAAGAAAAGAATGATTGTGTGTGGCGATTTCAACAGCCGCTCGCAGAGCTGGGGCTATGATCACATGGACCAGAGAGGAGAGTGACTGGAAGTCTGGCAGGATGAGAATAGATTCATCTTGATTAACAAGCCGTCCGACCCAATACTTTATACTCGAGATCATGGCACACTACAATTACACCTGACCTGGCTTTTCATTCACCAGACCTGGAGTGGAACATTACACGAATTGTTGGGAAACAACTTGGTGGCAGTGACCATCGGCCAGTCTTTCTAACTGTAGAACATGAGCTTGTAAGTGAAAGCAGAACCCTCTCGAGGTGAAACTACAAGAAAGCAGACTGGGCAATGTGCAAGCATCGTACCAGCATACTGGTTAGAAACCTGAACACTGAGAAATAAATAAATAAAGTAGATGAAGAGTATGGGAAATGCATACTATAGGCAGCGCGAGAAACAGTACCAAGGGGAGCTCGTAAACAATATAAACCCTACTGTAGTAGTGAACTGGAACAGTTGCATAATGATGTGGACGTGTGTAGAAAGCAAGCAGAGGCCACACTCAGCCAAGAGCACCACAATAAATTCCAGCACGCAAAAGCCAAATTTCAAAGTCCCAAACTGCAGGCTAGACGGAAAAGCTGGCAAGAGAAAACGGAGCCTCTGAGCTTTGAAAGAGACACAAGGAAATTGTGGAAGCTAATAAAACAACTTAACGATGAGGGCACAGGGAGAAACTCAAAAATTGCACTACATAAAGATGGAAACATCTTAACAAGAAAGCAAGCAGCTGACCATTTTGCGGACTCATGAGTTCCCTTGAAACAAGATGGCGGGACATTTCTTCGTCCCGTAAAATGGAACGTGTTTGTTCCCCGAAATGTTTATGGATTAAGTATGTTTTCGAGGTGAAATGGAGTTCGGACCGTGCAGCGGAGTTTGTGCACGCGCCCGGACTTCCTTCGACGTATCATCGGCGCCCGGTGGCGATAGTTAAGCCTAACATGACGACCAGACGACCGGCAAGGACACAGCGTGGGAAGAGGGCAGGCTCACGCAGAAGGCGATTAAAATGTGACAGATTGGGTATCGGAAACGTTCGAGTACTGTACTGGCACTGTGCATCATTTAGTCAACGCCGACCCATTCTCGAAAAACTACTCTACGGAAACAATATTGTAGTCTTACAAGAAACACAGCTCGGCGACGGAACAGTCAATGTCGCGGGATTTCAGGGATTCTTTAACAGGCGGCACCTCGGACAGGCCATTCTGGTCCGTGACAACATACTGGTGTCTGAGATCGATATGTCTTCCTGGAACAGTGATGCCCTGCAAGTGCAGGCATTACGAATAATGACGCCAGTGCAGCTTGTAATCGTGAACGTTTATGCGCGATATTGGAAGGTCGACCTGCGACAATGGCAGAGTTTGTTCGATATGGATGAAAGGCATATCATCTACTGTGGGGACTTCAATGCCAGAGGCAGTCAATGGGGAAATTGCATCACCAATAGACAGGGAGAAGATCTGGAGGACGCCCTAGCATCTGCTGCCCTAATCTGTCTGAATGATGGGAAGGTCACTATAGTATGTCCAGAAACGAATGCCGTCATTCACGATCAATTATTTTGAAAACTGTCTGTTGCATCGTTATGAAATTTTTCCCGCAGTCTTATATTTACCCCCACCCAAATTTTTCGGAGACTTCTGTGGGTCGTCGCTAGAGCTGCGGAGTTCGTGCTTTGTGCGATGCTTTCCGCGCTGCGGTAGGAGACCGAGCCATATGGGATAGAACCCGATGCAATGAAGTCGACCCTGTCGAATTTTAAGCGACTTTTTAAAGCATTGTTATAATAGCTCGCCTTATGACATTTTTGTCAAAGCTGTCTACAATAACCTTTCTATCTACCGTATGGTTATTGCGTGGTGGTTTAATTCCAGATTCTTGCACCCATCGACGAAATGACCGTTTACTCAAATCCAATGCATGTACTGTTCTTTTTTCGGAATTTGTAATAGTATAAAACAGTTTCCTGCGATCAGCTTCTTGACAAAAATATGTGTATAACTTCATAGCTATTCTTTTAAGTGTATAATTTCGCATTCAATCCCATTGAAAAATATTCACACATTTCAATGTTAGCGATAAGTGGTAAGATTTAAAAAAAAACAACAATAACATATTAATCAGGTTTCATGAAATAACCCACATTTTGAGACACCTCTGAACAGTCCTAGTTTAATCAACGCGGGGAGTTGGCATAAGGCTAATCCCGTGAAAAAACGTACAATATTCAACATTGAGCGCTGGTTGTCTGGCTACGCTGTAATACATTTAAAATTATGAATTTCATCTCAGACCCGTAAATTATATACCGCATATAAACACACTTTTAAATCTGCTGTAAAATCTCCAGAACAAAAATGTTTTTGTTGGGTGGACATAATGATAAGGTTATATACTAAATCTCATAATTTCCCCTCAGTTGGTTACTGAGATATGGATGTTTATATTGAGGCAAACAAATGTGAATGCACTATAGAATGGCCACTCGACCAGGTGACTCTGACAGCGTCATTGACTTGGCTCTGGTGTCGCCCACCATCGCACCAAGGTGCCAGTGGAGCACGCTGGGATATCACGATAGTGACCACTACCCTTGTGTCATCCTGATCAAGAAAGACTGGGCCATGAGTCAAAGAAACAAGACAAATGCCTTCCCGTACGACAACACTGGTCAAGACGCCTTAAGCAAGATCAGAAGAAGAAAACTAACTTCCTCCCGCAGGAGACAAGAAAGATGGTTGCAGCCACCATGGTGGAATGGAGAGGTTGAGAAGGCATGGCTGGTAAAGAGGCAGGCTGTCAAAGACTGGCAAAAGGCCAGAAAGGCTAACATGCCACAGGTTGAGTTGGCGAACCTGAAGACTGAGGTCCATAGGACGATGACTTTATTCAAATCCTGCGCCAAACAGGCCAAGGCCGAGAAATGGGATGAATTCTGCAGGAGCGATCTCTTACGACATTCTGGCGCCTCCAAAAGAGCATGATCGGTGACGAACAACGTAGGGGTATTCCAGACTTTCAAGGCACAGACCTCACATGGAAAAAGTCGGATGCGGATAAAGGTAAGGCCCTTCTTGCACACTAAATAGAACAGACTGACCAGAAGGACGAGCCCGCCAGACAGAGGACCACAACGACACTCTCTCAGTTGTGCGAGGGGGTCGGGACAGACGAAGAATGGATAATCACAGCTGAGATAATGCGTGCGATGCTCAAGAAATCACCTAACACCGCCCCAGGCCCAGACGGCATCCGATATGGTGACCTACTGGTGATATCAGATGATGACATGGAAGAACTGGCCAGAGAATTCAACACCAGTATCTAGAGGGGTCAGATCAAAGAAGAATGGCTACACAGCTACTTGCTGCCGCTGCCAAAACCGAACAAAGACCATTCCAAGATAAGCGGCTACAGAATCATTACGATGCAGAACACTGCTGGCAAGCTACTGGAGAAAATTGTAGCACACAGACTTGCTTGTGACTTGGAACAACTCGGCTGCTTCCCGCCCACACTTGGAGGATACAGACGTAACAAAGAGTCATGGCTGAATGCGGCGGTCTTTGCTCAAGATGTTTACGAAGGATTTCAGGTCAGAGAAGCGACATGTGCGGCCGCCATAGACTTAGAGGACGCATACAATAGAGTATCCTTTGAGCACTTGATGCAAACCCTCCTCAGACTGAAAGTACGCTCTCACCTTGTACGATGGATAGCTGCAGTTCTGCTCCAAAGGAAGGTGGTGCTAAGATGCGGGAGTTGGTCTTCTGAGCCGATAACGATATGTCCAGGATTGCCGCAGGGTTCACCATTACTATTCAACGCGTATACGGTGCCGATCACTGAACAACAGTTAGACAGGAGGGGTAGGACTCTGTCATTTGCTGACGACATTCTCGTGTATCGACAGGGTCGAGATAGACAGGCGGTTGCCAATGATATGCAGGGCGAACTAGATCGAATTTCCTCATGGTGTGCTGATGCCGATGCCCTTGTCAACCCTGCAAAGGCATCGGTTACATGGTTCTCCCTAAACAACCATATTGTGAACACAGACCTGCCGGCAGTAAGAATGGATGGGAGCATTTTGAGTAGAACCCAGTCAATGACATATCTTGGCGTGAGGCTTGATCGTAGCCTGTCCTTCAGAGATCATGTCGATTATGTCATAACGAAAGCTCGAAAAGGTTTGTCAGCAATGAGAGTCATGGCGACTGCCAATATCGAGCAAAGACTGCTAATACTTCTGTTCCAAGGACTGGTGCTTTCACGCATCGAGTATGCCCTGGCCATCCTCACTGTCAGCCCTACACAGATTGGAAGACTTGAAAAGGTACAAAACGAAGCCATGCGCATCATTTTGGGCTGCACGAGAGACACCAGCTGTGTAGCAATGAGATACCTCCTTGACTTCCCGACAATGGAACACAGGATCAAGATCTGGAGAGCTCGTGCATACTTAAAAATAAGTGCAGATGAGCAGCACCCTTTGCATGACGCTATATTCAGAGAAAAGGGTGACAGGCTAAAGAGGGGCAAATCATGGATGGGTCGGGCGGAAGGTGTCGTCAGACAGGTCTGCAGTCTTACCAGTATCAACCCCGGCAAGGAATGGGTGCCGGTGCCTCCAGCTTTTAAGTGCACTTTCTCCTGCATTATCACACTCGACAGACGGTGCAGAGAGCAGAACCCTGCCGCTGTCAATGCAGAGGTCAACGCGCTCATCTATGAACACTCAGATAGCCCCGAAGTGCTCATCTATACAGATGGATCTGTTGTAAAGCAGCAGAGAAGTGCGTGGGCATTTACAGCCCGTTCAGCGGGCCGAACCGTTCAAGAATCCAGTGGTGCCCACTCTATGACCACGAGCAGCATGACGATGGAGGTGATGGCAGTTACACAGGCTTTCATATGGCTGGAATCACAGCATTATACCAACGTGTGTGTACTAAGTGATTCAATGAGCATGATTCAGAAGGTCGAAGCTGGATATGTACGTAGACAGTGAACTGAGTCGCTGCGGAAGTCTGTTGTCCGTAAAGTCACCTTCATCTTCGTCCCAGGACATGCGGGAGTCAAGGGAAATGAACGAGCTGACAAACTGGCTGGCTCTGCACCCCCTGTAGATGGCCAGCCCATGGATCGTGCAGATGTTATTAACGTCCTCAAAGATATGGCGAGAACAGAGGACTTTGACGTCAGTGAATCCACATCGCTGTCCAGGATGAAAGACTTGGGAGTAAGAATCGGCACGGCCAGACGCAAGAGGTACATAGGGAAAACAAGGCGCCTCGTCAACCAACACAGAACGGGCACTATTAACCACCGGACGCTGATGCATATGATGGGGGGGGGGGGGAAGGATCTGAGCACCTATGTCCGGAGTGCAATGAAGATACCCCAACTGATAACTGATAACTGATAACAATATCAAAATTAGTCCAGAGAAACAACAAGAGATTCAAGAGAAACGACAACTTACAGGACAGAAGGAAATAGTACACGAGGTTCTAGAGGCACCCATCACAATCAGCGAACTGGAGCTAGCCATATCAAAACTGAAAATGAGAAAGTCACAAGGAGCTGATGGTATCTCAAATGAAATGATCAGGAACCTAGGAATAGAGGCCAAAGCAAAGCTGTTGCAGATCTTCAATAGCAGCTGGACCTTGGGCAGTGTTTCACAAGCCTGGAGGGAAGAAATTATGATACCCCTCCTAAAATCAGGGAAAGAAATTTCCATTGCCTATAGCTACAGACCAATTAGCCTAACCAGCTGTTTCTGCAAAACACTGGAGCGCAGTGGTACATTGAAAGTAAAAACATCCTTGTGTCACAGCAGGCTGGCTTTAGACAGTGCTCCATCCATCCATCATGTGCCATGCCGGTAAGTGTGGGCGGTCATGTTCTGCCATCTCACTCGATCAACAGAGTCGTGGATCAGTTCCGTGTTTCTGTCTCGACCATGCCACAAGGCCAAGCCATCCAGATACTTGTTTCTAGGTCTTTCCCTTGGTCTGTTCCCCTCGATCTTACCAGTTGTCACCAAGTTCTCCAAATCATTTCTTCTCATAACATGCCCAAAAAATTGTGACTGTCTACGTCTAATGTCTCTGATCAGTTTACGATCTTCATTTGTTTCTTGAAGGACTTGATCATTGGTCTTTCTGGCTGTCCATGGTATTCTTTTCATTTTCCTCAGAAACCACATTTCTACAGCCATCAGATGTTTTTCAGCCTGGCTGCTCATTGTCCAAGCTTCACATCCATATAAAAGTACAGGTTCTATGTAGCATCTCAACACTCTTTTTCTCGTTTCAATTGACATCTTTTTATTGGTCAGTATGTTTTTCATCTTGCTAAAGGCTACTTTTGCCATGGCGATTCTTGTTCTAATCTCTTCAAGGCATCTCCCATCAGATATTATTACTGTTCCGAAATAATTGTACCTATTCACTTGTTGAAGAATATTCCCATTTACTTGTATATTACACTGTGGTATTTCGATCTTCCTAGTGACGACCATAATCTGTGTCTTTTTACAATTTAATTCTAACCCTTGTTGTTCACTGTGTGTAACAACCGCATCTACTAAATTTTGCAGGTCCTGTTCATTGTCTGCAATCAAGACTGTATCATCTGCATATCTAATGTTATTGATGCATCGTCCCCTGTCGTGAAATGCCGCCTTAACATCCCAGAATATTTTTCTCGGTCTCCAAATATGAGAGGCCAAATTGAGAAAGAATGAATTAATCACGCTACTCCACGGCTATCTAGTCGTGAGGTAAGATTATTCACAAAAAGCCTCTAGCCATGATGTAAGCTTGCAGATGGCAAGTAAAATGGACAGTGTAATTAAAACCGACCAGGCATGACACCTGATAAGCAGAGGTAGGAAATCGCCCAGGTGTGAACAACATTGACACAGGGGAAGATAATAGCCCCAGGGCTGTAAACAAGCCCCGTCCACTCTGACTGGCAGACTCAGGAATGTGTGAAAACAGATCTGATAAGGCAATTAACACTGGGCCTGTAGACTTTGTACCAGACAGAGAGGAGCAAGGTGTGATGGCCAGGTTGCAGTGATAATTGCAATTACCGTCAGGGGGAGATAAGAAGAATTTATGACGGGAATGCCAAAGAGATAATAGTGTCTCAGACACTGTCTGCTGGACTCAGCTTAAATAAGGCTCCCTAGACTTGTTTCAGGTTAGATACGAAAATCAGTTTGAACAGGTAGGAACTATCTCAATGTTCTGTAGTCATATGCATGATTATTATGTTGGCTTCTAGGAAGGATTTCTTAGTAACTATGCAACAGTCTTTTAGACATATGAACTTTCAGTCTATATCTGATCTAGGTTATTTCAAGAACTATCATTGTCGTAGGTTACTTGAGTGTTCTTTCTAAGTTCTGTGTTCAATATCATTGTGCTTTAAGTGTTACTCTTCTGAGAAGTAGAAACTTATGGAAGGAGATCTTGTCTAGATATACTTTTAGGTGTCTTGGTAGATGCTTGTCATTTCTTTGTACACTATCCTAGTTGCCTTTTGGTGTGTGCATTTGTTGTACAGAATATAGTCAAGTGACTATTTATTTAATTCTTACAACAGCAGTAACTAAGTGGTGATTAAACCGGGCAGATCAGCAAATATGGCTGGTCTGTGTGGTCACTTCAATTAGACTTGTTGTATATCTCATTTTGTAGCTATACAATATTAGTACTCATTAATAATGCCTGATGCTATTATGTTGAGTATCATTAGATGTCCATCTTGAAGTAATATAATGTTTACGGATATGTTGGATGTATGTATGTGTAATTTCATATGAATATACGATGCTAGGAATATGCTTCGTACATATTCTTTTTGTGTATATACGTCTCATTTCGTATACATACAAACTAACTAGTGCATTATGCTATGATGTTAAAGTATCATAATATGTCTAGTTTAATCAATATGTTTATGTGTATTGGATGTTTGATATATTGATTTGTCATATGCAAACCTACCAATATGAAGTGTTATGCTATTGTCTGCGCATTGGCCCATTGGCCAACGATTGTGTTGGAAGCAGAGGTGTAATGGTACAGACATTACCCACAATTGGTATAGGGTATATGGTGCTAAACTTTCTCAGTGTATTGTGGGCGTGCGTTCACGGTAATGCATGGGAACCTGGCACAGCTACTGGTCACGGCTTGTAAGCCCGGATGACCCGGCATTATTATAATACCATTACCGATCCTGTGAGCTGCTAAACCAACTTTGGACGGAGCGGCTGTACGACACAGAATTTCTGTATTAGCGACATGGACATGGGGCGGCAGAA
Source organism: Cepaea nemoralis (assembly GCA_014155875.1). NCBI lineage: Eukaryota > Metazoa > Mollusca > Gastropoda > Stylommatophora > Helicidae > Cepaea > Cepaea nemoralis. Next base: position 42,986 of record JACEFZ010019796.1, read on the forward strand.
ATGTAATCATTACAGGCGTGTGAGACAATTGAAAAGCCCGTCCCAGACTAAAGACAGTAGGGAGAAGGAGGATGGTGAACGCAGTAGAGCTGGAAGATAAACTTGGCCAGACTGGTCATTGTATATGTTTGTGTTATGATATGTTTTAATTAGGATTGCGCTGATGTAGAACTAGATATAACACATTCTTGACTTCCTTTCAAGCTCTCACAAGGAGCACCTATGTTGTAGATCTCAAGGACGAGTGAAGACTAGGAGTGTCAGGACTGACAGGATCGTCAGAATACCGGCAAGCTGTTTCTTTTTGTTTCCACTGGAGAGTTGCTGATCTCTCACTGATCCAGACAGGATTCAGAGTTACGTATTGTATATTAATCATTTCACCTTCATGATTACTGTAGTACAGAAACTCATACGCATCCATCATCGTCTGGAAAAACCTTACATGTGTAATATGATTAGTAAATAAATGTTGTAGTATTGTAACTCATAGTTCTCTCGTTATATTTTAATTCCAATTGTGCATACGTGTTGTTGTGTACATTGGTGGGGGTTCACTTAGACACCAAGGAAGGGAGCAGTCAGGGAGAAAAACCTGTACTGAGATAGTCGTCTATACTAATATATTCAGACTTAAACATCTATCTTAGCTAACCTTATCTTTCCCATTCCTTGGCGAATATTCAGCACAGTTCATTTCATTTTGCAACGAGCCACTTAGAGCTGTACGTTGGATATTCATGGGCCTAATCTATAGTTCAGCCATATAGATTTTGTCCCTAATCAGTTTCTGACTATTTGGGGTTGCTCGCCAGTGAATAATACTTTCATCTAGCCGGTGGGGCAATCCGACATATGACATCCCCCAATGTTGATTCCTTCCATATTTTCAATATTTCTGAAAATATTTTCACTGTACAGGGAAAACAGATCTGGAGACATTACACATCCCTGTCTCACACCTCTCTTAATAGGCTGATATTGGCTTACTTCATCATCAACTCTTATGGCAGCTTGTTGTTTCCAATATATGTTTTTTACAAGTCTAAGGTAGACAGTGCTACTCTACGGAAGATCAGACAACCTACCTCTCTCAAGAAATTGAGGATGCATTCCAAGAGAAGAAGCTGGTGCTTGCGGCATGGATAGATCCGAAGAAAGCCTTTTACAAAGTCTGGAAAGAAGGTCTGATGAAGAAGCTGAGAAACTGCAAAGTCAATGGAAGAATGTACAAATGGGTGAAAGCAGACTTACACAATAGAAGAGCCCAAGTACAGATAGACGGACTCAAGAGCAAGAAAGTACTACTGCGTCACGGTGTTCCCCAGGGTGGAGTCTTGTCCCCCACACTTTTTCTAAACTTCATTAATGATCTTGTTGTTAATCTACCGCATGGAATTAAAGCCGCAATGTACGCCGATGACCTGGTTCTATGGAGCACAAATGAACATGCATCAGTGGCCACCAGATTGCTACAAAGAGCTGTAGATACATTTGTTGCATGGGCAAATAGATGGTGTGTCAGTATAAACACAGACAAGTGCAGCACCACTCTATTTACCCTCTCTTCAAAACAAAAAGCAGGGATCATCCTGATAAATGGAACATCCCTAAGAGAAGATAAAGAACTAACATACCCTGGAGTAACATTTGATGACAGGCTGACATGGAGAAAGCACATCAACAAAGCAGTAGCAAAAGCCAGAAGGAAAATAGCCATCCTGAGAAAGCTAAGTGGGACCACATGGGGAGCCAGTGGGAAAATACTTAGCAAAGTTTATCAACAGAGCATACGACCGCACCTGGAATACGGGTCAACTGCGTGGTGTTCGGCATAAAAAACCACACTGCAAGAGCTGGATAAGGCGCAAAATTAATCACTTAGAGTCACCACAGGAGGGATGAGATGGGGAGGACACAAGCACTGAGAGAGCGCAGAGATACGAAAACGCTA
>JACEFZ010019797.1:0-377595 GCA_014155875.1 Cepaea nemoralis
AAATGCAAATAATACCATGGACAGACAGAAAAAACCAATGACCAAGTCCTACAAGAAACAAATGAAAATCGTAAACGTATTAGAAAAATTAGACGTATGAAACATTGACAATTAATGAACAAGCTGAGAAATTGCTAATGGCTTTGGCATTATTTTTAATCTTTAAATTTTTTTATTTTATTTTATTTTTGTGGGGGGGGGGGGGGGGGGTTATTTATTTATTTATTTTATTTTTTTGTAAGAAACATGCAAAGAATATCATGGACGGGCAGACAATCAAACGAGACAGTCCTTCAAGAGACAAATGAAAAACGGGGATTGATTGGAGAAATTAGACGTAGACAGTCAAGATTGTTTTAACATTTGATGAAGAGAAATGGACTTGAAATATTGGTGACAACTAGCAAGCCTGATGGCAAGAGAGCAACCATGTCCGCCCGCCCACCAGCATGGCACTTGATGATGATGAGTTCCCACTATGTTTCTGTATACACTTTGATCTTAACCTAAATGCTGTGAAATAATCCAAAGTGCTGAATATTAAGGATTTGTGGCCGTTTTCAGGCTTGTCAAAAATACAATTTCACGATCTATATTACTGGTACCATAGAAATATCAAACATTTCATGTATTATCGTGAAGAAATTTTTCAAAATGTGTTGTAAAATTCTCACGCCTCTAAAATAAAGCCTTCACTTTTACCAAATCTTTGAAGGTCGCATAAAATTTTATCTCGTTGCTTATACTGCATATAATTCTCATTTATTTATATGAAAATATTAATTAAAAACATTAGATAAATATTACAATTATTTAAGTCACATAATGCATTTATGCTGCTTTAGGTAACGGCCCTTATTTAAAAAGAAAAAAAAAGCAACTGATTTGTTATTATGTCCCTTCCCACTATTTTAATGACATGTCTTCCGTTTCATGTGGTTTTATTTTGTACACACCAGTGTGTATTTACAAGGTGCAATATGTGCTGTCCTTTATATTTGCAGATATAACAAGAACCAAGACGTCAAATACAGCAACATTCTCTGAATGTTTGTGTAATGACTGCATACTATTTATTATTATACCAGGCGCGGGTAGCCGATTTGGTGTCAAACCTAGCGGTAAACTAGGGTATGCCTACCCAGCATGTGAAGACAGGATCTGGCAGACTGCGCGGAAGAAATCATTCCTGATTCAATGAGCAAGACGGCGTTTACCTGCAAAGCGTTGTGGAACGTAATGAGCACGGCAAGGCACGTAGAGCGCCCTGGTCATCCACTGCACCTGTATTCGTCTCCAGTCGTCTTGACTTGTTCTGCCACTTTATTCAGATGGACTCAGATGAGAGAGTGAGGTCGACGAATTGCGCAACTCTTCCTCACTTTAATCCAATTCATCGCGCAAGTCATTCTTCATCCAGCGTCATATATCACCTTCAAGCCCTGTGGCGATGGGCGAGCGGCGAAGCGGCAGGCGTGGGTACGTAGTCGCAGAACTGCACACAGGCGGCTCAGGCCATATGGTCGTCTTCTACTGACCGGAGTAGCAGTGGGATTCGGCAGCCCCCTGAGCGACTGAGCAGCCCTCTATAGGAACACACTGCTCACCTCCATAGCATGAGGAAGGGGCTAGAAAAGGTGCCCTAGACATTGTCTGCTCCATCACTACCTAACCAGCTAGCCGCGGTTGGTGGGTACCCTAAACTGCGGTCGACATACAAACAAAGAAAAAACAGGTAAATCTAAAAGAGCAAACCATATTCCCTTAACAATCTGAACTTGGAATGTACGCACCCTACTTGACAGAGACGGCGCGTCGTGTCCAGAGAGACGAACAGCACTGATTGGGAGAGTGCTGGGCAAATACAACATCGACATTGCAGCCTTGAGCGAGACACGACTTGCAGAAGAAGGCCAATTCTGTGAAATAGGTGCCGGCTATACATTTTTCTGGAGTGGAAGGAAAAGCGAGGAAAGTCGCCAATCCGGTGTGGGATTTGCCCTTAAGTCGGCAAACTAGCTGGATTTCCAAATGCTATAAACGACAGGCTCATGACCATTAAATTTCCCCTGCTGAATGGAAGGAAGCATGCAGCCATTGTGAGTGTCTATGCACCAACTATGACCAATGAAGATGATGTCAAGAACAAGTTCTATGAGGACCTGCACAATGTATTAACATCTGTTCCCAAAGGAGACAAACTTATACTCCTTGGGGATTTCAATGCCAGAATAGGCACGGACACCACCTCTTGGAGTGGCATTACTGGAAAGCACGGAGTCGGAAATTGTAACAGCAATGGACTCCTCCTTCTTCAGACATGTGCCGAACACGATCTCTTGATTACCAACACAATTTCCCGTCTCCCCATGAGAAATAGGACATCGTGGATGCACCCTCGCTCGAAACACTGGTACCTCATTGACTATGTCATCGTCAGGAGGAGCGACAGACAAGATGTTCGGGTGACAAAATCCATGTGTGGTGCTGAATGTTGGACAGACCATCGTCTCATTATCTCGAAAATAAACATTCACATCAAACCACCACGGCGTCCTCAAGGGGTGAAAATGCAAAAAAAAACTAAATGTCACTAAAAAGCAAGAAAATGCAACTGTCGTTTGAAAATATGCTGGAAGACCGCCTCAAGCCCAATGCTGCAGCTCAACAGGATACAGAAACAGAGTGGAGAGCCCTAAAGGACATAATTTACAACACTGCTATGGAAATCCTGGGTCCAACCCCCCGAAAGCATAAAGACTGGTTTGATTTTTATTCCTATTTCCACGATGTATGACTTCTTTTTCTCCGTACTTTTCTTTATGAAATAAGCCAAACAGATTCATATGAGATTAACCTACCTTTATTTCTAACATAGGAAAAACAAAGGTAATGCATACAGATGAAACGAATATGAAGAAAGAAATATACGTTAATTTGGCAAATTTGGAGATGGTCAAAAATTTCGAATGTGACAATGTGCAGTCAAGCTAAAAAAAACATCTAATGGCTACAGAAATGTGGTTTCTGAGTAAAATGCAAAGAATACCATGAACAGACAGAAAAACCAATGACCAAGTACTACAGGAGGACAAATGAAAATCGTAAATTGATTAGAGAAATTAGACGTAGACAGTCACAATTTTTTGGACATGTTATGAGAAGAAATGGATTGGAGAACTTGGTGACAACTGGCAAAATCGAAGGGAACAGACCAAGAGGAAGACCGAGAGGAAAATACCTGGATCGCTTGGCCACATGGCATAGACGAGACAGGAACACTGACCTGATCCGCGACGTTGGTGATCGAGTGAAATGGCGAGATATAACCGCCCAAGCTTTCCGGCATGGCACATGATTGATTGATTGATCCCTTGCAGGACGTTGCAGTCAACATCATCATTTTTCAGCTGCTGTTGATGTTCTAGGCAAATTTTACGTTCAGTAGTTTGCCATTGCTTTCTTCTTCTTCTTCTTCTTCTTCTTCTTCTTCTTCTTCTTCTTCTTCTTCTTCTTCTTCTTCTTCTTCTTCTTCTTCTTCTTCTGCGCTCATCCAGAGTTTTTTTTTCGGATGTGATTGCGTTGTGCCCGTTTACAGCAGAGCTGCGTTCTTGCTCCGTTAGGCCGACACATCCGACTTCTGCGGGCATTTGTTGACCGGGTTAACCTTCCCGGGGGTTACTTAGGACGTTTGACTCTCACTGTTGGGGTGTTATCTCCCATCCCAACTGGCCCATATAGAACAGCCAAAGACATCCTGGTCAGCCCTCACGGGAAGGCAGGGGCAGACCATGGGCATTCCCATTGCTTTCTGAACTACCGGCTCTCATAGCAACACGTACAATGCGATACTGTCTGCTGCACAAATCGGTCGCGGCCTCGTTTCGAACGGCTGGTAAGCGGCTGACGAACCGCGTTCGCAAGCCTTTGGCCACGGAGAACGGCTTAAAACTAAATGACCACAAAAGCATTGCCTGTACACACTGACTACCTTTTGGCAGATTTTTCAATAACGGCGGCCTAGATTTATGTTGTATCGGGACTTTCCCCTGAGCCCGACTAAAACTGAGCACAGTCAAACTGTGGATGAACACAAACTAGCCACTACGATACACATTGCCGCATTTTAACGGAAATATATTTGCGGTTTTGTTCGGCAACTATTTCTTGTGTCTCCAATTTAAGGATGTTTATAGTACTCGTGATGTTAAATTTCGCGATTATTTCAAGTTCGCTTTAAAACAGGGACCGATTACTTTATATAGTTTCTCCCTCCTCGGTTTACGTGTGTACATCTCGTGTTTCTGAAATTCGTTTCCTACACAGAGATACAGAGTGACTTTTTCAGACGTAAAGACCCACAAATCACGTTTTATGTAGATGCCTTTGTTTGTTCTAGTATGTATTATTAGATGTATCGTCCATTTTACGTAAATCTTGTCATTTTTTGTCTATTAAAGCCGGGAGGGTCATCTCAAACTAAAATGATGAATATTGCTTGCTCTGGTGTGATATTTCAATGACCGGAAATAGCCGTTGCCTTTTCAGCGATGACTATTTAATATTGTTATAGAATTTTCACAGCCATTTGCATAAACATCAATTTTAGTATGTATCTGTACATTTTCAGCGAGCGTGCTTTCATCACTCTGCATGGACCGTATCATTGATAATTTGTCATCTTTCCAACGGGACATCTTTTCTTTTGTCAAAATGCATCTACGCTGGCAGCCTCGTTTTAGTAAACGGCGCGTGCAGTCCGCGCGTGGTCTGACGTCACCACAGTATGACGTGCAGATGTATGTATCTGTGTGTGTGTGTGTGTGTGTGTGTGTGTGTGTGTGTGTGTGTGTGTGTGTGTGTGTCTGTGTGTCTGTGTGTGTGTAAATATATAAACGGGCAAAGTTATCTGTCCCTGAGTTAGACGGGCCGCAGTGTTAAGCTCCCTTGGCATGAGTGCGACCAACAAATGTGTGAGTGTGTAGGTAGGGTCACACAAAAATTGAAAGGTCAAAATCGTTTTCGTCTATATGTTACATTTACATGATAAACTTACACACAAGCATAAATATCTCGGCTTAAAATTGACCTGCAGACTTGAATAAGGTATCGTCGGATTTTATTTTTTTTTTCTAGAGGTATCCAACTATGCAGGTTATATAATTAAAAAGCAACTGAGAAACTATTACTAAAGTGGCTAACACAAACACTGCGATAACATACATTTCTAAAACATGAAACATGCGCATTCCACAGAAAGAACAACTTATCGTCTAGAGTAATTTCCCATTGGCGGCTCCGTGGCGGAGGTGTTACGGACGCCGTTCGTAACCTCACATGCCAGCGATCGAAACACAGCTGCGCGAGATTTGACAGCAGACTGCCTTGCGTTGTTTTTTTACTAAATGGTGTGGTTGCCGGTCGTTCAGAAAGCAATGGTAAACTACTGAAAGTAAAAGCTTTACAATAAATCACAACAGCAAAAATAATGCTGGCGTTGATTGCGACGTCCTATATAGGATATGCAACTAAATTTTTAAAATCCCCCCTTTGATGGTTAGGAATTTTGTGTACATATGTGCTTGTTGTGTTTAGTTTCTAAATACAACCTCCTGATTAAGATAAATACCAGAATTATTTAAATCACATAATACAAGTGTGGCAAGCAAGACACGGGGAATTCTGATCGTCAGCAGAAGCCCCCTTCCCAGAATGTTTTCGGTCACTTTACCTTCTTGACTCTCTCTGGGGGAGGGCCTAACCAGGCCATGACTCCGAGCGTCTTTCCTCTGCCATGCGAGACGTTCGGCCGTTTGCGTGGTCCCTCCGTTCGTTTCGTGTTTATCCAATACCTGGGAACTTGTCTACTCCCGAGCCACCCTCCCTCAAGGAGGCAAGTCTAGTGTACCCGGTACATCGTACCCTCACACACCTCCTAGCATCTGTGGCCGTGGAACGCCAGCTTCTTCCCTGTCCACTGCCTCTGTTGCCTCCGTTGCCATGTTCCTTCTTCGTGCCCCGTTCACGGCACCGCACTCTGGGATGCCGGATCTTCCCCTTGGTTCTTCGACCCCGCTCTTCGTCTTTGCTGTGAAGTACTAGGAACCGATATTTGTGTTTTGTTTGTTTTAAATCATAACATATGTTTAATGTGAACAGTAACACATAATGCACAAAATGAATTGAATGCATCATCCAATAGAGTCAAAGATTGCCTTCATTTCTTGAATCAATGATGATATCTTCATCTTAATCTTCTAGATTCTCGTTCAGACCCCAGAAGAATCAGGATGTCACCCTCACGAACTGGTCCTTTCACACTGCGAATACTTGATCTATTGGAGTCATCCAAAATCTCGTTTCGCACTTGTGAACACTTGGGACCAGGTACGTCCAAATACCTTCGGGACTTCAGGCATTTTGACTGGCTGTAGCTTGTCCATGTTGACTCTTTATATAGAATAATACCTGCGCCACATAGGGCTCACAATATATAATTTAAAGTGTTTCAAGTCCAGATGATCGACTTCATTGATGTCTACTTTGTTAACGCGCCCGCCATATTTTCTTTGAATAACTGTTTATCTATTCCCACGGTTTTTAACTCTTTCAGTGCCAAACAAATACTGGATCCTGACCAAACAGAAATTCATGGCAGATAATTGAAAGTAGTGGTGTGTCACAATAATGCTTTTAAAATAGTTTAAATGGTAGCAGATATATTGTATTACATATCAAATTAAAGAGGATTGCACAAGGAACATGACATTGTTAATAATTAATTGATAGGTTACAAATATTATAACAACAATGAGAGGTTTAATAATAACAATTGAAATTAAAGAGGTAAAAATTATTTTAAAATTGCACTTATCAAGGTGTTTTCTATACTCCTCTACTGCTAATCCCATCGAATTTACTGAATAATGAAACAAACACTTGGGTGCTTCCGGTAAAATGGCGACAAGATGAAGCGTTACTTTTTGGAAGGACGGTATTTAGTGTTTTTCATTGGATTTCGTGTGATTTCCTTTGGATTACCTGTGAATAGTGTTTCCCTGTGGATTATGTGATGTTATATTGTGTTCCTTTTATTGGAAGTTTTCAAAAGAAGCCACGGAAGGCAGGTGGTGGATGTAATTTTGAGGGCAGCCGACAGATATTTGTGGGTCATGGCCTTGAGTTACACGACGGCAGGCAGAAGAACTCGTATTGAGTCAATGGTTGCGGTCTCCGACCAGTAAGGTCACTGCCATAGAGGAAAGCAACGGCAAACTACCTCTTTAAAAGTGCCTAGTATATCATGATTCGCTTAAAGACCGATCATCGCAAGACAAGGACAGAGACGTTAAAATTAGCAACTTGGAACGTTAGGACGTTAAACAACGACGGAACATTAGAGAACATAAAACAAGAAATTGAAAGGGAAAAAATTAATATCTTAGGTATGTGCGAAACGAGATGGACAGGAGCAGGCATCAAGATAGAAGAAGATTTCAAGATTATTTATTCTGGAGGTGAAGTTCGTCATAGGGGAGTGGCAATTATTCTGGACAGGAAAACATCAAAATCTATTCAAGGATATTGGGCCGTGTCGGACAGAGTTCTACTAGTTAAATTAAGTGGCAGACCTTTTAGCATAAATATTATTCAAGTATATGCCCCAACAGGAGAATCCAGTGAAGATAGTGTAGAAGAATTTTATAATGACATAGAGTCTGCCTTAAAGAAATGTAAAAATTCAGAAATAACCATCATAATAGGGGACTTCAATGCAAAAGTAGGAAATCAAGGAGATAGATACACAGTAGGAAACTATGGTTTAGGAGAGAGAAATGAAAGAGGATACAGACTCGTAGAGTGGGCAAAAGAACAGGAAATGATTGTAGGAAACACCTGGTTCAAACAACACCCTAGAAGATTATGGACATGGAGGAGTCCTGATAGCAGGATTAGAAACCAGATTGACTACATTCTCATTAGCAGAAGATTTAGAAACGCATTAACAATAGCAAAAACAGTTCCCAGTGCTGATTATAACAATCACCACAGATTACAGACCACAGATTACTCACAGGAACATTGAGGATAAAGTTGAAGAAAGTGAAACAGGAAACACTAAATATGATTTGTGTACATTGAGTAATGACAAGGAAATACAAAACAAATTCAACATAGAAGTACAGAACAGATTCGAAATTTTGTCTGATCTAGAGATCCTATTCCAGGATGTGGATGATCAATGGGAAACGTTGAAGAATTCAATCAATGTGGCTGCAGAAACAACTATTCCAAAATTAAAGAAGGTGGGTCGTAAGAAATGGATGACTGAAGAAATTTTACACCTCATGGAAACAAGAAGACTCAACAAAAATAATTCTGTCAAATATGAAGAAATTCACAGACAAGTCAGAACATTATGTAAGGAGGCAAAAGAAGCATGGCTTGAGGAAAAGTGCTTAGAAATTGAAAGCCAACACAACAGTCAAAATACCAAATTAGTGCACAAACGAATTCAGGAACTTACTAATAAAAGAACAAGTACATCAACAGGGTGTCTAAAAACTGAAGATGGCAAAATCATAATAGAAAAAGACCAGATTCTACAGGTATGGACAGATTATGTGAAACACCTTTATGATGATAACAGAGACGAACAGTATGATATTAGATTTAATAATGAAGGACCGCCAATTTTGGAGATGGAGGTTCGAAATGTTCTTAAGCATATGAAAGCTGGCAAGGCCCCCGGTGCAGATAACATCACAACAGAAATGATTAAAGCTTTAGAAGAATTTGGAATAGATCAAGTCACCAGACTGCTGAACACATTATATGATACTGGAGATATACCTCCTGAATTATGTAACTCTATATTTATTGCAATCCCAAAGAAATCAGGAACCTTGGAATGTGATCAACATAGAACAATTAGTATAATGAGTCACATCACAAAGATTTTGCTAAGAATTATCATGCAAAGAATGAGGAAGAAGATACAACCTGAAATAGGGGAAGAACAATGCGGGTTTGTAGAAGGAAAGGGTACAGTAAATGCTGTGTATATGCTGCGAACAGTTATTGAACGTGCTATAGAAGTAAACAAGGATATACATCTTTGCTTTATTGACTATACAAAGGCTTTTGATAGCGTTAGACATGTCAGCATGGTGGATATGCTTGCAGATCTACAAATTGATGGGAAAGACATTAGACTTATAAAAAACATATATTGGAAACAACAAGCTGCAATAAGGATTGATAATGAAGTGGGACAGTATCAGCCAATTAAGAGAGGTGTTAGGCAGGGATGTGTGATGTCTCCAGATCTTTTTTCCCTGTACAGTGAAAATATTTTCAGAAATGTAGAGGATATAAATGGAATCAGCATTGGAGGACGAAACATCAATAACATTAGATATGCAGATGATACAGTATTAATTGCAGACAATGCGCAGGACCTGCAACAATTAGTAGATGCGGTTGTTGTACACAGTGAGCAACTGGGGTTAGAATTAAATTGTAAAAAGACTCAGGTTATGGTCGTCAGTAGGAAGGAAGAAGTGCCACAATGTAATATACGAGTAAATGGAAATATTCTTCAACAAGTGAATCGGTACAATTATCTTGGAACAGTTATAACATCTGATGGGAGATGCCTTGAAGAGATTAGAACAAGAATCGCCATGGCGAAAGTAGCCTTTAGCAAGATGAAAAACATTCTGACCAATAAAAAGATGTCAATTGAAACGAGATATTGAGTGTTGAGGGGATACATAGAGCCTGTTCTTTTGTATGGATGTGAAACTTGGACAATGGGCAGTCAAGCTGAAAAGCATCTGATGGCTGCAGAAATGTGGTTTCTGAGGAAAATGCAAAGAATACCATGGACAGACAGAAAAACCAATGACCAAGTACTACAGGAGACAAATGAACATCGTAGACTGATTAGAGAAATTAGACGTAGACAGTCAAAAATTTTTGGACATGTTATGAGAAGACATGGGTTGGAGAACTTAGTGACAACTGGCAAGATCGAGGGGAACAGACCAAGAGGAAGACCGAGAGGAAAATACCTGGATAGCTTGGCCACATGGCATGGACGAGACAGGAACACTGAGCTGGTCCACGACACTGGTGATCGAGTGAAATGGCGAGTCATGACCGCCCACGCTTTCCGGCATGGCACATGATTGATTGATTGATTGAAACAAACACCACTTGTCTTTAAAAATATAATGAGAATCGCTCATTAAAACTACCCAAAAAGACGTTTTGCTGCATATTCTGAACCATGTCTTTTTCACAAAAAATGTAGAAAATTCATGGCAGACAATTGGAAGTAGGGGTGTGTCACAATAGTATTGTGAAAATGGTTAAAATTGTAGCAGATATGTTGTATTATATATTAAAATAAAAGGGATTGCACAAGAAACATGTTAGTATTGGTACTATTGCTATAGGCTAGAAATATAATAAACAAAATAATAATATAATTTCTAAAATTATTTGAAAAAATATGTAAAAATTATTTTAACATTGCACTTACCAAGGGGTTTTGTATCCTCCTCAGCTGCTAATCCTGTTGAATTTACTAAAAAAAACACCACTTTTCCACAATATTAACACAATTGCTCCTAATAAATCATCCGAAAAGAAGTTGTGCCGCATGTTCTGAAGCATGTCTTTTTCACACACAAAATCAGGAAAAACACTTTACAGATTTGTTCAGAATAGATAGACAATTAATATTTACACATGTCTGTTTATTTTTGTTTACAATATGTGGCAGTCTATTTGTGGAAAGCAAACTTTTGGGCACAAGTGTGGTCTATTTGTGCAGCCGGAGCAACAAAAGATGATCTGTGTCGTTTAGTTTAAATGCTGCACAAAACACAGTTTCTATCGACACAGATATATTCTATAAAATGCTTGGCTCCTATCACTATTTCAACATAATTTCCTGCAACAGACATTTTGTAATTCTTTGGCAGGCAGAGTGTGGCCCTTATAGGACTAATCTGAGCTGCTTCGCGATGTGCACTTTCAAGTAAACTTTGCTTGAAATCCTTCAATGAAAGATTTTTCCTCCTTTCTCTGTCTGGCATATGGAATTTAAGATGTGTGCATTGATCTGTGCAATTTCAAAGATTCAGTAGTAGATCTTCTTCCACAGCTTAATGGTTTTTCTATAATGGATATTGTACTATCCAACCATTTGGTCCATTCTATCACAGCCATTCATCGCCATGTTATATTCATAGATCATCTTCGGCTTTCTGAGCGGTTTCCTCATTCTGGTCTCAACAGTTCCAACTACAGACTTGGTAGAGATAGCAATGCATGCTTTTTTTTTAGCTTTTTTTTATCTCTCCATGCCACACACAATATATCTCCTTCAAGAAACCACTTCATCTCTTGATGCTGAAGTCTCAAACAATTCAACTATGGAGTAAAGCCTACTCGGTTGACATTCAGTGTGCCTGTATAATTAAAATTGTTGGAATGCAGATAATCAATTAGGGTTTTCGAAGTGTAGAATCTGTTAGCAAAGATGTGATAGCCAGGACTGAGAATATTCAGTAGTGTTGCAAACACATTCACTGCATGAGCAGTTGTGGGATCTAAATCCGGATTGTATTCGGTGTTTCTTCCATGGCAAATTCTTAAATTCACTACGTAGCCATTCACAGAATCACAAAGGCCAAATATTTTGATGTGGTAATTGTGAGGCTTTGTTGCATTGTATTGTCTTGCTGAAATCTGCCCTTCCACAAAATAACCATTTCATCAATGGACACGTTTTCAAATGGGTAAAATGCTTCCTGGAATTTCTTCAGAATCATGTCAACTAGAGGATCAATTTTAGTTGCACTTGCTGCGTCTGGTTCACATACTGCAGAAGCATGGTGTGATAAATAGATTCAAATCGATTCCTGGGAAACATAGTGGCATACCAGGGAGTATATAAATGTGCAGCAGTACTCCAATAATCCTTGATCGATGGTCTTGGATCGAGCCCCATAGAAATAATGACAGACGTAAACTTCATCCATTCATGCTTCGTGAGTTGGGTCGAAGATAACAGACGAGAATGTTTTCTTTTAGGGGTATTCTGCATCAACATCTTTTCTGCATATTTATTTATGTTTTTAATTAAACAATCCACTATGTCATCATCAAAAAACACTTCAAGAAAATCCATAGGTGTTTGAAGTTGATAAAGTACAGGGTTGACGTGAAACCTTCGAGAACGAAACTCAAACTTCGGTTTTGTTTCCCCTTCTGACACCTCAGCTGATGACAAGCTTTCACTGTCATTGTAGGTTTCTCTATCACCACGTGATAAAATGTTAGACTCACTACTAAACCTACTATCTGAATCTTCTTTCAATTCGGAATCACTATTGTCTAAACCTGTTTCAAAGAACAATCTAGCCTGATCTGATGTAAATCTACGAGGCCGCATGCTCGAGGGCGTTGACATTTGTGAAAAACCAAAACAAGCTACTTAACACTCGTAAAACTCAAAGTCTCACAAAAACCAATGGATGCGAACGTTTTCGAATTTTCAATTTACGATCACTAGAAATTGCGGGAGGTAGCAGAAATGTATCAAATAAACCACTCTTTATACTGTGCCATTTTGCTGGCACAGGGGCGCCACATCCGGTTTAATGGGCCGATGTACTGGAACTTGGCGGAAAAAGAGTTAATAATTTGTTAATTTGAAAGAGACAAAATGTTTTCTTTGGTCATGTGATGAGAAGAGAGGTTTTGGAAAACATCGTGACAACTGGACAGATCAAAGGAAAAGAGGCAGAGACAGACCAAGAGAAATTATGCTGGATAGACTGAGACGGTGGCATGATGGAATATCATCAGCAGATTTGATCCAGTACACTAAAGGCCAAGATCTGTGGAGAGACATGAATGCCTACCTACGCCAGCCGGCACATGATGATGATGATGATGATGATGATGATGATGATGATGATGACTGACTGACGACTGACTGATGATGATGATGATGATGATGATGATGATGATGATGATGATGATGATGATGATGATGCTGCTGATGATGATGATGATGATGATGATGATGATGATGATGATGATGATGATGATGATGATGATGATGATGATGATGGTGGGGATGATGATGATGATGATGATGATGATGATGATGATGATGATGATGCTGCTGATGATGATGATGATGATGATGATGATGATGATGATGATGATGATGATGATGATGATGATGATGATGATGATGATGATGATGATGATGATGATGATGATGATGATGATGATGATGATGATGATGATGATGATGATGATGATGATGATGATGATGATGATTATGATGATGATGATGATGATGATGATGATGATGATGATGATGATGATGATGATGCTGCTGCTGATGATGATGATGATGATGATGATGATGATGATGATGATGATGATGATGATGATGATGATGATGATGATGATGATGATGATGATGATGATGATGATGATGATGATATCTGCTCTGTCCTTCTCATTCCTTGGATCCTACAATATCACCCCATCTCAAAACATTCCACTGGGCTATAGGAGTCCCAATATCAGAACCAGATCCTACATTGGGCAAGACTTTGCCATAACTCTACGTGGCGCGGTTTACAAACTGGGTGTTCAGTCTTTTTAACGTTTCCAGAATCCCCAAACCACTCCGCAGATATGAATCTCAGGTACGCACCGGTATTAAACTGTTGGCTCCTGCGCTTGGAGAAGAGGTGGGGAGCCGTGCAATACAGCCAACTTGAGATGGTAATCGGATTGGACAGAAGAACAATCTCTATATTAGCCCTACCATGTGATCATACTAAGCTGAACGAGATGTATAACTAGCAATTAGAGCCCGTGATCTGTCCGAGATAATGTGTCCAAAGTATCAAGCTTTCCTTGTGATGGTGTCTGGGTGTCAAATACAATAGGAAGGAGTGAATCCTGCCCAGACAATCCCATTAGTTTACTGGGTACCTAAAAGGCTCATTCAATGTATCTATACACGGTGGTCTATAAGTTCTCCTTTCAAACAAATCTTTTTTTTTTTTTTTTTTTTTTTTTTTTTGCATATCCTATTTACGGGACATTGCAGTTAACACCAGCATTTTTAATCTTCTAATCTTTCTAATATGTGCAATATTTGTTTTTACTGCCGGCGTCTAATTTACGATTTTCATTTGTATCTTGCATGACTTGGTCATTGGTTTTTCTTCCGTCTACGGTATTCTTTGCATCTTCCTCAGAAACTACACTTCCACGGTCATCAGATGTTTTTCATCTTGTCTGCTCATTGTGCAGGCTTCTTCAAATCCATACAGAAGTTCAGGTTCTATGTAACACCACAACACTCTTTTTCTCATTGCAAATGACAACATTTTATTGGTCAGTATGTATTCCATCTTGCAAAAGGCTACATTCGCCATGGCGATTCTTGTTCTAATCTCTTCAAGGCATCTCCCATCAGATGTTATGACTGTTCTAATCTCTTCAAGGCATCTACCATCAAATGATATGACTGTTCCGAGATAATTATACTGATTCACTTGTTTAAGAATACTCCTATTTACTTGCATATTGCATAGTGGTATGTCCTTCGTCCCTGTGACGACCATAATCTGTGTCTTCTTACAATTTAATTCCAGTCCCAGATGTTCACCGTGTGCAACAACCCCATCTACTAAATGTCGTGATCTCATCTCATCTCATCTCATTATGTTCCTCTTGTACCTGCGGTGTCAAGGTGAAGTTTAAACAGAGGAAGAGTGCCCTCTTATGGGCTTCATGTATCGATATTCCCATGGACTCTGTTATTACCTGCGTCCATCGTTTGCGTGGTCGGCCTCTTCTTCTGTTTCCCTCTGGTCTGTACATCATTGCTTGTAATGTCGTGATACAAGAACAAAACCTACATTTTTATTTAATGACATTTGGGAGCGGCTTACCGAGTGGCTAGAATGCCGGAATCTCCTTCGCGTGACACGGGTTCGAATCCTCGGTACGGTGTGGATGTTTTTGTGTCGAGGGGCAAAAACAAAATCTCTAACCTGAACAATTCGCGGCCACTGCACTAGCCAGGGGGAAGGGGGATGGGTGCTCAAGATCCACCTGCCATACACCGCAAGGTACAGCAAGGCAGCAAATGATAGTTTCTTGACAGTCCCATTATTTGCCTTTGATCTTAGCCAAATTGCCATGAAACAAACCAAATTGCTGAAAATTAAGGTTCTATTATTTATTTTTTTAATAATAGCTCGCGGTTACCCCCAGCGGCCAGAGCCACCCCATGTGCCTCTTTTATTGTGGACCTTTTACTGGCCTGATAACATCTTTTTTAATTGATAAAACATATTTAATGCGTTCAGTAACACACAATGCACAACATCTAATACAGTCCAAGATTGCCTTAATTTCATGAAATCTTATAATTTTATTTCAATCTTCTAACGTCTCTTCCAGACTCCAGAAGTGTCAAGATGTCACCTGGTGCCAAAGGCTTTGGGCGGAGGCGTGCAATTGGGAGGGTACAACCCTTACCCTAGTGCGAGTAAATGCAACCTAAAGACTAAATGTCATGGCAGGGCAAACCAGGCTCTGAGCCTTGGAAGGCAGTTAGAGTATTGCTTTGCTGATCCGGCAGCTTCTGCAGTTTGTCTTGTTTAAGGTGTATTGGTTTTACCTTTCCTCTGGAATAAACTAGGCAGTCCGAGAGGGGGATCATGCTGCATGGGCAACACATCAGCTCTAAATTCAGCCCAGGCTTTGTAATATGGAGAGGAATAACTCCATTTTACGAACTATCCTATGTCAACTTGGCAAGGTGCCAGTCAGTCAGTCAGTCAGTCAGTCAGTCAGTCAGTCAGTCAGTCAGTCAGTCAGTCAGTCAGTCAGTCGGTGGTCATGTACAGATAAGTCTACTCTTAATCACTGTCGTGATACAATAACAAATACTACATTTTGTAAGGCCTCTTAGTTCCTCAAAACATCAATAAAATAAGATATGCGGACTATACAGTATCGATTTCTGCCATCATTTGGTTGATACGATAACTGTACACATTGAGAAACTAGGTTTGGAATTTAATTGTAATAAAACAGAGATTGCGGTCGTCTCCAAGAGGAAAGAAATACCACATTGTAATATCCAAGTTAACGGAAATATTCTTAAACATGTGCATCTGTATAACTATCTCGGAACAGTCACAACATCTGATGGAAGATACGTGGCAGAGGTTAGATCAAGAATTGCTATTACAAAGGTGGCCTTCTGCAATATAGACAACTTACGTACAAAATACAAAGTTGTCAACTTGCAGTGAGAAAAAAGAGTGTTGAAGTGCTACATGGAACCCATATTGTTGCATGCGTGTAAAACATGGAGTATTAATGGACAAGCTGCGAAACATCTAATAGCATGGGAAATGTGGTGTTTTTTTTTTTTTTTTTTTTTATTAAGCCAAATTCTTAGAATACCATGGATGGACAGAAACTCAAATGAGATAGTCCTTGAAGAGACAAATAAAAACGAGGGATTGATTGGAGAAATTAGATGTAGACAGTCAAGATTGTTTGGACATTTGATGAGGAGAAATGGACTTGAAAATTTGGTGACAACTGGCAAGCTTGATGGCAAGAGAGCAACCATGACCACCCACCCACCGGCATGGCACTTGATGATGATGAGTTCCCGTTATGTACACTTTGATCTGAAGCCAAAATGTCCGCGAAACAATCCAAAGTGCTGAATATTAAGGATTATTGACCTTTTACAGGCCTGACAAAAATACGATTTATTACGGTAGTAATATGTGCTATAGTAAGTATAAAAAGCATTTGATGTAATATCGAGGTGAAACAAAACAATTAGTGTTCTAAAATTTTCACGCATTGTAAAAAGAAGCCTTTACTTTTAAAAAAAATGGTAGTGAAGATCACTTAAAAGTTATTATTCCATTATTTATTATGTCAAATCACTGTCATTAATCTCTATTAAAATTGTATAAACATATTAGATACATATCACAATTATTAAATCATATAATACATTTATGCTACTTTTAGTAATGTTCCTTAGGGAGGAAAAGCTGATGTGTTATGTCCCTTCCCTTTAATTTCAATACGTCTTCTGTTTCGTGTGGTTTTAGTTCGTACAAAACAGTGTGTATCTACACGATGCAATGTGTGTTTTCCTTTACATTTGCAAATACAACAAGAACCCAGACGTCAAATGCAGCAAGATTCTCTAAATGTTTGTGTAATGACTACATACTATTTATTATTCTGAAACGGCAAATGCAGCGATGTTTGAATTTATATTGATAAATTGTTGTTTTCGGTCAATAACATTAGATTTGCAGATGATACAGTCTAGATTGCAGACAATGAACAGGACCTGCAACATTTAGTATATGCGGTTGTTACATACAGTGAACAACTAGGGTTAGAAATAAATTGTAAAAAGACACAGATTATGGTAGTCACTAGGAAGAACGAAATACCACAATGTAATATACAAGTAAATGGGAATATTCTTCAACAAGTGAATAGGTGCAATTATCTCGGAACAGTAATAACATCTGATGGGAGATGCCTTGAAGAGATTAGAACAAGAATCGCCATGGCAAAAGTAGCCTTTAGCAAGATGAAAAACATACTGACCAATAAAAGATGTCAATTGAAACGAGAAAAAGAGTGTTGAGATGCTACATGGATACCTGTACTTCTGTATGGATGTGAAGCTTGGACAATGAGCAGTCAAGCTGAAAAACATCTGATGGCTGCAGAAATGTTGTTTCTGAGGAAAATGCAAAGAATACAATGGACAGCCAGAAAGACCAATGAACAAGTCCTACAAGAAACAAATCAAGATTCGTAAACTGATTAGAGACATTAGACGTAGACAGTCAAAATGTGTTAGGGCATGTTATGAGAAGAAATGACTTGGAGAACTTGGTGACAACTGGCAAGATCGAAGGGAGGAGACCAAAGGGAACATCAAGAATTAAATACCTGGATGGCTTGGCCACGTGGTATGGTGGAGACAGAAACACGGAGCTGATCCACGACTCTGGTGATCGAGTGAGATGGCAAAACTTGACCGCCCACGCTTAATCGGCATGACACATGATAGATGGCCTTTTATAGGCCATACATTTTTTTTTCCTATTTCTAATTTTTCTCAGTACTTTTCTTTATGATATAAGCCAAACAGGTGCATATGAGATTAACCCACCTTTCTTTCTAACATGGGAAGAACAAAGGTAATGCATACAGATAAAACGAATATGAAGAAAGAAATATATATTAATTAGGACAACTTGGAGATGATAGAAAATTTCGAATGTCTTGGGTCATTAATTAACAACAATGGTGACACAATTAAAGAAATTAAAAGACGAATATCTATTGCGTTTCAAAAACTAAAATAACTGAATATATTCTGGAGTGGGACAGATGGAACTACAAACATTAGATTGTTAAGAGCATGCATCTTTCCCATTGTAACATGTGCATGCGCGATCTGGACACTTACTAAACAAGCTAAACAGCGCATAAATGCATTTGAATACAAATGTTATAGACGGGTTCTAAGAATATCTTGGAAACAGAAAAGAACAAATGCTTCCATTCGACAAGAGCTGAATATTGAAGAAGGCTGGCTGCTAAGGACGATAAAACAAAGAAAATATTAATATTGTGGCCACTTGAAACACTCATGAAAGTTTGCAGAGAACAATAATGGAGGGGTATATGCCTGGGAAGAGAGAAAGAAGGAATGCCAAAAAGAAGATGGGTGCAGGATGTGGCGGAATAATCTCAAGATGGGTGTATCGGACGCGGCACATCTTATGACCGAGAAGTTTTCCGGAAGGCTGTTATAGGAGCGAGGTTCTGAAAAGGACATGCTGCTGAATGAATCAATGAATCTCTTTCTATAGTTCAAATGACTCCTTGATTATCTATGTGAGCAAGATCGGCCCACATTTGTGTTTGACCCCCAACACTAGATTCCAGGCTATGTAGTTTTGGATTCAGTACCACAAGGACTCAGTTGACTTTCATAATCAACACTTTAACTAAATGCCAACAGAAGCATTGCCTGTACACACTGACTACCCTTTGGCAGATTTTAAATAACGGTGGCCTAGATTTTGTTCTATCAGGACTTTCCCGAGAGCATGAACGAATGAACGAACGAACGAACGAACGAACAATCTTTTTTTTTTCTCTAAGAATTGGGCACGCAGGCCCGTCTGACATTCTGCCCTTCTTCTCTAATTCCTCTCATACATTATTTCATTCAACATTACATATGAAACTAATCTTAGACAACAAAAGAACAATAAGCATTAATACGCATGAAAAATTATCAATAATAAATGACTCACCGAGGCAATGTTTATCATGGGCATGATAAATACCAGGGAAGGTGTAACGTGCCATACATATGGGAATGTTTATTAACTAGTTGTCGTTTGAGATAATTTACCATTATTGTTTTTATTTTTATTTTTTTATTTTACCATAATTTGTTTACCAACCATCCATAAAATCAATCAAAAATCAATCTACCAATCTGCCAATTAACAAACCAACAAATCAATCATTCAATTATTCAACCATTGAGCAAATCAACTAACATAGCCACCAATCAACCAACCACCCAATAAATCAAGCAACAAGTCAAACAATGAACTAGCCACCCAAACAGTCTCCAAACTAATCAACCTAGCAACCAACCATTCAACCAATCAACCTATCAACCAACTATTCCACCAATCAACAAACAAATCAACAAAGCAATCACCACCAAACCAAACCAATCAACCACTTACCCGACCAGAAACTTCCAGTTTTGTTAATCTCAATGCATGCATGACTTCGAAGCCACGTTTCAAAGCAGTTGAGTGCTTGTGTTGGCAATGAAGCCCAATCCATATGCAAGCCTGGGTATTTGTTTCTAATGGTTGAGGTGAACCGATTCAGTTATGTTTATATAAGTTGAAGAATGATTGCATGCACACATATTTATGTTTATTGTTGTCATGGCATCACTACCCAGTCAGCGTAGAGGTTAAACAGTATTAACTGATTAAGTGCCGTGGGATGATTAACTGCCTTAAACGACTTCCCTAACTGCTATGGGCTTACATATCCATGAACAGCTTACATTGCGTCATAATACAACATATTTGCTACAACATTAACAACTTTTGAGTCATAACTGTTAGTTAGTTAGTCTTTCCTCTTGAGCCTAAGGCGGCGCATAGGGCAGAGATCCTGTCTCTCCATGCCTGGCGGTTCGCTGCTATCTGTTGTAGATCTTGGATATTTACTTGGCCATTGAATGAGCCTTCTCTAATGATGGTTCTACGCAGGGTCTCTCTTGGTCTTCCCCGTTTTCTTTTCCCTACCGGTGACCATATGAGGGCTTGGTAGGGGAGTCTTGTCTTGTCCATTCTGAGTACATGGCCGATGTAGTTCCAACGGCGTCTTCTTATGAAATTGGATACTGTATCTTGCTTAGTCTCTTGTCTTATTTGCGAATTGGTTCTGAAGTCTGTCCAGTGGATGTTTAGAAGTCTTCTAAGACATTTGTTCTCAAAATTGTCTAATTTTTTATCTAAAGCTACCGTTGATTTCCAACTTTCACATCCATACGTTAACACTGGAATCACACAAGAGTTGAAGATTTTAAGTTTTGTGTGTTTGCTGAGTGTCTTTGACTTCCAGATGTTTGACAGTTTATTGAAGGCACTAGATGCCAGTGCGATTCTAGATGATATTTCTGGTGTTGAGTCCCCTGTGGATGTCATTTTGCTTCCTAGGTATGTGAAGCTGTTGACTTTTTCAAGAACGTAGCTGTTCAATTTGGTCTCATCTGAACTGTTGGTAAGATCAATAGTCTTTGTTTTTGTGGTGTTATAACTATTACGCACCCTTAATTCCAATTTTTTAACGTCCATTTATACCTGGTCGTAACCTAAATTTTGTTGGGCGCTGAATCTGTTAAGAACTAACAGCACAACAAAATGAAGAAACCACATTCAGGTTATTCATAAGACACGTCTTTCCTGTTGTGGACCATTTTGTAAACACCAAAGAAAGCAATCGAGACTTAACTGATTCAGTGCTGACAGACATTATATCACCACATGTCACTTGTCGTTTAGACAGTAGGATGATATATCGCCATACTAGGGCCACCTTTTTATTTGTTTCGTTTCGTTGTATCTTCCACAATTTCAATGCTCACTTAATGGAAATTTACATTACAATACTTATTCATTTGATCGTGCACCATATTTGGTCCAAACCGACTTTCTGCTGGACACTGAATCATTTAAAGTTGCAGAAACAGTATTAGAATGCCGTGAACCAGGAAGAAGACAAATACTGATATACTACAAGATTTGAGCATCGAAGACAGCTGGCTCATAGACATGACAGTGTCTCAGAAACTGAAATACGTTGGATACATTAAATGGTACAACAGTTTAGAAAGTGTGGTTCCTAGAAGGAGAAGTCTGAGTCGACTTGCTGATTGGCTACAGCTCCGGGTTCCCATTCGGTAGATGCGGGATCGAATCTTCGGTAAGGCGGTGGATGTTTTCTTCTATCGGGGTGACTGTACTAGCCAGGCGGCCTTAACTCCTCAGCCTCAAGATTTCCCTGCCCTACACTACAAGGTACTATAGGCAGCAACGACAGGTTTTGTAATATTTATAGACTACACGCATTCTGTAATTAAATGCAAAGAATACGATGGACAGACAAAACACCCAGTGACCAACTCCTACAAGAAACTAATAAAACTCGTAAACTTATTAGAGAAATTAGACGTAGTGCATGTGAAACATTGTCAATTAATGGACAAGCTGACAAACATGCAATGGCTGTGAAAATGTGGTGGTTGAGAAAAATTCAAAGAATACAAAGGACAGATAGAAAAACCAATGACCAAGTCCTACAAGAAACTAATGAAAACTCGTTAACTTATTAGAGAAATTAATTTAGTGCATGTGAAACGTGGACAATTGATGGAAAGCTGGGAAACATCTAATGGCTGTGGATATGTGGCTTTTTGAGAAAAATGCAAAGAATACCATGGACGGACAGAAATTCAAATGCAGTCCTTCAAGAGACAAATGAAAAACGGGGATTGATTGGAGAAATTAGACGTAGACAGTCAAGATTGTTTGGACATTTGATGAGGAGAAATGAACTTGAACATTTGGTGATAACTGGCAAGAGAACAACGGTGACCGCCCGCCCACCGGCATGGCACTTGTTGATGATGAGTCCCCACTATGTGCCTTTCTACACTTTGATCTCAGCCAAAATGCCGTGATACAATCCACAGTGCTGAGTATTAGGGATATTTGGCCTTTTTCAGGCCTGACAAAAATACAAAGTGGTCTTACTTACTGGAATGCCATCGAAAGGATAAAAACACATCATGAAATATCGAGAAGCAATGAAATAAATGTGTTGTAAAATTCTCACGTATGTAAAATAAAACCGTTACTCTTAAAGAGTCTTTGAAAATCACTTAAAATTATTATCCCTTTATTTATGGTGTAAACATTTGTCATTAATGTCTGTAAAAATTTTAGAAAACGTTAGATACATATCACTAATAATTTAAATTGTATGAAACATTTATGCTACTTTAGTAATGTACCTTAGGCAGAAAATGCTGATTTGTAGTTATGGCCCTTACTACTATTTTAATTGAATGCCTATCGTTTAATGTGGTTTATTTCGTACAAAACAGTGTGTATTTGCAAGATGAATTGTGTGTTTTCCTTTAAATTTGTAAATACAACAATAACTCAGACGTTAAATGCAGCAAGATTCTCTTAAATATCTGTGTAATAACTGCATACTATTTATTATTCTGGAACGGGAAATGTAGCGATGTTTGAATTCATATTGATAAATATTAACACTTACAGTCTCTGATCCTTCAATTTCGTCAGTAGGTTCAGGCAAGAGGTTTTTCCACCAATTCTTTAGGTTAGACACTGTCATGTCAGCTCAGGCAGTGGCGACATTGAAAATAGTGTTCTTTTCTTGATACGCGCGCATTTCTAGACGATGACGGATAACAGAAACTGACGATTACACGAGTGACAGTTAATCGAAGTTTTACTGTACAACAATCATTTAAAACAATTGCGGTGCAAGCACGACATGAGGGCTTCTGGTCGTCAGCGGTTGTCTCCCTTCCCAGAATGTTTCGGCCATTTTACTTTCTTGAATCTCTCTGGGGAAGGGCCCGACCGTGTCATGACTCCAGGTGTCTTTCCCCTGCCGTGCGAGACGCTCGGTCGTTTGCGTGGTCCTTGCGTGTGTATGTGTTTGTCCATTACCTGCGAACTTATCTACTCCCGAGGCTCCCCTCCCTTGGTGTGAAGAGCCTTGTGCACCCGGTGCTTCGTGCCTTCACACACCTCCTAGCATCTCTAGCCGTGGGAAGCCAGCTTTTCCCCTGTCCACTGCCTCCGTTGCCTCCGTTGCCATGTTCCTTCTTTGTGCCCCGTTCACGACGCTGCACTCTGGGATTGCCAGATCTTACTCTGGGTTCCTCGAATCCTCTCTTGGTCTCTGCTATGGAGTGCTGAGAATTGATATTTTTGTTTTGTTTGTTTTAAATTATAAATATGTTTAATGTGTTCAGCAACACATAATGAACAAAACTAATTGAATGCATCATCTAATAGAGTCCAATGTTGCCTTCAGTTCTTGAATCCATGATAATATCTTTATCTTAATCTTCTAACTTCTCTTTCAGAATTTAGAAGAATCAGGATGTCACCTTCACGAGCTGGTCCTTTCAAATTGCGAATACTTGATCTATTGGGATCATCTAAGACATCTTGTGTGCACTGTACCTGGGAACCAGGTACGTCCAAGTACCTTCAGGACTTTAGCAAGCTTTACTGGCTGAAGCTTGTCCATGATGACTCGTTATATAGAATAATACCTGCGCCACATAGGGCTCTCAATATGTAACTTAAAGTCTTAGAGAATTGACTTCATTGTTGTCTACTTTGTTAACGCGCCCGCTATATTGTCTTTGAATAGTTGTTTATCTCCTCCCACAGTTTTTAATAATGTAGTCATTTGACAGAGACAATCTGTTTTCTCTAGTCATGCGATGAGAAGAGAGGCATTGGAAAACATCGTGACAACTGGACAGATCAAAGAAAAAGAGGCAGGGACAGACAAAGAGAAATTATGCTGGGTAGACTGAGACGATAGTAAGGAGGAATATCAGCAGCAGATTTGACCAAGTACACCAAAGACCGAGATCTGTGGAGAGACATGAACGCCGACGCCAGCTTGCAGGGCACTTGATGATGATGATGATGATGATGATGATGATGATGATGATGATGATGATGATGATGATGATGATGATGATGATGATGATGATGATCTCTGCTCTGTCCTGCTCATTCCTTGGTTCCTACAATATCACCACATCTCAAAACATTCCACTAGACCTTAGAAGACCCACTATCAGAACCAGATCCTACATTAGACAAGACTTTGCTGTGACTCTACGTGGCACGGTTTACAAGCTGATTGTTCAGTCTTTTTAACGTTCCCAGAACCTCCAAACCACACCGCTGATGTGAAGCTCAGGTAGGCACCGGTATTACACTGGAGGCTCCTGTGCTTGGAGAAGAGATGGGGAGCCATGCAAGACAGTCCACGTCATTGGATCGAAAGTAGAAACGTCTCTTCATTAGCTCTATCCTGGGCTCAGACGAAGCTAAACGCCCACTCATCGAGTTCAAATCTTGGTACTGAAGTCTTCCCGTCATTCGCATTCATTCATTCAGTAGCATGTCATTTGTAGACCCTTACTCCCATAACAACCCTCCGGAAAACTTCTTGGTCATAAGCTTGATGTCCCGCGTCCGATAAACCAATCTGGAGATTATCCACAACATCCTGCACCCATCATATTTTTGGCCTTCCTCTTCCTCTCTTCTCAGCATATACCCCTCCATTATTGTTCTCCAAACTTTCATGACGGGAGCCAGTGAGTGAATCAATAAACAAACAAATCAATCAACTAACCAATCAACCAACATAGCAATCAATCAATCAACTATCCATTCAACAAACATTGCAATCAATCAACCAGCAACCCAAACAATCAATAATCAATCTGCCAATCTGTCGATTAAATAACCAACCAACCAATCAATCAATCAATCGATTATTCAACCATTGAACAAATAAACTAACATAGCCACCAATCAACCAATCACCCAATAAATAAAGAATCCAATCAAACAATGAACTAGTTAACCAAACAGTCACCAAACTAATCACCATAGTAACCAACCATTCAACCAATCAATTTATCAACTAACTATTACACCAATCAACAAACAAATCAACAAACCAATCACCACTAAACCAAACCAATCAACCACTTACCTGACCAACAACTTCCAGTTTTCTTTATCCTAATGCATGCTTGTTTCGAGACCGCGTTTCAAAGCCGTTGCGTGCTTGTGTTGGTGATAAAGCCCTGTCCATATGCAATGCCTGGGTATTTGTTTCTAATGGTTGAGGTGAATCGACTCAGTTATGTTTACATACATCGACGAATAATGGCATGCACATATATTTATGTTTATTGTTGTCAGTGGCATCACTACCCAGTCAGAGTAGAGGTTAAACAGCATTAACTGATTAAGTGCCGTGAAAGATGATTAATCGCCTTAAACGACTTCCCTAACTGCCATGGGCTTACATATCCATGAAAAGCTAACATTGCGTCATAATACAACATATTTGCTACAATATTCACAACTTTTAAGTCATAACTGTTACGCACTCTTAATTCCCATTTTCTAGCGTCCATTTATATCTGGTCGAAACCTACTTTTTAGTTTTGGCTCTGAATCTGTTAACAACTAATAGCACAACAAAATGAAGAAACCACATTCAGGTTATTCATAAGACACGTCTTTCCTGTTGTAGGACCATTTTGTAAACACCAAAGAAGGACAATCGAGGCTTAACTGATTCAGTGCTGACGGATAATATATCGCCACATGTCACTTCTTGTTTAGACAGTAGGATGATATATCGCCATACTAGGGTCACCGTGTTACTCGTTTAATTTCGCGGTATCCTCCTCAATTTTAATGCTCACTGAATGGACATTTACATTATAATACGTGTACATTTGTATGTGCACCATGTTTGGTCCAAACCGACTTTTTTCCTGGACACTGAATCAATTAAAGTTGCAGAAACTTCGAGAGCCAGGAAGAAGACAAATACTGATTATACTACAAGATTTGAGCATCGAAGACAGCTGGCTCATAGACATGACTGTGTCTCAGAAACTGAAATACATTGGCCACATTAAAGGGCACAACGGTTTAGAAAGTATGGTTCCTAGAAGGAGAAGTCTGAGTCGACTTGCTGATTGGCTACAGCTCATGGTTCGATTCGGTAGACGCGGGATCGAATCTTCGGTAAGGCTGGTGGATGTTTTCTTCTATAGGAGTAACTGCACTAGTCAGGCGGCCTTAATCCTCAGCCTCAAGATCTCCCTGCCCTACACTACAAGGTACTATAGGCAGCAACGACAGGTTTTGGAATATTTAAAAACTACACGCATTCTGTAATTAAATGCAAAGAATACCATGGACAAACAGAAAAAAAAATGGCCAACTCCTAAAGAAACTAATACAAATCGTAAACTTATTAGAGAAAATAGACGTAGTGCGTGTGAAACATGGACAATTAATGACAGCTGAGAAATATCCAATGGCTGTGGAAATGTGTGTGTTTTTTTTTTTTTTTTTTAGAAAAATGCAAAGAATACCATAGACGACAGAAATTCAAATGAGAGAGTACTTCAAGAGACATATGAAAAAGGGGGTTTGCTTTGAGAATTAGAGGTAGACATTCAAGATTGTTTGGACATTTTATGAGAAATGGACTTAAACATTTGATGACAACTGGCAGCTTGATGGCAAGAGAGTAACCATGACCGCCCGCCCACAAGAATGGCACTTGATGATGAGTTCCCACTATGTGCCTTTCAACACTTGGATTTGATCTTAGCCAAAATGCCGTGAAACAATCCACAGATGTTGAATATTAAGGATATTTGGCCTTTTTCATGCTTGACAAAAATACACCTAAACGTTTGTAGGAAAAGTGCTATCAAAAGGATAAAAGCAATTGGTGTAATATCAAGGAGAAATAAAATAAATATGTAGTAAAATTACCATGCAGGCAAAATAAAGCCTTTACTTTTACAAAGTATTTAAAGATCACTTAAAATATTATCATGTTATTTATGCTGCAAATAGCTGTCACTAATTTCTTTTACAATTTTATAACAAATTAGATACATATCACAATTATTTAAATCACATAATACATTTATGCCGCTATCATTAATGTTCCTGTGAAAACAAAACGGATTTGTTATTATGTCCCTTTCCACTATTTTAATTGCATGCCTTCCGTTCAATGTGGTTTCATGTCGTACAAAACAGTGTGTATTTACAAGGTGCATTATGTGTTTTCCTTTACATTTGCAAATACAACAAGAACCCACACATAAAATGCAGCAAGATTCTCTACATGTTTGTGTAATGAATGCATACTATTGATTATTATTCTGGAACAGCAAATGTAGCGATGTTTGAATTCATATTGATAAATTGTTGTTTTCGGTAATTGCAAATGAAAAAAAAAAAAAAGTGCAGTATCTTTTAGATTTTCTCAATCGAATCCACGTAAATGTTTCAATTCAATAGATGGACGGAAATGAAAGTGTAAAAATGTTGAATGTTGTATATGATATAAGGTATTCATATTGGTCTGCCCAAAGTGCATCGACTTTGTTTCTTTCACGATTTCGATTATACCCCTATCCTGTTCAACGTCAAAGAGAAGTTATATTAAGGTCAATACCTGGCTCAGATGAATAATCATGTGACCGAGCCAGCCACAAATAGCAGTTGCCCACGGTCTTATCCTCACAAGCTTTTTAATTTGAAGGTGATTGTTCGTTTCTTGTTTATCCCATGCCTGCGACTATGTCTGCTCCCGAGCCTCCCCTCTCTCGGTGAGGAGAGCTTTATGCACCCGGTGCTTCGTGCCCTCACACACATCCTAGCACCTGTAGCCGTGGAAAGCCAGCTTCTTCCCTGTCCACTGCCTTTGTTGCCCGTGCTGCTGTCATGAAATGCAGCCTTTACAGCCCAGAACAATTTTCGGTTCACTTTTGATGGACTGCTTTCTCTATAAGCATGTATAAGACGTTTTACATGACGCAAGATTACAAACCACCACAGATGGCTTTCTGTATGGGAAATTTAATTTGACACCAGTACAGGTCACCCCCAGAGGTTATCAATCCAGCCAGACTGGAGGGCAGACTCAGTGGAGTGTGTAATTAAACCCCACGAGACATGAAGCAAGCAAACCAGGATACCAACAGAGTTGTAATCTGGCAGCTGACCATGAGAACCTAATTGTTCCTTTGACATGACACCTGATAAGCAGAGCTAAGAAATCGCCCAACCGCGATGGCTGACCTCCATCTGAAACAGATTAGAGGTGCAAGGTGTGAAATCACTGATAAGACTCAGGGGGCTAAAAATTGTCAGACTCACAGGTGTGAGGGCTAGTGTGCATGCAGAAAGATTTATGACTGACATGCTGGGAGATAATGTGTCTGCCCGGTAGGAATGTGTGAAACAGATCTGATAAGGCAATTAGAGCAAGACTGGAGGAATGGTAATGGCCTTTGGGATACTAGTTAAATAGGCTAGGCTTGTAAGTTTCAAGTCAGAAAATATTTGAATTCAGAACAGGAGAGACAACCAGCTCAATGTTTGTAGGCCTATGTATGATTCTGATGTTGCTAAACTCCACTACGAAAGTTATTTCTTAGTAACTAGTCAAGTCTTTTAGATGTATATACTGATTTTAAGTCTATATCTGACCTAGGTTATTGTAATAATTACCCTTGTCTCAGGTTACTCGAGTGTGCACTATTATTACTCAGTTTGGTGTATACTTTTATGTGTCTTAGCAGAGGCTTGCCATTCTTTCTAAACTAGACTAGTCTCTTTTTGGTGTGTGCATTTGTTGTACAGAATATAGTCAACTGACTATTTCCTGAATTCTTACCACAGCAGTGGCTAAGTAGGGACTGCTCTGAGTATTGTTTCTATGTCTCATATTTATGTAAACAATATTGTTACTAACTTTGCCTAATGCTATTATGTTTGGAGGTTTGATATATTTGAATTGCCGTATGCATCAGTGTTGTTATACTCTGGTTATGCACTCGGCAGACATTTATTTAGTCTGTAACGTATATGGAAACTATGTTTCCCAATTTTTTGTAGATAAGGATAGTACTTACATTTTTGCATTATACAATGTAGGTAAGAACAGCCTTATATGCCATTTTGTATTCGCATACCTTAGGTTTATTTGATGTGATTTGTTATATGGTAACTCACTAAGAATAAATTGGTGTTATGCCATTGTGTGCGCATTGGCACATTGGCCATCGGTTGCAGTGGAAGCAGAGGTGTAATGGCACAGAGATTACCCATAATTGGTATAGGGTATATGGTGCTAAGCTTTTTCAGTGTATTGTGGCCGTGCGTTCACGGTAATTCACGAAAACCTGGCACAGGTACTGGTCACGGCTTGTAAGCCCGGATGATCGGGTACTATTATGATACCATTACCGACCCGGTGAGCTGCTAAACCAACTTTGGACGGAGTGGCTGTACAACTCAGAAATTCGGTATTAGCGACATGGACATGGGACGGCAGAAATGTAATAATTACAGGCGTGTGAGACAATTGAAAAGCCCGTCCCAGACTAAGACCGTAGGACATAGATATGGAAGGAGAAGGAGTATGGTGAACGCAGTAGAGCTGCAAGATAAACTTGGCCAGACTGGTCATTGTATATGTGTGTGCTAGAATATGTATTACTTAGGATTGGATTGATGTAGAACTAGATATAACAAATTCTTGACTTTCTTTCAAGCTCTCACAAAGAGCGCCTATGTTTAGATCTCAACTGGAGACGACTAGGTAGTGCCAGGACTCACATGCGTCAGAATACCAGCAAGCTGTTTTGTTTCTACTGGAGAGAGGGGATCTGCACCACAGATCCAGATCGTTGACAAGTAACAATTGAAGTTATGTAATGTTTCTCATCACTAACAATATGTTATGTGATTTCATCATCCTCATCTTGAAAACCATCAGATGTCTATGATTATGATTAGTAAATAAATGTTGTAGTATTGTAACTCATAGTTCTGTCGTTATATTTTTAGTTCCAATTGTGCATACGTGTGTACATTGGTGGGGGTTCACTTAAACACCAAGGAAGGGAGCAGTCAGGGAGAAAAACCTGTGCTGGGATAGTTGTCAATTACACTTCAATTTAGACTTACAAATCTATCCTAGCTAACCTTCTCTTTCCTATTCCTTGGCGAATATTCAGCACAGTTCATTTCAATTTTGTAACGAGCCACTTGGAGCTGTACGTTGGATATTCAGGGCTTAATCTATAGTTCAGCCATATAGATTTTGTCCCTAGTCTGTTTCTGACTATTTGGGGTTTCTCGCCAGTGAATAATACTTTCATCTAGGCGGTGGGCACCCCGACTTCTGACAGCTGCTGTGTTCCTTCTTCGTGCCCTGTACACAGCGAAGCACTCTGGATCAGATCAAAGGAAAAGAGGCAGAGGCAGACCAAGAGAAATTATACTGGATAAACTGATACGGTGGCTTGGAGTAATTTCATCAGTAGATTTGATCCACTGCACCAAAGACCAAGATCTGTGGAGAGACATGAACGCCTTCGCCAGCTGACACTGTATGATGATTCTGATCACTGCTATGTCCAGCTCTATACTTAGTTCCTACAATAACACCCAATCTCAAAACATTCCACTTAGAAGTCCCACGATCAGAACCAGATCCTACATTGGACAAGACTTTGCCGTAACTCTACGTGGCACGGTTTACAAACTGGGTGTTCAGTCTTGTTAACGTTCCCAGAATCTCCAAACCACTCCGCAGATGTGAAGCTCAGGTACGCACCGGTATTCAACTGGTGGCTTATGTGAGTAGAGAAGAGATGGGGAGCCGTACAATACAGCCCCCTTGAGATGGTAATTGGAATCGAAAGAATAAAAGTCTCTACATTAGCTCTAACCTGGGCTCAGACGACGCTCAACGCCCACTCATCGAGCTCAAAATGAAGCAACCACATTGAGGTTATTCAGAAGGCACGTCTTTCCTGCTGTGGACCTTTTTGTAAACAGCAAAGAAGACAAGTGAGGCTTTTAACTTAGCTGATTAAGTGCAGAATAATAAAATATCGTCACATGCCACCTCTCGTTTAGACAGAAGGACGATATATCGCCATACTAGGGTTACTGTGTTATATCTTATATCTGCGATTTTAATGCTCAGGAAACGGAAATTTATATTATAATACTTGTTGATTTGATTTGGTCCAAACCCACTTTTTGTTTGGCGCTGAATGATTTCAATGTTGCAGAGACAGTATTAGAATATTATAGACCAAGAAGAAGTAAATATGATATTGTACAAGATCTGAGCATCGAAGACAACTGTCTTATAACCATCGTCATGTCTCGGAACCGGACATACTTTAGCTACATTAAACAGCACAACGGTTTATAAACATCTGTAATGGGAAGTATGGTTCCTAGAAGGAGAAGTCTGAGTCTACTTGCTGATTGGCTACAACCTCGGGTTCCCATTCGGTAAACGCGAGTTCGAATCTTCGATAAGGCGGTGGAGGTTTTCTTCTATCGGGGTGACTGCACTAGCCAGGCAGCCTTACCTCCTCAACCTCAAGAACTCTCTGTCCTACACTACAAGGTATTATTGGCAGCAACGACAGCTTTTGTAATACTACTCATTCTGTGGATTAAATGCAAAGAATACCATGGACAGGACAGACAATCAAGTGAGACAGTCCTTACAAGAGACAAACTGAAAATTGGAGATTTCTTAGAGATATTAGACGTAGACAGTCAAGATTGTTTGGACATTTTATGAGGAGAAATGGACTTGAAATATTGGTGATAACAGGCAAGCTTGATGGCAAGAGAGCAACCATGTCCGTCCGCCCACCAGCATGGCACTTGATGATGATGAGTTCCCACTATGTTTCTTTAAACACTTTGATCTTAACCTAAATGCTGTGAAATAATCCAAAGTGCTGAATATTATGGATTTGTGGCCGTTTTCAGGCCTGTCAAAAATATAATTTTACGATCTTCATTTCATTTACTATAAAAAGATAAAAACATTTCATGTATTATCGTGAAGACATTTTTCAAAATGTGTTGTAAAATTCTCACGCCTGTAAAATAAAGCCTTCACTTTTACAAAATCTTTGAAGGTCGCATAAAATGTTATCCCGTTACTTATGCTGCATATAATTGTAATTAATTTATATGAAAATATTAATTAAAAACATTAGATAAATATTACAATTATTTAAGTCACATAATACATTTATGCTGCTTTAGGTAACGGCCCTTATTTATAAAAAATAAAAGCAACTGATTTGTTATTATGTCCCTTCCCACTCTTTTTATGACATGTCTTCCGTTTCATGTGGTTTTATTTCGTACACATCAGTGTGTATTTACAAGGTGCAATGTGTGTTGTCCTTTACATTTGCAGATATAACAAGAACCCAGACGTCAAATACAGCAACATTCTCTGAATGTTTGTGTAATGACTGCATACTATTTATTATTATTCTGAAACGGCAAATGTAGCGATGTTTGAATTCATATTGATAAACTGTTGTTTTCGGTAAATGCAATTCAAAAAAAAAAAAAAAAAAAACCCGTACAGTATCTTTTAGAATTACCCAATCGAACCCTCGTAACTTCTCCAGTTCAAAAGATGGAAGAAGTGAATGTGTACAAATGTTGAATGTTGTATATGAAATAAGGTTTTCAAATGGGTTTTCCCAAAATGCATCATTTTTTTTCCTTTTACTATTTGGATTATACCATTACCTCTTCCCCGTTCAACGTCAAAGAGAGTTATATTAGGGTCAATTCCTGGCTCAAATTAATAATCCCGTGACTGAGCCAGCCTCAGATAGCGGCTTTATCCTCACATGAGTCTGCAAGGTGTGGACTGCTAGTCTCTCCCAGGAGGGGTGAAAAGTGAAAATTAATAGCCTGCCGATGACCCACAGACTACACAAGTCAACTCCACCTCCGCGTGGTGTAGACTGGGAAACCATGACCGCGAGGTCGTGGGCTAACGGGGATATGGCTCGCCATATGGATGGACTCCCTATGGTTAGATTTTTGTCCTAAACATGCGAGTTGCCAGCAAGCCGGCAGGGGATCTTCATACTGCTCGTAGAAAAACTAAGAAGTATGAACGGATATAGACCCGGCAATGTTAATGGACTACGAGATAGACCAGCGATTAAAAAAATAGGCACAATGAACGTCTGCAGTTTAATAGTAAAGAAGAAGAACTTATATAAACAATGGAAGAAAGGAACATTGGACTGATGGGAGTAGCGGACACCAGAATAAAGGGGGAAGGATGCAAGGAGATCCACCACATTTACACGTGTGTCTACTCTGGAGTGGAACATTAAGAAAGTGCAAGACACAGCGTGGGAATAGTCATTGAACCACGGCTAGCAAGAGGAATACTAGAAATAATATATATATATATATATCAGAAAGAATCATAACAGTGAGAATAAAAGAACAAACAATTATAACATATGTACAAATATATGCACCATGTAATACAAACAATAATGAGCAAGAATGCAAGGACTTCTACGAAGACATCCATGAAGGCTAAATAAAATAGATCAGCAGTACAACATCATAGTTATGGGAGTCTTCAATGTAAGACAAGGACATAACAGAGCGAGCATAGAAAAACATCTTGAAGCATTTGGAGACCAACATAATGAAAGAAATGGTAACAGAAGTAGACTGATAGAGCTATGCAGCCAACACGACCTCTATATAACAAATTCATTCTATAAACACAAAGACTCAGTAATTTACACCTGGTATAAATGGAATGATCTAGATACTAAACGCCAAACTGATTTTATATTAACCAGAAATAATAGGGCGATAAATAGTCAATTAATCCACTTACAGCCCTACGCGTGTCAGTCTTTCCAAGCAAGGGATTCAGATAAGTACCTTTTATTAGTTTAATATTGTCATAGTGTGTTTCATGTAGGTTTGTGTCGGTTTGTATTTGATTGTCCTGTGCTGACGAAGGCTTTGGCCGCAACGTCCAATTTGTCTCTTGTAGTCGTGTTTTAGTAAAGCTCACATCAACTTCTCGTTTTTTCGGTGATTCATTCATTGCCTTTTTAAGCTTTACTGTAGTTCCCCTCATTCTTGTTTACCAACTCTATGTTACCAATGCCAAACCTGAACAATGACAGAAAAAGAGAAAAGAAAAATCACAACAACAGAAATGAGATTGCTGAGAAGAATATTCAATTTATCAAGAAGAGATAAGATCAGAAATGAAGAAATCAGGACTAAAGTGGGGGTTACAGCTGCACTAGATTTTATTAGAAAGCAGCAAGTCAAATGGTTTGGCCATGCAAGTAGGTTACCAACTAACAGTATACCACAACAAGCAATGATGTACAGACCAGAGGGAAACAGAGGAAAAGGCCGACCACGTAAACGTTGGACGCAGGGAATAACAGAGTCCATGGGAATATCGATACATGAAGCCCATAAGCGGGCACTCTCCCGCTGTTTATACTTCACCTCGACACCACAAGGTACAAGAGGAACATGATGACATGAGATGAGATGATATTAATTTGAAGGTGATTATTTTCCAAAGAGTGTAATGGCTTATATATATTTTTCAAAGTTGTTTTTAAGAAAGGCTCGAGATTCTTCCAGGGCCATAGCCGCCCCATCATGTCCCACGTCCATGTGTGTCATTCGGATGACCGCGTCTGCTGGTGGCCCTGGCAAAATCAAGTACAGATACTTCACTTTGATCTTAGCCAAAAGGCCGAGAAGCCAGAGCCATTCTTTTATAAAGGTATTTAGCCTGAATCATGTCCATCACATGTTTGTTTTCCTGGATGAAATAATAGAAATAATAACAATAACGATGTTAAAAAACAGCGATAATTACATTCATCATATGTTAAATGCCGGCTCGCTAGCGAAGGTTTTACGGACGCAGTTTGTGATCCCACATACCTGCATTCGAAACAGCTACGCGCTATTTGGCTGCAGCCCGCGTTGTGTTGGCTTTTTTTAAACGAAATGGTATGGGTGCCGGTCGTTCAGAAAGCAATGGCAATCTACTGAACGTAAACTTGTCAAGAGATCACAACAGCAAAACATGCTGGTGTTGACTGCAACGTCTTGTAAAGGATATGCAATTAACTTTTGTATATGTTAAGTTTTTTTAATAAAAAAGGGGGTGGGGGAGGGGGTAATTACGCATTGCATATTAACACAGCTGTGAAAATGTGTATTTGAGTGTGTTGATTATTGAAAAATTTGCTTAATTACTTTAGGGCTCAGGATACACCGAGGAGCAGGAGCCGCCCCATGAGGTTCCAAGTTCCTGTATGTATTACCCAGGAGAAAGAGCCGCCCCATGAGGTTTCAAGTTCCTCTACGTGTTCCCCAGGAGCAAGAGCCGCCCCATGAGGTTCCAAGGTCCTCTATGGGTTCCCCAGGAGCAAGGCCCGCCCTATGAGGATTCAAATCCCGGTCTGTTATTGTGATGACCACTTCTGCTGGTGGCCATGGCTAGATCAAGTGCGGATAAGTCAGTCTATCCTTAATCACTGTCGGGATACAAGAATCTCGATGTCGGCCTCTACTACGATACAAAGATGTGTGTAAGCGGGACATGATTGATACATGCATTAATATTGCACTTTGGGAGAAAATCGCCGCTGATTGTGTTGCATGGAGGGCAACGATCATAAATGGAATAAAGATAAAGGAGAAAATGATTGCAGATAGGTCACACACTGAGCTTGTGAGACTAATAAGGTGTGTAATGGTGGAAATTACCATGTGTTAACATGCATCCACTGTGGACGAACATTTATTACGCGAATTGATCTAATTAGTTATATTCGCCACCGCAATGTGTTGTAGTTATCTTGCCTTCTTAAAGCACAGTGTAACAAACTATCGTTTGGTTCCGTCGCCCTGCTACTGAGTAAGTGCGAGGGCGACACTGTGAGCTGTGAAATTTGCGTGGAATGCTTTTACATCTGTCCTGTACAGTGGCCTGTTGTTTTTCGGAACAATGGCTAACGGCTGTTGCTGAATTGATGATTTTCCTTTTCGGTTCGCGAGTGCATTTTTCAGGAGACTCCTGGGAGTCGGCGCTGAAGCTACGGAGTTCGTGCTTTATGCGACACTTTCGGCGGGTCGCCCTGCGGAAAAAGACCGAGCCATTTGAGAAAACCCGGATCAATTAGGTCTTTCTGGTGATTGCCGAGTCCATCGACGATGAACTATGGTTTTCGTGGAAGACTTTTGTGTTGGCATTCTGGCCGCGGCATTATGCACAGTGTGCATGTGCGGGTTGTTGGATTGCCGAAACTCCTGTCTATTCCACTTTTCACATTAGACAGTGGGGAGCATTTTGTGTGATATTCACTGGCACAGGAATGGAGACGACCCGTTGCCGTGAAGCTGGAACCTCGACTGCTGCTTTTCTTTCTTCTCGACTAACTAACTAACTAACTAACTAAACTATCGTCTGTCAAGACGGCCAGGTGCCAGTCAGTCAGATACAAGAACAATCCAAAATAATGAATGTATGGATTTTTGGCCTTTTATAGACCATACAATTTGTTTCCTATGTCCACGATGTATGACTTCTTTTTCTCCGTACTTTCCTTTATAATATAAGCCAAACAGGTTCATATGAGATTAACGTACATTTATTTCTAACATAGGAAAATCAAAGGTAATGCATACAGATAAAACGAATATGAAGAAAGAAATATACGTTAATTCGGCAAAATTGGAGATTGTCGAAAATTTCGAATGTCTTGGGTCATTAATTAACAAAAATGGTGACGCAATTAAAGAAATTAAAAGACGAATATCTATTGCGTTTCAAAACCTAAGACAACTGAATAAATTCTGGAGTGGGACAGACAGAACTACAACAATTATATTTTTAAGAGCATGCATGCGAGACATGGACAATTACTTAACAAGCTAAACAGCGCATACATGCATGTGAATACAAATGTTATAGATGGGTTCTAAGAATATCTTGGAAACAGAAAAGAACAAATGCATCCATGCGACAAGAGCTGAATATTGAAGAAGGTTGGCTGCTAAAGACGGTAAAACAAAGAAAATTGAAATAGAGTGGCCAATTGAATCATCATGAAAGTTTGCAGAGAACAATAATGGAGGGGTATATGCCCGGGAAGAGAGAAAGAGGAAGGCCAAAAAGAAGGTGGGTGCAGGATGTTGTGGTTGATCTCCAGATGGGTGTATCGGACGCGGGACATCTTGCTTATGACCGAGAAGATTTCCGGAATGTTGTTTTAGGAGCGAGGTTCTACAAAGGACATGCTACAAGATGTCACCCTCACGAACTGGTCTTTTCGCATTGCGAACTTTAAATAATAATAATAATAATAATAATAATAATAATAATAATAATAATAATAATAATAATAATAATAATAATAAGAATAAGAATAATAATAATAATAATAATAAACTGGTTGGGTGTCTGGTCTTAGTCAGATATGACTGAGCTACTGTATGACAGTTGACGGTACTACCTGCTTTCTGTTAGCGCCGAATGTTGGGCGGCGCTCACCAAACCCGACACCCCACACTTTGCCAACGGCTTTGGGCGGACGAATGCAATTGGAAGGGTATACGCCTTACTCTAGTGCGAGGAAATGCAACCTAAATACTAAATGACATGGCAGGGCGGCACACCAGGCCCTAAGCCTTGATCGGTAACTGATCTATGATGGGAGCTCTGACACGCGGACAGTTAGAGTATTGCTTTGCTGATCCGGCAGCTTCTGCAGTGTGTCTTGTTTAAGGCGTATTGGTGTTACCTTTGCTCTTGAGTGAACTAGGCAGGCCGAGAGATGGATCATGCTGCATGGGCAACACATCAGCTCTAAATTCAGCCCAGGCTTTTAATTTGGAGAGGTACAACTCCATTTTACGAACTATCGTCTGTCAAGGCGGCAAAGTGCCAGTCAGTCAATCAGTCAGTCAGTCAGTCAGTCAGTCAGTCAGTTGGTGGTCATGTACAGATAAGTCTACTCTTAATCACTGTCGTGATAAAATAACAAATACCACATTTTTTAACGCCTCTTAGTTCCCACAAAACATCGAACGAACGAACGAACGAACAAACAAACTTTATTTTCAAAGGGTTAAGAATTGGGCACGCAGGCCCGTCTAACATTCTGCCCTTCTATCACTCTCTTTCATACATTATTTCATTCACACATCATTCAATGCTAACAAAGAACAGCAAAAATATAAAAGATATGCATTATAAAGACATGGGCAAAATGCGAACATCAAAACTACACGACACAGTAATATTAGATAAAGGTCTGACACTTGTTATTAGCCATGTGGAATATACTGGCCTAAAAAAAGGGGGACTGGCTGTTATACTAGGGTTTTGTTATTATTATTATTATCTCTATTATTAAGGGGGAAGATAATCCGTATTGAGATAGTGTTCGAATAATTTGCGATTATATGAATAGGGATTGGTGATATCTTTGATTTCTTGTGGAAGATTGTTCCACAGCTGAGCTGCAGAGTACGTTAAGCTTGTTTTGTATAAGTCAATCCTAGGCTTCGGAATGTGTAATATATTTAAATGTTTACTGTGTCTAGCATTATATTTAAACAATGGCCAAAGGTAATCATCAATAATATAAGATATGCTGACGTTGCAGTATTGATTTCTGACATTTGGTTGATACGGATATTGTACACATTGAGAAACTAGGTTTGGAATTAAATTGTAAGAATCCAGAAATCTTGATCGTCTCTAAGAAGAAAGAAATACAAGATTATAACATCCAAGTGAATGGAAATATTCTTAAACAGGTGAATCAATGTAACTATCTCGGAAGAGTGGTAACATCTGACGGAGGATTTCTTGCACAGATTAGATCAAGATTTACCATGGCAAAGGTGGCTTACTGCAAAATAGAAAACTTACATACCAAATAAAAAGTTGTCAATTGCAGTGAGAAAAATAGTGTTGAAGTGCTACATAAACCCATATTGTTGTATGCGTGTAAAACATGGAGAATTAATGGACAAGCAGAAAAAAACATCTATTGGCAGTGGACATGTGTGGGTGTGTGTGTTTTTTTGTTTTTTTTTTTAAAGACACATGCAAAGAATACCATTGACGGACAGAAAATCAAATGATATAGTCATTCAAGAGACAATTGAAACACGTGGGTTGATTGGATAAATTAAACGTTAGACAGTCAAGATTGTTTGGAAATTTCACCCATATGGCGCTTGATGATGATGATAATTTCCCGCTATCTACACTTTGATCTTAGCCAAAATGCCGTGAGTCAATCCAAAGTGCTGAATATTAAGGATTATTGGCCTTTTACATTTTTTTTTTAAAATTTTGGCAGAATCTGCCTTTTATTTTTAAAAAGAAAAAACTTTTATTGAGTGTTAAATCGTTGCAAAGTGTATTGTTCGTGTTTTTACAGAGCGTTGCATGTGGACGTGTAGGTGACATATGCGCAAATTTACAAACATTTTATACATTGGAATATTTATTCATTGAAAAATTCATTTTAAAAAAATGAAAACTATACGTTTATCCACGCATGACTAGGGGTCAAATATACATCAACACAGACACTACCGACAGAGATATATACATACCAAATATACATACACATTTATGTGTATATTTCCACCCACACACACACGCACACACACACACACACACACACACGCGCGCGCGCATACCCACTTATACGTATATGTACAGACAAATATATGCATGCACGAACCAATACAGATTTAGATGTATCTCTATGTTTGTATACCTTATCCAAATCCCACAGACAAATTTGAAATGTATATATTCCCTATTGTCTAAGTGGTTTTGAATATTTGTGTGATTTTGTTTTGGACCTATGTGCTGTATTATATGTGTGTTGTATGTTCTGAACCTGTATGTTGCTGCATTTCTACAGGTCCATACCACATACCTGTACTCTGCTAGTGCAGTCAACAATCTTATGTGATTATTTTCTGTGGTTTTTGGTATTGTGTTTAAAAATATTGCCTTGTACATATCTGTCTTCTTTTGGATGAATATCTCAATTAGTTGTCTTAAAGTGTCTAGTGCAGTCTGTACTGTTGGGCATGTAAAAAAAATGTGGTCTTCTGTTTCTTGTATGTTTTGTCTACAGAGTTGACATGGTGATATTCGTTTTGACCTGTGTACTTGTTTTTCGGTAGTACGTGTCATGTTAAAGATCAAACGATATGTAATTTCCCTCGCTTTGGGAGCTATGTTTGGGTTGTGGAGATTAGTAAATGTACCTGTGTAGTCTTGTATGTAATATGTTTTTCCTTTTTTAATTCTAACATGTATTGGGGTTCCCGTTGTTTAATCAGGTATTTGTAGATTTGACGTGTTGTCTGGTGTAGTAAGTGCTCACTCCCTCGGAGTGCTTGTATACATGTCTTATAGAACGCTGGTAGAGTTCCAAAGTGGTGTGGTGTATTAAGATGTATTCTCCTAAGGTGTTGCAGTCTCATTTCTATATAGTAGAGTGCTAGTGGGTGTTGTTTTGGGTGACTAAGGATGTGTCCTATATGTTGGATTCTCAGCGCTTGTATCTTTGTGTGTATGTCTTGCAATGCTGTTCCTCCTTGATTCTTGTCCTGTATGAGTGTCTTATGCTGTATGCAGTAAATTGTGTTGCCAAAGATGAAACGTCTGATATGTTTGTTGATGTCTGTGATTGTCTGTCTTGGAGGGTCTAGTACTGTACCTAAATATATAATTTTGGGGATAATGAAAGTGTTGACAATGATGCTCCTGCCGAAAATTGTAGATGTCTTGTACTTGTATCTGTGTAGCATGTCTATGATTTTGTGTGTGAGGTTTTGCCATGTTTGTGCGTGTATCTGTCTGGAGTTGCTGGGAAATGTGATTCCATATACCTTAATATTGTCTGTGGCTGTTAGGTCTGGAGGAAAATCGGCTTTATTCCGCCATTTTCCGAGACCCATTATGTGTGATTTGTTTATGTTTAATTTGGCCCCACTCCCTTTACCAAATTGTGTAAATGTATGGAGTATCTTTGTGATGGATGTTTTGTTGGTGGGGAATAAAACGGTGTCGTCTGTGTATGCAAGCAACTTCCGCTCTCCTCCGCCTGGTATGAATGTGCCTGTGATGTTGGTGTCGTGACTGATTACTTCTAGTAGTGGTTCTAAAATCAGTACATATAGGAGTGGCGACAGAGGACACCTTACTCTCAGGATTCCGGTACAAGATCTCTATCCACCTCCTAAAGTATATTCATAAGTTGCATTGTGTTAATGTCTTGTGTGGATAAGAGTGGGAGATTCTGTCAAAGGCCTTCTCCTGGTCTAAGGACAAAAGCGAGGCTTGACAGTCTTTCTCTTGTGTGTATGTGATGATGTCTCTAATGAAATGTGTGTGTTGGTGTATGTTCCTATGTGGTACTCCGCATTGTTGGTCAGGGTGTATAAGCTTTGGCATGTAGGGTCTAAGATTCTGGGTCAGTGCTTTGGTAAGTATTTTATAGTCTGTGTTCAGTAGTGATATTGGTCTATAATTTTTCATCTGTGTTTTGTCTGTATTGTCTTTCGGTATGAGTGTGATGTAAGACATGTTGCAGCTATCTGGTAGTTGTTGTTTATCAAAGGCGTCTTGATAGACTTTAAGAAGAAGACCACCTAAGATAGGCAAGAAGTGTTGGTAGAATTCCATCGTTAAACCGTCCGGCCCTGGTGTCTTGTCCTTGTTCATTCTG
The DNA here is from genome assembly GCA_014155875.1 of Cepaea nemoralis. Classification (NCBI taxonomy): domain Eukaryota; kingdom Metazoa; phylum Mollusca; class Gastropoda; order Stylommatophora; family Helicidae; genus Cepaea; species Cepaea nemoralis. The sequence goes on from JACEFZ010019797.1 coordinate 42,212, forward strand.
CTGAGTGCGTGTGTTATGTCAGCCAGTGTTAGGTATGTGTCTAGTCTGTCTCTGTCTTCATCTGAGAGCTTTTTACTGTATTGTAGAAAATTGTCTTGTGTCTATTTTCTCTCTGCTGTAAACAGTTGAGTGTAGTATTGATTGAATGCTTCTGTTATTTGTGCTGGTTCTGTTTGCATATTGCTTTGCATGTCTACTATTGTGCCTATTTGTCTGCTACGCTGTATATTTTGTTCAATTGTCATGTATTGTTTACTGGGGGTCTCTTGTATGATTGTGTTGAGCTTTGTTCTCAGGAGAGCACCCAGATATCTGTGTTGTTGGTGCTGCTCTAGCTGTTCCTCTAGTGTGTGCAAGTGTTGTGCATTGCTGTCTGTCTGTTTTGTCAGCTGTATGGCTGTTTGTATAAGTTGTTCCTGCCTTAATCTGTCTTTGTGTATGATGGATGCTAGTTGCTGTGTTCTGCTTCGTATTGTATTTTTCAGTAAGTCCCAGTATTGTCTGATGTTATCAGTCGGTATGTGGTCGGTGTATGTGTGTAAATGTTGTGTCATGTATTTTACGTATTTTGCATGTTTAAGAAGTGTGTTGTTAAATTTCCAATGTGGTGAACGTTTAACTGTATGTGTGGTTATGTTGCGTGATCTGATGTGTGCTAATATGGCTTTATGGTCTGTGTACTGTAATGTCTCTTGTAGGTGTCGAGTGTTTATTATGTGGTGTGTTGCGGGTATGTATATCCTATCTAATCTTCTTTACAAGCCTGACAAAAATACATCTAACCAATGGTAGAAGACGTGTTAATATACGTATGAAAACATTTGATGTACTATCGAGGAGAAATAAAGCAATTATGTTGTAAAATTCTCATACATGCAAAATGAAGCCTTCACTTTTAAAAAAAAATCTTTCAAGGTACTTAAAATTATTATACCGTTATTTATGATGCAAATGAATGTCACAATTTTTTATGAAAATTTTATTAAAATATTAGATACGAACACAATTATTTAAATAATATAATAGATTTATGCTACTTTTAGTAATGTTCCTTAGGGGAAAAAGGCTGATTTGTTGTTATGTCCCTTCCTTCAAATTTAAATTCATCTTTCGTTTCATGTGGCTTTAGTTCGTACAAAACAGTGTGTATCTACAAGATGCCATGTGTGTTTTCCGTTACATTTGCAAATACAAGAAGAACGCAGACGTCAAATACAGCAAGATTCTCTGTTTCTTTAACGACTGCATACTATTTATTATTCTTAAACGGCAAATGTAGCGATGTTTGAATTCATATTGATAAATTGTTGTTTTCGGTAATACAGTATCTTTTAGAATTACCCAATGAATCCTCGTAAATTCTCCAGTTCAAAAGATGGACGGAAGCGAATGTGTAAAAATGTTGAATGTTGTATATGAAATAAGGCTTTCAGTGTGGGTTTGCCCAAAAAGCGTGATTCTTATTTTTTTTTTTTAAATTCGTTTACTATTTCGATTATACCATTACCCCAACCCCGTTCAACGTCAAAGATGGGTTACATTAGGGTCAATCCCTTGCTCAGATTAATAATTCTGTGACCGAGCCGGCCACAAATAGCGACTGATCACGGTTCTACCATCAAGGATATTAATTTGAAGGTGATTGTTGTCCAAAGAGGGTTAATGACTTATAGATAAGTTAATTTATTTTTTTTTAATAAGGGGTCGAGTTTTCCTAGGGACATAGCCGCCCCACCAGGTCCCACGTCCCTGTGTGTCATTCGGATGACCGCCTCTGCTGGTGGCCCTGGCAAGATCAAGTGCAGATAGTTCACTTTGATCTTAGCCAAACGGCCGAGAAGCCAGAGCCATTCTTTTATAAAGGTATATGGCCTGATAGAGATCCATCACCTGTGTGTTTTCTGGATGAAATAATACAAATAATAACAATAACTATGTTGATAAACAGCGATAATTGCATGCATCATATGTTAAATGGCGGCTCCGTGGCGCAGGTGTTACAGACGCGGTTCGTGATCCCGAATCCCCGCGTTCGAAACAGCTGCGCGCAATTTTGCAGCAGACCGTGATGCGTTGGTATTTTTATTAAAGAAATTATATGGGTGCCAGTCGTTCAGAAAGCTATGGCAAACTACTGAACGTAAACTTGCCAAGACATCAACAATAGCAAAACATGCTGGTATTGACTGCAACGACCTGTAAAGGATATGCAACTAACTGTTTTATGTTAAGTAAACGGCGGGGGGGGGGGGGGGGGTATATTCGTTTGCTTGTTAACATAACTGTGAAAATGTGTGTTTGAGTGTCCTGATTATTAAAAATTTGCTTAATTTTATTAGGGTTCGGGGTACCCCGGGGGAAGAGTCACCCATGAGGTTGCAAGTCCTTCTGTGGGTTCCCCAGGAACAAGTACCGCCCCATGAGGTTCCAAGTCCCTGTATGTCGTTGTGATGACCGCCTCTGCAGGTTGCCATGACCAGATCAAGTGCAGATAAGTCAGTCTACCCTTAACCACTGTCGTTATACAAGAATCTTGGGGTCGGCCTCTACTAAGATACAAAGATGTGTGTAAGCGGGACATGGATTGATACAGGCATTCATATTGCACCTGGGAGCAAGTCGCCGCTGATCGTGTTGCATGGAAGATAAAAATCACAAATGGTATAAAGACAAAAGAGAAAATGATTGCAGATAGGTAACAAACTGAGCGTGTGAGACGTCAGATGTTGTGTAATGGTGAAATTACCATATGTTCACAGGCATCCATTGTGGACGAACATTTATAGCGCGGATTGGTCTGATCAGCCACATTCGCTACCGCCATGGGTTGTAGTTATTATGCCTTCTTGAAGCACAATGTCACAAACTATTGTCTGTCATAACGGCCAGGTGTCAGTCAATCAGATACAAGAACAGAAGCTACACTTTAATCTTAGCCAAATTGCCGTGAAACAATGCAAAGTGATTAATTTAAGGATATTTGGCCTTTTAATATCCGGACACATAGTTTTTTCCTATTTCCTCTGTTTATGGCTTTTTGTTCTCCGCATCTTTCTTCATCATATAGTAACCCAATCAAGGTGCACATGAGATTAACCTAAATTGCAAATGACAACATTTTATTGGTCAGTATTTTTTCCATCTTGCAAAAGTCTACATTCGCCATGGCGATTCTTGTTCTAATCTATTCAAGGCATTTCGTATCAGATGTTATAACAGTTCCGAGATAATTGTACCGATTCACTTGCTTAAGAGCATTCCCGTTTACTTGTATATTACATTGCTGTATTTCCTTCTTCCTAATGACCACCATATTCTGTGTCTTCTTACAATTTAATCCTTACAATTTAACATAATTGTTCACAATGTGCAGCAACCGCATATACTGAATGTCCTGATATAAGAACATAAACTACATTTTTATTTAAGGACGCTTAGTACCACTAGGGTCTACAAGGTGAGTACTGCGCCTGGCCCTGTAGCCAGCAGGGTTGGGATCGGCTAGCCTCTCCCAGGAGGGTGACCAGAGAAAGTTATTAGCCTGTCGATGACCTGCAGTCTACACATGTCAACCCCATCCCCTCGTGGTGCAGACCGAGAAACCATGACCGCGAGGTCATGGGGCATCGGGGCTCTGGCTCGCCAGCTGGGATGGACTCACTATGGTCAGATTTTTGTCCTAAACCTGCGTCTAGCCTAGCAAGCCATCCGAGGAGTTTCATACTGCTCGTAGGAAAACTAAGAAGTAATCTCGATACATGAAGCCCATAAACGGGCACTGTCCCGCTGTTTATATTTCACTTCGACACCGCGATGTACAAGAGGAACAAGATAAGATGGGTTGAGATGAGTCCCTCTATGTGCCTTTGATCTTAGCCAAATTGTCTTGAAACAACCCAAAGTACTGAAAATTAAGGATTTATTTATTTATTTATTTATTTGTTTATTTATTTATTTATTTATTTATTTATTTATATACTTTTTAATAAGGGCTCGCGGTTATGAACAGCGGCCAGTGCCGCCTCGTGTCCTTTTGTTTGTGTCGTGGACCTTTTACAGGCCGGACAAATGTTTTTATTTATTTATTTATTTATTTATTTATTTTTTTAATTTTTAATTTTTTTTGTTTTGTTTATTTGAATGGTAAAACACGTTTAATGTGTTCAGCAACATACATTTCACAAAATGAATTGGATGCATCATCTAAGAGAGCCCACGATTGCCTTCATTTCTTTAATCTATGATATCTTTAACTTAATCTTCTAGCTTTTCTTTCAGACTCCAGTGTTCAGGTTGTCACCTTCACGAACTGATCCTTTCAATTTGCGACTTTTTAAAAATAAAACTAATGATAATAGTAATAATTATCACAGTAGTAAGCTGATGACCATGGACAGATAAGTCTGTCTTTAATCACTGTCGTGATACAAGAACAGATAGTACATTTTTTTTAAAGATCTCCTTAGTTCCCCCAAAACATCAATAATATAAGATATGCGGACGATACAGTATTGATTTCTGACAACGAACATAATCTACAACATTTGGTGGATGTGGTTATTGTATACATTGAGAAACTAGGTTTGTAATTGAATTGTAAGAAAAAAACAGATCATAATCGTTCTCCGAGAAGAAAGAAATACCACACTGTAACATCCAAGTGAATGGAAATATTCTTAAACATGTGAATCAATATACCTATCTCGGAACAGTTGTAACATCTGATGGAGGATGCCTTAGCAGAGATTAGATCAAGAATTGCCATGGCAAAGGTGGACTTCTGCAAAATAGACAACATACTTACCAACAAAAAGTTGTTAACTGCAGTGAGATAATGAGTGCTGAAGTACTATATGGAACCCAAATTGTTGTATGCGTGTGAAACATGGACAATTAACGGACACACTGAAAAACATCTAATGGCGGTGGAAATGTGGTTTTTGAGAACAATGCAAAGAATATCATGAACGGACATAAAATCAAACGAGACAGTCTTTCAAGAGACAAATGAAAAATGGGGATTGATTGGAGAAATTAGACGTAGACAGTCAAGATTGTTTGGACATTTGATGAGGACAACTGGCAAGCTTGATGGCAAGAGAACAGCCATGACCGCCCAACGGCATGGCTCTAGATGATGATGAGTTCCCACTATGTTTCTTTCTACACTTTAACTTTAGCCATATTGCCGTGAAACAATCCAAGATGCTGAATATTAAGGATTTATGGCCGTTTTCAGGCCTGACAAAAATACAAATTACAAGACGACATTGAGGTATGCTAGAAAAAATAAAACCATTTGATGTATTACCGTGAAACTATTTTAAAATATGTTGTAAAATTCTCACGCCTGTAAAATAAAGCCTTCGCTTTTACAAATTCTTTAAAGATCACTTACAATTGTTATCCGGTTCTTTATGGAGTTTATAATTGTCATTAATTTATGTAAACATTTTATTTACAATATGGGAGAAATGTTACAATTATTAAATCACATAATACATTAATGTCACTTTTAGTAATGTACCTTATTCGAAAAAAAATAAAATTGTTATTATGTCCCTTTCCACTATTTTAATTACTTGTCTTCTGTTTTATGTGGTTTAATGTCGTACAAAACAGTGTGTATTTACAAGGTGCAATGTGTGTTGCCCTTTACATTTGCAAATACAACCAGAACCCATACGTCAAATGCAGCAAGATTCACTAAATATTTGTGCAATGGCTGCTTACTGACTGTTTATTATTATTCTGAAACGGCAAATGTAGCGATGTTGGAATTCATATTGATAAATTGTTGTTTTAGGTAATTGCAATTCCAGAAAGAAAAAAAGAACGTACAGTATCTTCTAGAATTACACAATCGAATCTTCATAAATTCTCCAGTTAAATAGATTGACTTAAGTGAATGTTTAAAATTGTTGAATGTTGTATATGAAAAAAAAGGTTTTATTTTTGTTTGTCGAAAGTGCATCGATTTTTTTTTTACGATTTCGATTATACCATTACCCCTACCCCGTTCAACCTCAAGGAGAAGTTACATTAGGGTCAATCCCTGGCTCAGATTAATAATCCTGTGACTGAGCCGACCACAAATAGCAGCTGTCCATGGTTTTACCCTCAAAAGCTTATTAATTTGAAGGTGATGGCTGTCCACATAGGGTAATGACTTGGGGATAAGGTTTTAATTTATTTTTATAAGGCTCGAGATTTCTCCAGGGCCATAGCCATCCAATCGGGTCCCACGTCCATGTGTGCCATTCGAATGACCGCCTCTGTGGTTGCCCGGGCAAGATTAAGTGTAGATACTACACTTTGATCTGAGCCGAAAGGCAGAGAATCCAGACCCACTCTTTTATAAAGGTATACGGCTTGACACATGCCCATCACATTTTCGTTGTTCTGGATGAAATAATGATAATAATTATATTATTATAGCAATGTTGAAAAACAGCTATAATTATATTCATCATATGTTAAGTTTCAAAAAAGGAGGGGAGGGTGTTGGGGTTAGGGTTAATTCAGTATTGTCTTTTAACATAGATGTGAAAATGTGTGTTTGTGTGTTCTGATTATTAAAAATTTGCTTAATATTTTTAGGGTTCAGGGGTTCCCGGGGGAAGAGCCACCCATGAGGTTCCTAGTACTTGTATATGTTCCCCAGGAACGAAAACCGTCCATGAGTTTCCAAGTCCCTGTATTTGTTCACCAGGAGCAAGAGAAGCGCGATGAGGTTCCAAATCCCTGTATGTCATTGTGATAACGTCCTGAACTGGTGGCTTTAGCCAGATAAAGTGCAGACCCTTAATTACTCTCGTGATACAAGAATCTCGGGGTCGGGTCTCTTCTACGATACAAAGATGTGTGTCAGCGGGACATGATTGATACAGGCATTGATATTGCACCTTCGGAGCAAGTAGCCGCTGATCGTGTTGCATGGAGGGCAAAGATCAGAAATGGAATTAAGACAAAGGAGAAAATGATTGCAGATAAGTCACACACTGAGCGTGTCAGACGTAAGATGGTGCGTGATGGGGGAAGTGTCCATGTATTCACATGCATCCATTGTGGACGAACATTTATAGCGCGAATTGGTCTGATTAGTCATATTCGCTACCACCATGGGTTGTAGTTATTATGCCTTCTGGAAGCACAATGTCACAAACTATCGTCTGTCAAGACGGCCAGGTGCCAGTCAGTCAGATACAAGAACAATCCAAAGTAATGAATTTAATGATTTTTGGCCTTTTACAAGCCAGACACATTTTTTTTCCTATTTCCACTGTTTATGACTTCTTGTTCTCCGTACTTTTCTTTATGATATAAGCCGAACAGCTGCATATGAGATTAACCTACTTTGTTTCTAAATATTCTGAATATGGAGAAAGAAATATATGTTAATGAGGAAAAATTGAAGGTGGTGGACAATTTCGAATATCCTGGATCATTAATTACCAGCAATGGTGACACAATGAAATAAATTACAAGACGAATATCTATTGCGTTTCAAACACTAAAACAACTGAATAAATTGTGGAGTGGCACAGATAGAACTACAAAAATTAGATTTTTAAGAGCATGCATCTTTCCCATTGCAACATTTGCATGTGAGACATGATCACTTGCTAAACAAGCTGAACAGCGCATAAATGCTTTTGAATACACATGTTATATACGGGTTCTAAGAATATCTTGGATACAGAAAAGAACAAATGCACCCATACAACAAGAGCTGAATACTGAAGAAGGCTGGCTGGTAAAGACGATTTAAAAAAAAAAGAATTGAAATATTGTGGTCACTTGAAACGCCATGAAAAGTTTGGAGAGATCAATAAATGAGGGGTATATGCCCGGGAAGAGAGAAGAGGAAGGCCAAACAGAAGATGGGTGCAGGATGTTGTGGATGACTCCAAATCGGTGTATCGGACGCGGGACATATTGCTTATGACCGAAAAGTTGTCCGGAAGGTTGTAATGGAAGCGAGGTTCTACATAGGACATGCTACTGAATGAATCAATGAATCTCTTTCTATAGTTCAAATGGCTCCTTGATTATCTATGTGAGCAAGATCGGTCCACACTTGTGTTTCACTCCCAACACTAGATTCCAGGCTAGTGTACTTTTCGATTCAGTACCACAAGTACTCAGTTGACTTTCATAACCAACACTTTAAACTAAATGCTCACAATAGCATTGCCTGTACACACTGACTTACCGTTTGGCAGATTTTAAATAATGGTGGCCTAGATTTATGTTCCTATCAGGACTTTCCCCTGAGCCTGACTAAAATTGAGCACACTGTCAAACTCTGAATGAACACAAACTGCGATAACATGCATCTTTAAAACATTAAACATGCACATTCAACAGGAAGAACAACTTATTGTCTAGAGTAATTTCCCGTTGCCAGGGCCGTGGCTAAAATGTTGCGGACGCAGTTCGTAATTCCGCATGAAGGCTGTCCAAACACAGCTGCGGGCGATTTGGCAGCAGACCGCCTTGCGTTTGTTTTTTTACGAAATGCTTAAGATAAATACTACAATTATTTAAATCACATAATACATGCGGGAAAGCACGACATGGGGAATTCTGATCGTCAGCAGAGCCCACTTCCCAGAATGTTTCGGCCATTTTACCTTCTTGACTCTCTCTGGGGGAGGGCCCGCCCGGATCATGACTCCAGGAGCTTTTTTCCCTGCCGTGCGAGACGTTCGGATCGTTTCTTCTGTCCTTGCGTTGTTATGTGTTTGTCCCATACCTGCGAATATGTCTGCTCCCAAGCCTCCCCTCCCTCCGGGAGAAGAGGTTTATGCACCCGATGCTTCGTGCCCTCATACATCTCCTAACACCTGTGGCCGTGGGAAGCCAGCTTCTTCCCTGTCCACTGCCTCTGTTGCCTCCGTTGCCATGTTCCTTCTTCGTCCCCGTTCACGACGCAGCACTCTGGGCTGCCGGATCTCCCTCTGGGTTCCTCGAATCCTCTCTTGGTCTCTGCTGCGGAAGTGCTGAGAAACGATATTTTTGTTTTGTTTGTTTTAAATTATAAAATATGTTTAATGTGTTCAGTAACTAATAATGCACATAATTAATTGAATGCATCATCTAATAGAGCCCAAGATTGCCTTCATTTCTTGAATCCATGACGATATCTGCATTTTAATCTTCTAGCTTCTCATTAAGACTCCAGAAGAGTCAGGATATCACCGTCACGAGCTGGTCCTTTCACATTGCGAATACTTGATATATTGGAGTCATCCAAGAACTCGACTCGCACTTGTGTGCCCTGTCCCTAGGATCAGGTACGTCCAAGAACCTCTGGGACTTTAGAAAGCTTGACTGGCTGTAGCTTGTCCTATGTTGACTCGTTATATAGAATAATACCTGCGCCACATAGGGCTCACAATATGCAACATAAAGTCTTACAAGTCCAGATGATCGACTTCATTGCTGTCTACTTTGTTAACACGCCCGCTAATTTTCTTTGAATAACTGTTTATTTAATCACTCGGTTTTTAATAATTTGTTAATTTGAAAGAGACAAAATGTTTTCTTTGGTCATGTGATGAGAAGAGAGGTTTTGAAAAACATCGTGACAACTGGACAGATCAAAGGAAAAGAGGCAGAGGCACAACAAGAGAAATAATGCTGGGTAGACTAGACGGTGGCATGGAGGAATATCATCAGCAGATTTAATCCAGTACACCAAACACCGAGATTTGTGGAGAGACATGAATGCCTATCTAAGCCAGCTGGCAATTGATGATGATGATGATGATGATGATGATGATGATGATATGATGATGATGATGATGATGATGATGATGCTGATGATGATGATGATGATGATGATGATGATGATGATGATGATGATGATGATGATGATGATGATGATGATGATGATGATGATGATGATGATCTCTGCTCTGTCCAGCTCAATCTTTGGATCCTACAATATCACCCCATCTCAACACATTCCAATGGGCTATGGAGTCCCAAGATCAGAACCAGACTTTGCCGTAACTCTACGTGGCACGGTTTACAAACTGGGTGTTCAGTCTTTTTGACGATCCGAGAACATCCAAACCACTCAGCAAATATGAAGCTCAGGTACGAACCAGTATTAAACTGCTGGTTCCTGGGCTTAGAGAAGAGATGGGGAGCCGTACAATACAGCGCCCTTGAGATGGTAATTGGACAGAAAGAAGACAAGTCTCTACATTAGCCCTGCCTTGTGCTCAGACGTAGCTGAACGGAGATTTGTAACTAACAATTAGAGCCCGTGACCTTCCCCCAGGGAGATAATGTGTCCAACGTATCAAACTTTTCCTTGTGATAGTGTCTGGGTGTCAAATACAATGGGAAGGAGTGAATCCTGCCCACTACAATCCCATAAGTTTACTGGGTACCTAATTTAATGTATCTATACACGGTGGTCTATACGTTCTCCTTTCAAACATATAATTTTATTTTGCATATCCTATTTCAGGACATTGCAGTCAACACAAGCATTTTTCAGTTGCTGTTGATGTCTTGGCAAGTTTTGTGTTCAGTTGTTTGCAATTGTTTTCTGAATGAACGTCTCACATACCTTTCTGTAAAAAAAAAAAAAAATCGCTAAGCGATCCGCCTTCCGAATGTGGCGCAGTTGTGTTTCGTACGTGGTATACTGGATTACGAACAACGTCCTTAACTTCTTCTCCAGAGAGACCGGCAAACGTATCATAACATAACATTAATTTTATAGTTGAGATATCGCCTTGGTTTAAAGGCTGCCACACCCACTCCCCCACCCTTAACTCATATACTTATGGCATACGTAAATGCAAAACCATAGAAACACACGACACAACATTTCATTTTACAAATCCTAATACAATAATAATAATAGATCACCGTTGCGAAGGGCTTACGGACGCGATTCGTAAGCACGCTTACCCGCGTTAGAAACACAGCTGCGGCCGATATGGCAGCAGACAGCGTTACGCTGGGTTTTAACGAGTTGGTATGGGAGCCGGTCGTTCAGAAAGCAATGATAAACTACTAACGTAAACTTGCCAAGTACATCAACAACGGCAGTACAAGTGCTGTTTTTGAAATGCGATGTCCTGTAAAAAGGATATGCAAATAATAAACAATAATAACTATAATAGTAATAGTAATGATAGTAGTAATGAAGGCTAATAGACTACAATGGCTGGGGCATATAGAAAGGATGGAACATAATAGGGAAACAAAACTCGCTTACACTCAGGAAATAAATGACCGTAGACCCCGAGGTAGACCAAGAAGACGGTGGAAAGATAATATATATACAGACCTACAAGCACTTGGAATCAACGACTGGCAAGAGAAGGTCAACCAGAGAGACGAATGGAGACGGATTGTATCTGCAGCAAAGAACCTCAATGGCTCGGAACGCTGAAGAAGAAGAAGAAGACTGATAGTAGTAAGCTGGTGGCCATAGACAAGTTAAGCCTACCCTTAATCACTGTCGTGATTCATTCATCATGTGCCATGCCGATAAGCGTGGGAGGTCATGTCTCGCATCTCACACAATCACCAGAGTCGTGGATCAGCTGTGTTCTTGTCTCGACCATACCACGTGGCCAAGCCATCCAGGTATATACTTCTCTGTCTTCACCTTGTTCTCCTCCCCTCAATCTTGTCAGTTGTCACCAAGTTCTCCAATTTATTTTTTCTCATAACGTGACAAAATATCTTTTGACTGTCTACGTCTAATCTAGGATTTTCATTTGTGTCTTGCAGGTCTTGGTCATTGGTTTTTCTTCCATCCATGGTATTCTGTGCATCTTCCTCAGAAACTACAATGCCGCAGTCATCTTATATGTTTTTCAGCTTGTCTACTCATTGCCCATACTTCACATCCATACAAAAGTGCAGGTTCTATGTAGCACTTCAACACTCTTTTTCTAATTGCAAATTAGTTAGTCTTTCTTCTTGAGCCTAAGGCGGCGCATAGGGCAGAAGTCCTGTCTCTCCATGCCTGGCGGTTCGCTGCTATCTGTTGTAGATCTTGGATATGTACTTGGCCGTTGAATGAGCCTTCTCTAATGATGGTTCTACGCAGGGTCTCTCTTGGTCTTCCCCGTTTTCTTTTCCCTACTGGTGACCATGTGAGGGCTTGGTAGGGGAGTCTTGACTTGTCCATTCTGAGTACATGGCCGATGTAGTTCCAACGGCGTCTTCTTATGAAATTGGATACTGTATCTTGCTTAGTCTCTTGTCTTATTTGCGAATTGGTTCTGAAGTCTGTCCAGTGGATGTTTAGAAGTCTTTTAAGACATTTGTTCTCAAAATTGTCTAATTTTTTTATCTAAAGCTACCGTTGATTTCCAACTTTCACATCCATACGTTAACACTGGAATCACACAAGAGTTGAAGATTTTAAGTTTTGTGTGTTTGCTGAGTGTCTTTGACTTCCAGATGTTTGACAGTTTATTGAAAGCACTAGATGCCAGTGCGATTCTAGATTCAATTACAAATGACATCTTTTTATTCGTTAGTATGTTTTCCACCTAACCAATCTTCTAATAGGCTACCTTCGCCATGGTGATTCTTGTTCTAATCTCTTCAAGACATCTCCCATCAGATGTTATGACTGTTCTAATCTCTTCAAGACATCTCCCATCAGATGTTATGACTGTTCAGAGATAATTGCACTGATTTACTTGTTTAAGAATACTCCTATTTAGTTGTATATTGCAGAGTGGTATGTCCTTCGTCCTAGTGACGACCATAATCTGTGTCTTCTTACAATTTAATTCCAGCCCCAGTTGTTCATTGTGTGCAATAACCCCATATATTAAATGTCGTGATACAAGAACATAAACTACATTTTTATTAAGGACATTTGGGAGCGGCTGGCCGAGTGGCTAGAATGACGGATTCTCCTTAGGGAGACCCGGGTTCGAATCCTCGGTGTGGTGTGAATTTTTTTCTGTCGGAAACAAAAACTCTAACCTGCACAATTCGCGGCGACTGCAGGCCGGACAAGATGTTGTTTAATGATAAAACATGTTTAATGCGTTCAGTAACACACAATGCACAACAAGAATCGGATGCATCATCTAATAAAGTCCATGATTGCCTTCATTTCTTGAATCCTGATATCTTTATCTTAATCTTCTAGCTTCTCTTTCAGACTCCAAAAGTCTCAAGATGTCACCCTCACAAACTGGTCCTTTCGCATCGCGAACTTTAAATAATAATAATAATAATAATAATAATAATAATAAACTGGTTGGGTCTTTGGTTTTAGTCAGATATGACTGAGCTACCGCATGACAGTAGACGGTACTACCTGCTTTCTGTTAGCATCTAATATTATGTCTTAGTCAGAACTGACTGAGCTACCGTATGACAGTTGACGGTACTACCTGCTTTCTGTTAGCATCGAATATTATGTCTTAGTCAGATATGACTGAGCTACCGTATGACAGTAGACGGTACTACCTGCTTTCTGTTAGCACCGAATGTTGGGCGGCGCTCACCAAACCCGACACCCCACAGTGTGCTAACGGCTTTGGGCGGACGAATGCAATTGGGAGGGTATATGCCTTACTCTAGTGCGAGGAAATGCAACCTAAATACTAAATGACATGGCAGGGCGGCACACCAGGCCCTAAGCCTTGATCGGTAACTGGTCTATGATGGGAGCTCTGACACGTGGACAGTTAGAGTATTGCTTTGCTGATCCGACAGCTTCTGCAGTTTGTCTTGTTTAAGGCGTATTGGTGTTACCTTTTCTCTGGAGTAAACTAGGCAGACCGATGGGGAGGATGCTGCATGGGCAACACATCAGCTCTAAATTCAGCCCAGGCTTTGCAATATGGAGAAGTATAACTCCATTTTAGGAACTATCGTCTGTCAAGACGGCAAGGTGCCATTCAGTCAGTCAGTCAGTCAGACAGTCAGTCAGTCAGTCAGTCAGTCAGTCAGTTGGTGGTCATGTACAGATAAGTCTACTCTTAATCACTATCGTGATACAATAACAAATACCACATTTTTTTAAAGTTCCCAAAAAAACATCAATAATATAAGATATGCGGACTATACAGTATTGATTCCTGACAACATTTGGTTGATACGGTTTTTGTACACAATGAGAAGCTAGGTTTGGAATTGAATTGTGAGAGAACAGAGATCGCGGTCGTCTCCAAGAAGACAGAAATGCCGCATTGTAACATCCAAGTGAATGGAAATATGCTTAAACAGGTGAATCAATATACCTATCTCGGAACAATCTGATGGAAGATGCCTTGCTGAGATTGGATCAAGATTTACCATGGCAAAGGTGGCCTTCTGCAAAATAGAAAACTTACATACCAAATAAAAAGTTGGCAATTCCAGTGAGAAAAAGCGCGTTGAAGTGCTACATAAACCTTTTTTTTTTTAAATTGTTTTGAGACTAATGCAAAGAATACGATTGACGGACAGAAAATCAAATGATATAGTGCTTCAAGAGACAAATGAAAAACGCAGATTAGATAAATTAGACGTTAGCCAGTCAAGATTGGTTGGAAATATCACCGGCATGGCGCTTGATGATGATGATTTCCCGCTATCTACACTTTGATTCTTATTTGAAATAAGAAAGAACACAAGAAAGGACAAAAATCAATATATACAAGATTGCTGTACCAGAATAGAGCAATATCATAAGGCTGGAAGAGATTATGAAATGTTCAAAGAAATGAAGTTATTGACAAAATATGTTCAACCTCAATTGAATGTTATCTGTGACAAGATGGGAAATACCTTAACATAATCTAGACAAATTCTAGAAAGATGGCAGGAGTACTGCAGTGGAATGTATGATATGAGTGACAGTGAGGATATGAATGAGACACATGAGCTAATGACAGCAGAGACAGAACCTGAACCCTCATTAGATGAAATTGCTTGGGCTATAAGGAACCTGAAGAATGGTAAATCACCTGGGTGTGATGAGATACCAGCTGAACTAAGTAAAGCAGGAGGAGAAGAAAACATACACATATATCATGCATTATGTACAAAGATTTGGAAATATGGTGTATGGCCAAAAGATTGGAAGAGAACTATCTTCATTCCAATACCAAAAAAGGGCAACCTGAAATTATGCACCAACTATAGAACTGTTGCCCTGATAAGTCATGCAAGTAAAATTCTACTAAAAGTCATAATGCGAAGACTTAGTAAGAAAATGGAAGAAGAGATTAACGTGGTTCAAGCTGGATTTAGACAAGGAAGAGGAACAAGAGATCACATATTCAACATGCGTTTAATAATACAGAAGTGCAGAGAATTTAATGTAAACCTATTCTCATGTTTTGTGGATTATTCAAAGGCATTTGACTGTGTACAGCATCAGAAACTTTGGGAAATCATGAGGAATATGGGCTTTCCATCACATGTAGTACATCTCATAAAAATGCTATATCTAGACCAACAAGCAGCTGTTAGAATAGATGGCGAGACATCAGATTGGTTTGACATCAAGCAAGGAGTCCGTCAGGGCTGCGTGCTGTCACCCTATTTGTTTAACCTGTACGCCGAAAATATAATGAGAAATATAAGAGATGTTATAAACAGGGAGGCATATGATGACCTAAATATCGGCGGTCATGACATAACAGAGATTCGATATGCTGATGATACAGTATTACTATCCACAACACAGTATGACATAGAAAACCTAATAGCCTCAACACAATTGAATAGTGAAAATCACAACTTATATCTTAACATAGCAAAAACTAAGATAATGCATACAGATAAAACTACTATGGAGACAGAAATATACATTAATGGGAGAAAATTGGAGGTTGTGGAAAATTTCGAATATCTTGGGTCATTGATTACCCAATAATGGTGACACAATGAAAGAAATTAAACGGCGACTATCCATTGCTCTTAAAAGACTAAAACAGATGAATAAATTATGGAGTGGGACAGACAGAACTACACAAATTAGATTTTTAAGAGCATGCATCTTTCCCATTGCAACATACGCCTGTGAGACATGGACACTTACTAAACAAGCTGAACAGCGCATACATGCCTTTGAATATAAATGTTATAGACGAGTTCTAAGAATATCTTGGGTAAAGAAAAGAACAAATGCATCCATACTTCAAGAGTTGAATATTGAGGAGGGATGGCTATTAAAGACGATAAAACAAAGAAAATTGAAGTTTTTTGGTCACTTGAAACGTCACGACAGTTTGGAGAGAACAATAATGGAAGGGTATATGCCTGGGAAGAGAGGAAGAGGAAGGCCAAAGAGAAGATGGGTGCAGGATGTGGCGGATGATCTCCAGATGGGTGTATCAGACGCGGAACATCTTGCTTGTGATCGAGAAGTTTTCCGGAAGGTTGTTATGGGAGCGAGGTTCTGCAAAGGACATGCTACTGAATGAATGATACTTTGATTTGAGCTAAAATGCCGTGAAACAATCCAAAGTGCTGAATATTAAGGATTATTGGCCTTTTACAGGTCTGACAAAAATACAGGTAAACCGACTTTCGAAGTTGTGCTAATATATGTATAAAAACATTTAATGTAAGATGTAGGAGAAATAAGGTAATTGTGTTGTAAAATTCTCATGTATGCAAAATGAAGACTTTACTTTTAAAAATTCTTTGAAAGTTACAAATCCCTTTATCCTTTATTTATGACGTACATCACTGTCATTAACTTTTATAAAAAATTTATAAAAAGTTAGATACATATCACAACTATTTAAATCATATAATACATTTATGCTACTTTTAGTAATGTTCCTTAGTGGGGAAAAAAAAGCTGATTTGTTGTTATGTCCCTTACCTCTAATTTAAAACGTCTTCCGTTACATGTGGCTTTAGCTCGTACAAAACAGTGCGTACCTACAAGATGCAATGTGTGTTTTCCTTTACATTTGCAAATACAAGACGTCAAATGCAGCAAGATTCTCTAAACGTTTGTGTAATGACTCCATACTATTTATTATTCTTAAACGGCAAATGTAGCGATGTTTAAATTCATGTTGATAAATTGTTGTTTTTGGTAATTGCAATTTAAAAAAAAAAAAAAAACAGTATCTTCTAGAATCACCCAATGAATCCTCGTAAATTCTCCAGTTCAAAAGATGGACAGAATCGAATGTGTAAAAATGTTGAATGTTGTATATGAAATAAGGTTTTCATATGGGTTTGCCCAAAGTGCATGATTCTTTTCTAAACATCTGTTTACTATTTCGATATACCATTACCCCTACCCCGTTCAACCTCAAGGAGAAGTTATATTAGGGTCAATCCCTGGCTCAGATTAATAATCATGTGACCGAGTCAGCCACAAATAGCGACTGACCAAGGTTTTACCCTCACAGGAGATTAATTTGAAGGTGATTGTTGTCCACAGATGGTCATGGCTTATAGATAAGTGTTATTTTTTTTTAGTTTTTTTAAATTAAGGGCTCGAGTTTTCCCAGGGCCATAGCCGCCCCACCAGGTCCCACGTCCCTGTGTGTCATTCGGATGACCGCCTCTGCTGGTGGCCCTGGCAAGATTAAGTGCAGATACTTCACTTTGATCTTAGCCAAAACGTTGCCGAGAAGCCAGAGCCATTCTTTTATAAAGGTATATGGCCTGATAGAGATCCATCACCTTTGTGTTTTTCTGGATAAAATAATACAAATCACAACAATAACAATGTTGAAAAACAGTGATAATTACATGTATCACTTGTTAAATGCCTGTTCGCTGGTGTTAAATGCCGGTGTTACAGACGCGGTCCGTGATCCCGAATACCCGCGTTCGAAACAGCTGTACGCAATTTTGTATCAGACCGCGATGCCTTGGTATTTTTTAAAAGAAATTATATGGGTGCCAGGGGCTCTAGGATGGACTCACTATGGCCAGATTTTTGTCCTAAACCTGCGTCTGGCCTATCAAGCCATCCTAGCATTTCATACTGCTCGTAGGAAAACTAAGAAGTAATCTCGATACATGAAGCCCATTAACGGGCATTGTCCCGCTGTTTATACTTCGCCTCGACACCGCAAGGTACAAGAGGAACAAGATGAGATGGGATGAGTCCCACTATGTGCCTTTGATCTTAGCCAAATTGACTTGAAACAACACAAAGTGTTGAAAAGGAAGGATTTATTTATTTATTTATTTATTTTTAATATGGGCTCGCGGTTATTCCCAGTGGCCAGAGCCGCCTCGTGTCCATTTTTTGTTGTGGACCTTGTACAGACCGGACAAATAAATCGAAATTAGTTACAGCGAAGTCCAATTCCTAGGTCATCGAATTGCAAATGGATTTCGGAAAACAGACCCCAGTTTGGTCACCAAGATTTTAAATATTAAAGCCCCAACAACAAAGAAGGAAGTCAGGAGTGTGTTGGGACTGATAAACTACTATCAGAAGGTGAATTACAAGACCACATGAATAGTCTCATTGAAATGCGTAGGGACCATAACATAAAAATTAGCATAAGTGTTTTTATTTATTTATTTATTTATTTATTTATTTATTTATTTATTTAGTTATTTTAATGATAAAACACGTTTAATGTGCTCAGTAACACACAATTCACAAAATGAATTGGATGCATCATCTAAGAGAGCTCACGATTGCCTTCATTTCTTGAATCTAAGATATATCTATCTTCTATTTTCTTTCACTCTAGTTCAGTTTCACCTTCACGAACTGTCCTTCAGCACTTTTAAAATAAACAATGTAATATGTATACAGTAGTTAGATGACCGCGATAAGTCTGTCTTTAATTACTGTCGCGATACAAGAACAGATACCACATTTTTAAGGCCTCTTAGTTCCCACACAACATCAATAATATATGATATGCGGACGATACAGTATTGATTGATGACAACGAACAGGATCTACAACATTTGGTGAATACGGTTATTGTACACTGAGATAATCTAGGTTTGGAATTGAATTGTAAGAAACCAGAGATCATGATCGTCTCCATGAAGAAAGACATATCACTTTGTAACATCCAAGTGAATGGAAATATTCTTAAATAAGTGAATCAATATAACTATCTCGGAACAGTCGTAACATCTGATGGAATATGCATTGCAGAGATTAGATCAAGAATTGCCATGACAAAGGTGGCCGTCTGCAAAGTAGAAAACATAAATTACCAACAAAATGTTGTTAATTGCAGTGCGAAAAAGAAGAAGTGCTATATGGAACCCATATTGTTGTATGAGTGTGAAACACTGAGACATAATGGACAAGCTGAAAAACATCTAATGGCGGTGGAAATGTGTTTTTTGAGAAAAATGCAAAGAATACCATGGACGGACAGAAAATCAAATGAGACAGTCCTTCAAGAGACAAATGAAAAACGGGGATTGATTGGAGAAATTAGACGTAGACAGTCAAGATTGTTTGGACATTTGATGAGGGCAACTGGCAAGTTTGATGGCAAGAGAGCAACCATGACCACCCGCCCAACGGCATGGCTCTTGATGATGATGAGTTCCCACATTGTTTCTTTCTACACTTTGATCTCAGCCAACATGCCGTGAAACAATCCAAAGTGCTGAATATTAAGGATGTGTGGCCGTTTTCATTTTTTTTTTTTAAACTTTTATTTCATACAAAGCTATGTATATTTACAAGGTGTAATGTGTGTTTCTTCTGTTTGTGTATATTAAAGAGCGTTGCCGTTTGTTAGTGTTAAGTGTGACATTGTGAATAAAACAAATACATACATATATACAGTTATGGTAATATGACAATTATGGCATAGTGCATGTAAACACACATTCCTTGCATATGCTTCACTTCCACTTCCACAAGCGGAATGCATGAAACACCTGTCCATCTCTCCCTCTCCTCTCTCCCTCTCCTCTCCTCTCTCTCTCTCTCTCTGGCCGTTCTCAGGCCTGACAAAAATACTATATCCAAGGCCACATTTCAGCTATTAAAGAAAGATAAGATCATTTGATGTAGTATCGTGAACCAGCTTTCAAAATTTGTTGTAAAATTCTCACGCGTGTAAAATAAAGCCTTTGATTTCACAAATTCGTTAAAGATTACTTACAATTATTATCCCATTACTTATGGTGTATATAATTGTCATTAATTTATGTAAATATTTTATTTAAAATATGGGATAAATGTTATAATTATTAAATCACATAATATATTTATGTTACTTTCAGTAATGTACCTTATGGACAAAAAAATTAAATTGTTATTATGTCCCTTTCCACTATTTTAATTACTTGTCTTCCGTTTCATGTGGTTTAATGTCGTACAAAACAGTGTGTATTTACAAGGTGCAATGTGTGTTGCCCTTTACATTTGCAAATACAACCAGAACCCATACGTCAAATGCAGCAAGATTCACTAAATATTTGCGTAATGGCTGCTTACTGCTTATTATTATTCTGAAACGGCAAATGTAGCGATGTTTGAATTCATATTGATAAATTGTTGTTTTCGATAATTGAAATTCCAGAAAAAAAAACCGTACAGTATCTTCTAGAATTATACAATCGAATCTTCATAAATTCTCCAGCTAAATAGATTGACTTAAGTGAATGTTTAAAATTGTTGAATGTTGTATATGAAAAAAGGTTTTATTTGTGTTTGTCCAAAGTGCATCGATTTTTTATTCTTTTACGATTTCGATGATACCATTACCCCTATCCCGTTCAACCTCAAGGAGAAGTTATATTCGGGTCAATCCCTGGCCTCAGATTAATAATCCTGTGACTGAGCCGACCACAAATAGCAGCTGCCCATGGTTTTACCCTCAAAAGCTTATTAATTTGAAGGTGATGGCTGTCCACATAGGGTAATGACTTGGGGATAAGTTTTAGTTTATTTTTATAAGGCTCGAGATTCCTCCAGGGCCATAGCCATCCAATCGGGTCCCACATCCATGTGTGCCATTCGAATGACCGCCTCTGCTGGTGGCCGGGGCAAGCTCAAGTGTAGATACTACACTTTGACCTTAGCCGAAAGGCCGAGAAGCCAGACCCACTCTTTTATAAAGGTATACGGCTTGACACATGCCCATCACATTTTCGTTTTTCCTGGATGAAATAATAATAATAATAATTATAATAGCAATGTTGAAAGCCAGCGTTAATTATATTCATCATATGTTAAGTTTAAAAAGGTGGGTGGGGGGTTTTAATTAAGCATTGTCATTTAACATAGTTGTGAAAATGTGTGTTTGTGTATTCTGATTATTAAAAATTTGCTTACTTTTAATATTTTTAGGGTTCAGGGTTTACCGGGGGAAGAGCCACCCATGAGTTTCCTAGTCCTTGTATATGTTCCCCAGGAACGAAAACCGTCCATGAGGTTCCAAGTCCATGTATTTGTTCACCAGGAGCAAGGGATGCGTGATGAGGTTCCAAATCCCTGTATGTCATTGTGATAACGTCCTGTACTGGTGGCCTTGGTCAGATCAAGTGCAGACCCTTAATTACTCTCGTGATACAAGAATCTCGTGGTTGGTCTCTTCCACGATACAAAGACATGATTGATACAGGCATTGATATTGCACCTTCGGAGCAAGTAGCCGCTGATCGTGTTAATTTTGAAGAGACAAAATGTTTTCTTTGGTCATGTGATGATAAGAGAGGTTTTGAAAAACATCGTGACAACTGGACAGATCAAAGGAAAAGAGGCAGAGGCAGAACAAGAGAAATTATGCTGGGTAGACTTGACGGTGGCATGGAGGAATATCATCAGCAGATATTATCCAGTACACCAAACACCGAGATTTGTGGAGAGACATGAACGCTTATCTACGCCAGCTGGCAATTAATGATGATGATGATGATGATGATGATGATGATGATGATGATGATGATGATGATGATGATCTTGATGATGATGATGGTGGTGGTGGTGATGATGATGATGATGATGATGATGATGATGATGATGATGATGATGATGATGATGATGATGATGATGATGATGATGATGATGATGATGATCTCTGCTCTGTCCAGCTCAATTTTTGGATCCTACAATATCACCCCCATCTCAAAACATTCCAATGGGCTATAGGAGTCCCAAGATCAGAACCAGATCCTACATTGGGCAAGACTTTGCCGTAACTCTACGTGCACGGCTTACAAACTGGGTGTTCAGTCTTTTTAACGTTCCCAGAATCTCCGTAGATGTGAAGCTCAGGTACGCACCAGTATTAAACTGCTGGTTCCTGGGCTTAGAGAAGAGATGGGGAGCCGTACAATACAGCCCCCTTGAGATGGTAATTGGACAGAAAGAAGACAAGTCTCTACATTAGCCCTGCCCTGTGCTCAGACGTAGCTGAACGGAGATTTGTAACTAACAATTAGAGCCCGTGACCTTCCCCCAGGGAGATAATGTGTCCAACGTATCAAGCTTTTCCTTGTGGTAGTGTCTGGGTGTCAAATACAATGGGAAGGAGTGAATCCTGCCCACTACAATCCCATAAGTTTACTGGGTACCTAATTTAATGTATCTATACACGGTGGTCTATACGTTCTCCTTTCAAACACATCATTTTTTTTTTTTGCATATCCTATTTACAGGACATTGCAGTCAACACCAGCATTTTTCAGCTTGCTGTTGATGTCTTGGCAAGTTTTATGTTCAGTAGTTTGCAATTGTTTTCTGAATGACCGGCTCACATACCTTTCTGTTAAAATAAATAAATAAAAAAAAAAAAAAAAACAATGCGACGCGATCCGCTGCCGAAATTCGCGCAGTTGTGTTTCGTACGTGGTATACAGGATGACGAACAGCGTCCTTAACTTCTTCTCCAGGGAGACCGGCAAACATATCATTACATAACATTATTTTAATAGTTGAGATATCGCCTTGGTTTAAAGGCTGCCACACCCACTTCCCCACCCTCACCTCATACACTCATGGCATACGTAACTGCAAAACCATAGAAACACACGACACTACATTTCATTTTACAAATCCTAATACAATAATAATAATCGATCTCCGTGACGAAGGGTTTACGGACGCGATTCGTAAGCACGATTACCCGCGTTCGAAACACAGCTGCGGCCGATATGGCAGCAGACCGCGTTACGCTGGGTTTTAACGAGTTGGTATGGGAGCCGGTCGTTCAGAAAGCAATGGTAAACTACTGAACGTAAACTTGCCAATACATGAACAACAGCAGTACAGTGCTGTTTTTGATTGCGATGTCCTGTAAAAAGTATATGCAAAAAATAAATAATAATAATAATGATACTAGTAATGGTGATAGCAGTAAGCTGGTAGCCATAGACAGATACGTCTACCCTTAAACAATGTCGTGATTCATTCATCATATGTCATGCCGATATGCGTAGGCAGATCAATAATTCAGATGTTTCGCCATCTCACTCGATCACCAGAGTCGTGGATCAGCTGTGTTCTTGTCTCGACCATACCGCGTGGCCAAGCCATCCAGGTATTTACTTCTCTGCCTCAACCTTGTTCTCCTCCCCTCAATCTTGCCAGTTGTCATCAAGTTCTCCAATTTATTTTTTTTCTCTCATAACGTGACCAAAAATTATTTTTTTTTTACTGCCGACGTCTAATTTATGATTTTTATTTGTATATTGCATGACTTGGTCATTGGTTTTTCTTCCGTCCACGATATTCTTTGCATCTTCCTCAGAAACTACACTTCCACAGTCATCAGATGTTTTTCAGCTTGTCTGCTCATTGTTCATGCTTCGCATCCATACAAAAGTGCAGGTTCTATGTAGCACTTCAACACTCATTTTTCTCATTGCAAATGACAACATTTTATTGGTCAGTATGTTTTCCATGTTGCAAAAGGTTATTATCGCCATGGCGATTCTTGTTCTAATCTCTTCAAGGCATCTCCCATCAGATGTTATGACTGTTCCGAGATAATTATACTGATTCACTTGTTTAAGAATACTCCTGTTTACTTGTATATTGCATAGTGGGGTGTCCTTCGTCCCTGTGACGACCATAATCTGTGTCTTCTTACAATTTAATTCCGGTCCCAGATGTTCACTGTGTGCAACAACCTCATCTTTAAATGTCGTGATACAAGAACATAAACTACATTTTTATTTAATGACATTTGGGAGCGGCTTACCGAGTGGCTAGAATGTCGGATTCTCCTTCCGGTGACCCGGGTTCGAATCCTCGGTACGGTGTTGATTTTTTTTCTGTCGGGGGCAAAAACCTGCACAATTCGCGGCGACTGCATTAGCCAGGGGTAAGGGGGGATGGGGGGCTCAAGATCCACCTGCCATCCACCGCAAGGTACAGCAAGACAGTAAATGATAGTTTCTTGACAGTCCCATTATTTGCCTTTCGTATTAGCTAAATTTCCATCAAACAAACCAAATTGCTGAACATTAAGGTTGTATTTTTTTTTTTAATAATCGCTCGCGGTTACTCCCAGCGGCCAGACTCGCCCCATGTGCCTGTTTTGTTGTGGACGTTGTACTGGCCGGACAACATGTTTTAATTGATAAAATATGTTTAATATGTTCAGTAACACACAATGGGCCTTGCTCATGGCTCATGGGCCTTTATGGCTCGGACCGGAGGGAGAAATGTGAAGGAGGACTCTGGTGCTTTCACTGAAACTACAAGTAGCCTGACTATGGAAGTCATGGCAGTAAGTAAAGAAATAACATGGCTCGAGACACAGACATTCACTAGGGCATGTTTCCTTAGCGACTCAATGAACATAATCAAGAGGATAGAGGAGGGGTCGATCCGAAGAGAATGGCTGCTGCCTCTGGAGCGGTCTCAGCTGGCAAAGATTAGTTTCATCTTCGTGCCAGGGCATGCGGGAGTACAAGGAAATGAGCTTACTGACAAGCTCGCAGGTGAGTCTACGGTGGAGGGCGGACGCGCCATGGACCAGGCTGACATTCTGAATGCTCTACGAGAAGTAAACTTTTGCGTGAACCAAGTGATGACTGTGAATCTACAACCATGGCCAGACTGCGAGAACAGCAAATTAAAAGAGGTGTGGCCAAACAAGAACACTCCGCAGGTAGCCAAAGAAGACTGATTAACCAACACAGAACTGGAGTCATTAGCCGCTACACGCTGCGGGATTTGCTGAGGAGGGGATCCGAGCACTTATGGACTGAATGGTTCGATGTGCATTGAGGATGATCTGTCGACTAACTAACTAACTAGTAACACACATCGCACAACATGAATTGGATGCAACATCTAATACAGTCCAAGATTGCCTTCATTTATTGAATCCTGATATCATTATCTTAATCTTCTAGCTTCTCTTTCAGACTCCAGAAGTGTCAAGATGTTCACCTCACGAACTGGTCGTTTCGCATTGCGAACTTTCAATAATAATAATAATAATAATAATAATAATAATAATAATAATAATAATAGTAAACTGGATGGGTGTCAGGTCTTAGTCAGATATGACTGAGCTATCGTATGACAGTAGACGGTACTACCTGTGTTCTGTTAAGTGCGAATTGTTGGGTCTTAGTCAAATATGACTGAGCTACCGTATGACAGTAGACGGTACTACCTGCTTTCTGTTAGCGCCGAATGTTGGGCGGCGCTCACCAAACCCGACACCCCACATTGTGCCAACGGCTTTGGGCGGAGGAATTCAATTGGGAGGGTACAATCTTTACCCTAGTGCGAGGAAATGCAACCTAAAGACTAAATGTCATAGCAGGGCAAACCAGGCTCTGGTGCCTTGGAAGGCAGTTAGAGTATTGCTTTGCTGATCCGGCAGCTTCTGCAGTTTGTCTTGTTTAAGGCGTATTGGTGGTACCTTATCCTCTGGAATAAACTAGGCAGTCCGAGAGGGGGATCATGCTGCATGGGCAACACATCAGCTCTAAATTCAGCCCAGGCTTTGTAATATGGAGAGGAATAACTCCATTTTACGAACTATCGTATGTCAACTTGGCAAGGTGCCAGTCAGTCAGTCAGTCAGACAGTCAGTCAGTCAGTCAGTCAGGTCAGTCAGTCAGTGAGGTCAGACAGTCAGTCAGTCAGTCAGACAGTCAGTCAGTCAGTCAGTCAGTCAGTCAGTTAGTCAGTCAGTCAGGTCAGTCAGACAGTCAGTCAGTCAGTCAGAAAGTCAGTCAGTCAGTCAGTCAGAGAGTCATTCAGTCAGTCAGACAGTCAGTCAGTCAGAAAGGCAGTCAGACAGACAGTCAGTCAGACAGTCAGTCAGACAATCAGTCAGTCAGCCAATCAGAAAGTCAGTCAGTCAGTTATTCAGTCAGTGAGTCAGACAGTCAGTCAGCCAGCCAGTCCGTCAGTCAGTCAGATCAGTCAGTCAGTCAGTCAGTCAGTCATGTCAGTCAGTCAAACAGTCAGTCTGTCAGTCTGTTAGTCTGTCAGTCAGTCAGTCAGTCAGACAGACAGTCAGTCAGTCAGTCAGGTCAGTCCGTCATTCAGGTCAGACAGTCAGTCAGTCAGACAGTCAGTGAGTCAGACATTCATTCAGCCAGTCAGACAGTCAGTCAGTAAGTTTGACAGTCAGTCAGTCATGTCAGACAGACAGTCATTCAGTCAGACAGTCAGTGAGTCAGACAGTCAGTCAACCAGTCAGTCAGACAGTCTGTCAGTCAGACAGTCAGTCAGGAAGTCAGTGAGTCATTCAGTCAGTCAGTCAGACAGTCAGTCAGACAGTCAGTCAGACAGTCAATCAGACAGTCAGTCAGTCAGTGAGTCATTCACTCAGTCAGACAGTCAGTCAGTCAGACAGTCAGTCAGACAGTCAGTCAGTCAGTCAGACAATCAGTCAGTCAGCCAGTCAGTCAGTAAGTCAGTCAGTCAGTAGTCAGTCAGTGAGTCAGACAGTCAGTCAGCCAGCCAGTCCGTCCATCAGTCAGCCAGGTCAGTCAGACAGTCAGTCAGTCAGACAGTCAGTCAGTCAGTCTGTCAGTCAGTCAGACAGACAGTCAGTCAGTCAGTCAGTCAGTCAGGTCAGTCAGTCAGTCAGACAGTCAGTCAGTCAGTCAGTCAGTCAGACAGACAGGCAGTAAGTCAGACAGTCAGTCAGTCAGTCTGACAGTCAGTCAGTCAGGTCAGTCAGTCAGTCAGTCAGGTCAGACAATCAGTCAGTCAGTCAGACAGTCAGTCAGCCAGTCAGACAGTCAGTCAGTCAGTCAGGTCAGACAGTCAGTCAGTCAGGCAGACAGTCAGTGAGTCAGACAGTCAGTCAGTCAGACAGTCAGTCAGTCAGTCAGGTCAGTCAGTCAGTCTGTCAGTCAGTCAGTCATGTCAGACAGTAAGTCAGTCAGTCAGTCAGACAGTCAGTCAGTCAGACAGTTAGTGAGTCAGACAGTCAGTCAGCCAATTAGACAGTCAGTCAGACAGTCAGTCTGTCAGTATTTCAGTCAGTCAGACAGACAGACAGACAGTCAGTCAGTCAGTCAGTCAGGTCAGACAGTCAGTCAGTCAGACAGTCAGTCAGTCAGTCAGACAGACAGACAGACAGTCAGCCAGTCAGACAGTCAGTCAGTCAGTCAGACAGTCAGTCATTCAGGTCAGTCAGTCAGTCAGTCAGGTCAGACAATCAGTCAGTCAGTCAGTCAGCCAGTCAGACAGTCAGTCAGTCAGTCAGTCAGGTCAGACAGTCAGTCAGTCAGGCAGACAGTCAGTGAGTCAGACAGTCAGTCAGTCAGACAGTAAGTCAGTCAGTCAGGTCAGTCAGTCAGTCTGTCAGTCAGTCAGTCAGGTAAGACAGTAAGTCAGTCAGTCAGTCAGACAGTCAGTCAGTCAGACAGTCAGTGAGTCAGACAGTCAGTCAGCCAATTAGACAGTCAGTCAGACAGTCAGTCTGTCAGTCTTTCAGTCAGTCAGTCAGACAGACAGACAGTCAGTCAGTCAGTCAGTCAGTCAGGTCAGACAGTCAGTCAGTCAGACAGTCAGTCAGTCAGTCAGACAGACAGACAGTCAGCCAGTCAGACAGTCAGTCAGTCAGTCAGACAGTCAGTCATTCAGGTCAGTCAGTCAGTCAGTCAGGTCAGACAATCAGTCAGTCAGTCAGTCAGCCAGTCAGACAGTCAGTCAGTCAGTCAGGTCAGACAGTCAGTCAGTCAGGCAGACAGTCAGTGAGTCAGACAGTCAGTCAGTCAGACAGTCAGTCAGTCAGTCAGTCAGGTCAGTCAGTCAGTCTGTCAGTCAGTCAGTCAGTCAGGTCAGACAGTCAGTCAGTCAGTCAGACAGTCAGTCAGTCAGACAGTCAGTGAGTCAGACAGTCAGTCAGCCAATTAGACAGTCAGTCAGTCAATCAGGTCAGTCAGTCAGTCAGTCAGTCAGTGGTCATGGACAGATAAGTCTACTTTTAATCACTGTCGCGATACAATAACAAATACTACATTTTTTAAGGCCTCTTAGTTCCCCAAAACATCAATAATATAAGATATGCTGACGATACAGTATTGATTTCTGAGTACATTTGGTTGATACGGTAACTGTACACAGTGAGAAACTAGGTTTGGAATTTAATTGTATGTAAAACAGAGATTACGGTCGTCTCAAAGAAGAAAGAAATACCGCATTATAACATTCAAGTGAATGGAAATATTCTTAAACACGTGAATCTGTATTACTATCTCGGGACAGTCGTAACATCTGATGAAAGATGCCTTGCAGAGATTAGATCAAGAAATGCCTTGGCAAAGGTGGCCTTCTGCAAATTAGAAAACTTACGTACAAAATAAAAAGTTGTCAATTGCAGTGAGAAAAAGACTGTTGAAGTGCTACATGGAACCCATATTGTTGTAAGCGTGTAAAACATGGAGAATTAATGGACAAGCTGAGAAATACCTAATAGCATGGGAAATGTGTGTTGTTGTTTTTTTTTAGACAAATGCATAGAATACCATGGATGGACAGAAAATCAAATGAGATAGTCCTTCAAGAGACAAATGAAAAACCGGTGACTGATTGGAGAAATTAGACGTAGACAGTCAAGATTGTTTGGACATTTGATGAGGAGAAATGGACTTGAAAATTTGATGACAACTGACAAGCTTGATGGCAAGAGAGCAACCATGACCACCCACCCACCGGCATGGCACTTGATGATGATGAGTTCCCGTTATGTACCCTTTGATCTTAGCCAAAATGCCGCGAAACAGTCCAAAGTGCTGAATATTAAGGATTATTGACCTTTACAGGCCTGACAAAAATACACATTATTATGGCTCAAAATGTTCTATAGTAAGATATAAAAACCTTTGATGTAATATCGAGGTGACATAAAACAATTGTGTTCTAAAATTTTCACGCATGTAAAAAGAAGCCTTTACTTTTAAAAATAAATCGTTGAAGATCACTTAAAAATTATTATCCCATTATTTATTATGCAAATCACTGTCATTAATTTCTATTAAAATTTATAATCATATTAGATACATATCACAATTATTTAAATCATATAATACATTTATGCTACTTTTAGTAATGTTCCCTTAAAGGGGGGGGGGGGGGGGGGAGAGAGAGAGAGAGAGAGAGAGAGAGAGAGAGAGAGAGAGAGAGAGAGAGAGAGAGAGAGAGAGAGAGAGAGAGAGCTGATGTGTTATGTCCCTTCTCTTTAATTTCAATGCGTCTTCTGTTTCGTGTAGTTTTAGATTGTACAAAACAGTGTGTATCTACACGATGCAATGTGTGTTTTCCTTTACATTTGCAAATACAACAAGAACCCAGACGTCAAATGCAGCAAGATTCTCTAAATGTTTGTGTAATGACTACATACTATTTATTATTCTGAAACGGCAAATGCAGCGATGTTTGAATTTATATTGATAAATTGTTGTTTTCGGTCAATAACATTAGATTTGCAGATGATGCAGTCTAGATTGCAGACAATGAACAGGACCTGCAACATTTAGTAGATGCGGTTATTACACACAGTGAACAACTAGGGTTAGAAATAAATTGTAAAAAGACACAGATTATGGTCGTCACTAGGAAGAACGAAATACCACAATGTAATATACCAGTAAATGGGCATATTCTTCAACAAGTGAATAGGTGCAATTATCTCGGAACAGTAATAACATCTGATGGGAGATGCCTTGAAGAGATTAGAACAAGAATCGCCATAGCGAAAGTAGCCTTAGCAAGATGAAAAACATACTGACCAATAAAAGATGTCAATTGAAACGAGAAAAAGAGTGTTGAGGTGCTACATGGATCCTGTACTTCTGTATGGATGTGAAGCTTGGACAATGAGCAGTCAAACTGAAAAATATCTGATGGCTGTAGAAATGTGGTTTCTGAGGAAACTGCAAAGAATACCATGGACAGCCAGAAAGACCAATGAACAAGTCCTACAAGAAACAAATCAAGTTCGTAAACTGATTAGAGACATTAGACGTAGACAGTCAAAATGTGTTAGGCATGTTATGAGAAGAAATGACTTGGAGAACTTGGTGACAACTGGCAAGATCGAAGGGAGGAGACCAAAGGGAACATCAAGAATTAAATACCTGGATGGCTTGGCCACGTGGTATGGTGGAGACAGAAACACGGAGCTGATCCACGACTCTGGTGATCGAGTGAGATGGCAAAACTCGACGCCCACGCTTAACGGCATGACACATGATAGATGGCCTTTTATAGGCCATACATTTTTTTTTTCCTATTTCTAATTTTTCTCAGTATTTTTCTTTATGATATAAGCCAAACAGGTGCATATGAGATTAACCCACCTTTCTTTCGAACATGGGAAGAACAAAGGTAATGCATACAGATAATGTCAAGATCTCCAATAAGACCTTACAGAGGTAAGGAGAGTAAACACAAGTCTAGTAGGGAGACACCAGACAGGAGAGACACCCAGCACTATAAATAGCCTCATAAGGAGACACATTTGTGTCAGACCAGGGGCCAATGCGTACAGCTGAGCGAGGGCTTTCCCCAAGCCATTGGGAAGCTTGTCCTTGCGAGTAACCGTGAAGTGCCCGGTTACTCGAGCTCACAATCCAGCGTGCTTGCGAGACCATGCACGCAATAATATCTACTGCACGGAGAGGAAGTGTCCGTGCTTGTCCACGCAATGTGTAGCGTGTGGACAGACCCGACTGGAGACGGTAGAGAGCAGACGTATCCTTAGCAAATGCTATAGTTTCTAGGCAATAGGCAAACATTAGGCTATTCATTTAGATTGTGATTTCGAGCATCATTTCTCACCACTTCATTACATTCACGTTGTATAATGATGATGAAGTATAACGCTCGCAGAGCCATTCAAATGTCGGCTCTAAATAAATTGCATTCCTTTCGCAAATGTCAGGAGTTGTTATTTCGTGCGGTGCGAAAGTAAGGGAGTCCTGAGAATCTGCAGCGAACAAGTCGCTGACAGGCAGGACCCCAATTGGTGTCAGAATACAGTGAAACAACGCTTTTGAGCAGTCATAGCAGGCAATTGGTGTTATATTCAACCAACAATTGACGCCAGCAGGCAAGTGGTATTATAAACCACTGAACGAACGCTAACTATCGATTGGTAGAAAAAGTTCTGAACCAGCATCAATTCATTGCACGATTCAACATCATTATTGTGTGATATATTTCAAAGTAATGCAAATTTGTTTCTATACATGACATAAATAATTTTCTGTGGTAAATTATACGATCACCAATTTGTGGAGTGTGAACCACAACTGAGCCAAATTAAATCGGTAAAGTGTGTAAATCTACAAATATTGATTAAAAAGTGTGTTATTATACTAAAAGCAATAGAAATGTATACAATCATCAGTGAACATTACCATAGTAACCACCGTGTACATTTCATTGCCTGTGATACAGCCATCAATGTCACCATTCTACGAAGTCAGTAAATAGATTAGCGACGAACTGCAGCCTAGAACGAAGTTACACCATAGTCAGAAAGTGAAGACAAGACGACATCGACTGTCATACGACGAATCATATCACTTATCATCTAACAATCATTCAGACGATCATATCATTCATCCATTAATACCATTTATCACTATCTATCACATTTTTCATTCATCATTCGCATGAAATATAAGCTTGTATTGACAACTTAAGCGTGTGTCTAATTTTTGCTGCTCTACTAACCAGAAGATCTACTAGCCTGTCAAGATCTCCAATAAGACCTTACAGACGTAAGGAGAGTAAACACAAGTCTAGTAGGGAGACACCAGACAGGAGAGACACCCAGAACCATAAATAGCCTCATAAGGAGACACATTTGTGTCAGACCAGGGGCCAATGCGTACAGCTGAGCGAGGGCTTTCCCCAAGCCATTGGGAAGCTTGTCCTTGCGAGTAACCGTGAAGTGCCCGGTTACTCGAGCTCATAAGCCAGCGTGCTTGCGAGACCATGCACGCAATAATAGCTACTGCACGGAGAGGAAGTGTCCGTGCTTGTCCACGCAATGTGTAGCGTGTGGACAGACCCCGACTGGAGACGGTAGAGAGCAGACGTATCCTTAACAAATGCTATAGTTTCTAGGCAATAGGCAAACATTAGGTTATTCATTTAGATTGTGATTTCGAGCATCATTTCTCACCACTTCATTACATTCATGTTGTATAATGATGATGAAGTATAACGCTCGCAGAGCCATTCAAATGTCGGCTCTAAATAAATTGTATTCCTTTCGCAAATGTCACGAGTTGTTATTTCGTGCGGTGCGAAAGTAGGGGAGTCCTGAGAATCTGCAGCGAACAAGTCGCTGACAAATATAAAGAAAGAAGTATATGTTAATTAGGACAACTTGAATTATGATAGAAAATTTCGAATGTCTTGGGTCATTAATTACCAACAATGGTGACACAATTAAAGAAATTAAAATACGAATATCTATTGCTTTTCAAAAACTAAAATAACTGAATATATTCTGGAATGGGACAGATGGAACTACAAACATTAGATTGTTAAGAGCATGCATCTTTCCCATTGTAACATGTGCATGCGAGATCTGGACACTTACTAAACAAGCTAAACAGCGCATAAATGCATTTGAATACAAATGTTATAGACGGGTTCTAAGGATATCTTGGAAACAGAAAAGAACACATGCTTCCATTCGACAAGAGCTGAATATTGAAGAAGGCTGGCTGCTAAGGACGATAAAACAAAGAAAATATTAATATTGTGGCCACTTGAAAATCCCATGAAAGTTTGGAGAGAACAATAATGGAGGGATATATGCCTGGGAAGAGAGAAAGAGGAATGCCAAAAAGAAGATGGGTGCAGAATGTGGCGGATGATCTCAAGATGGGTGTATCGGACGCGGGACATCTGACCGAGAAGTTTTCCGGAATGCTGTTATAGGAGCGAGGTTCTGAAAAGGACATGCTGCTGAATGAATCAATGAATCTCTTTCTATAATTCAAATGACTCCTTGATTATCTATGTGAACACGATCGGCCCACATTTGTGTTTGACCCCCAACACTAGATTCCAGGCCATGTAGTTTTGGGTTCAGTACCACAAGGACTCAGTTGACTTTCATAACCAACACTTTAAACTAAATGCCAACAGAAGCATCGCCTGTACACACTGACTACCCTTTGGCAGATTTTAAATAACGGTGGCCTAGATTTTGTTCTATCAGGACTTTCCCGAGAGCATGAACGAATGAACGAACGAACGAACGAACAATCTTTATTTTTTTTTAAAGGGTTAAGAATTGGGCAGGCAGGCGCGTCTGACATTCTGCCCTTCTTCTCTAATTCCTCTCATACATTATTTCATTCAACATTACATATGAAGCTAATCTTAGACAACAAAAGAACAATAAGCATTAATACGCATGAAAAATAATCAATAATACATGACTCACCGAGGCAATGTTTACCATGGGCATGATAAATACCAGGGAAGGTGTAAGGTGCCATACATATGAGAATGTTTATTAACTAGTTTTCGTTTGAGATAATTTACCATTATTGTTTTTATTTTATTTTATTTTTTATTTTACCAATATTTGTTTACCAACCAACCATAAAATCAATAAAAAATCAATCTGCCAATCTGCCAATTAACAAACCAACCAATCAATCAATCAATTATTCAACCATTGAGCAAATCAACTAACATAGCGACCAATCAATCAACCACCCAATAAATCAAGCAACAAGTCAAACAATGAACTAGCCACCCAAACAGTCTCCAAACTAATCAACCTAACAACCAACCATTCAACCAATCAACCTATCAACCAACTATTACACCAATCAACAAACAAATCAACAAAGCAATCACCTCCAAATCAACCAATCAACCACTTACCCGACCAGCAACTTCAAGTTTTGTTAAGCTCAATGCATGCATACTTCGAAGCCACGTTTCAAAGCTGTTGCGTGCTTGTGTTGGTGATGAAGCCCAATCTGTATGCAATGCCTGGGTATTTGATTCTAATGGTTGAGGTGAACCGATTCAGTAATGTTTATATACGTAGACGAATGATTGCATGAACACATATTTATGTTTATTGTTGTCATGGCAGTAAGAGTGGAGGTTAAACAGCATTAACTGATTAAGTGCAGTGGGATGATTAATCGCCGTAAACGACTTCCCTAACTGCTATTGGCTTACATATCCGTGAAAAGCTAACATTGCGTCATAATACAACATATTTGCTACAACATTAACAACTTTTGAGTCATAACTGTTACGCACTCTTAACTCCCATTGTCTAACGTCCATTTATATCTGGTCGAAACCTACTTTTTGTTTGGCGCTGAATCTGTTAACAACTAACAGCACAACAAAATGAAGAAACCACATTCAGGTTATTCATAAGACACGTCTTTCCTGTTGTGGACCATTTTGTAAACACCAAAGAAGACAATCGAGGCTTAACTGATTCAGTGCTGACGGATAATATATCGCCACATGTCACTTCTCGTTTAGACAGTAGGATAATATATCGCCATATGTCACTTCTCGTTTAGACAGTAGGATAATATATCGCCACATGTCACTTCTCGTTTAGACAGTAGGATAATATATCGCCACATGTCACTTCTCGTTTAGACAGTAGGATAATATATCGCCACATGTCACTTCTCGTTTAGACAGTAGGATAATATATCGCCACATGTCACTTCTCGTTTAGACAGTAGGATAATATATCGCCACATGTCACTTCTCGTTTAGACAGTAGGATAATATATCGCCACATGTCACTTCTCGTTTAGACAGTAGGATAATATATCGCCACATGTCACTTCTCGTTTAGACAGTAGGATAATATATCGCCACATGTCACTTCTCGTTTAGACAGTAGGATAATATATCGCCACATGTCACTTCTCGTTTAGACAGTAGGATAATATATCGCCACATGTCACTTCTCGTTTAGACAGTAGGATAATATATCGCCACATGTCACTTCTCGTTTAGACAGTAGGATAATATATCGCCACATGTCACTTCTCGTTTAGACAGTAGGATAATATATCGCCACATGTCACTTCTCGTTTAGACAGTAGGATAATATATCGCCACATGTCACTTCTCGTTTAGACAGTAGGATAATATATCGCCACATGTCACTTCTCGTTTAGACAGTAGGATAATATATCGCCACATGTCACTTCTCGTTTAGACAGTAGGATAATATATCGCCACATGTCACTTCTCGTTTAGACAGTAGGATAATATATCGCCACATGTCACTTCTCGTTTAGACAGTAGGATAATATATCGCCACATGTCACTTCTCGTTTAGACAGTAGGATAATATATCGTCACATGTCACTTCTCGTTTAGACAGTAGGATAATATATCGCCACATGTCACTTCTCGTTTAGACAGTAGGATAATATATCGCCACATGTCACTTCTCGTTTAGACAGTAGGATAATATATCGCCACATGTCACTTCTCGTTTAGACAGTAGGATAATATATCGCCACATGTCACTTCTCGTTTAGACAGTAGGATAATATATCGCCACATGTCACTTCTCGTTTAGACAGTAGGATAATATATCGCCACATGTCACTTCTCGTTTAGACAGTAGGATAATATATCGCCACATGTCACTTCTCGTTTAGACAGTAGGATAATATATCGCCACATGTCACTTCTCGTTTAGACAGTAGGATAATATATCGCCACATGTCACTTCTCGTTTAGACAGTAGGATAATATATCGCCACATGTCACTTCTCGTTTAGACAGTAGGATAATATATCGCCACATGTCACTTCTCGTTTAGACAGTAGGATAATATATCGCCACATGTCACTTCTCGTTTAGACAGTAGGATAATATATCGCCACATGTCACTTCTCGTTTAGACAGTAGGATAATATATCGCCACATGTCACTTCTCGTTTAGACAGTAGGATAATATATCGCCACATGTCACTTCTCGTTTAG
Organism: Cepaea nemoralis; assembly: GCA_014155875.1. Lineage (NCBI taxonomy): Eukaryota > Metazoa > Mollusca > Gastropoda > Stylommatophora > Helicidae > Cepaea > Cepaea nemoralis. The sequence goes on from JACEFZ010019797.1 coordinate 78,567, forward strand.
ACAGTAGGATAATATATCGCCACATGTCACTTCTCGTTTAGACAGTAGGATAATATATCGCCACATGTCACTTCTCGTTTAGACAGTAGGATAATATATCGCCACATGTCACTTCTCGTTTAGACAGTAGGATAATATATCGCCACATGTCACTTCTCGTTTAGACAGTAGGATAATATATCGCCACATGTCACTTCTCGTTTAGACAGTAGGATAATATATCGCCACATGTCACTTCTCGTTTAGACAGTAGGATAATATATCGCCACATGTCACTTCTCGTTTAGACAGTAGGATAATATATCGCCACATGTCACTTCTCGTTTAGACAGTAGGATAATATATCGCCACATGTCACTTCTCGTTTAGACAGTAGGATAATATATCGCCACATGTCACTTCTCGTTTAGACAGTAGGATAATATATCGCCACATGTCACTTCTCGTTTAGACAGTAGGATAATATATCGCCACATGTCACTTCTCGTTTAGACAGTAGGATAATATATCGCCACATGTCACTTCTCGTTTAGACAGTAGGATAATATATCGCCACATGTCACTTCTCGTTTAGACAGTAGGATAATATATCGCCACATGTCACTTCTCGTTTAGACAGTAGGATAATATATCGCCACATGTCACTTCTCGTTTAGACAGTAGGATAATATATCGCCACATGTCACTTCTCGTTTAGACAGTAGGATAATATATCGCCACATGTCACTTCTCGTTTAGACAGTAGGATAATATATCGCCACATGTCACTTCTTCGTTTAGACAGTAGGATAATATATCGCCACATGTCACTTCTCGTTTAGACAGTAGGATAATATATCGCCACATGTCACTTCTCGTTTAGACAGTAGGATAATATATCGCCACATGTCACTTCTCGTTTAGACAGTAGGATAATATATCGCCACATGTCACTTCTCGTTTAGACAGTAGGATAATATATCGCCACATGTCACTTCTCGTTTAGACAGTAGGATAATATATCGCCACATGTCACTTCTCGTTTAGACAGTAGGATAATATATCGCCACATGTCACTTCTCGTTTAGACAGTAGGATAATATATCGCCACATGTCACTTCTCGTTTAGACAGTAGGATAATATATCGCCACATGTCACTTCTCGTTTAGACAGTAGGATAATATATCGCCACATGTCACTTCTCGTTTAGACAGTAGGATAATATATCGCCACATGTCACTTCTCGTTTAGACAGTAGGATAATATATCGCCACATGTCACTTCTCGTTTAGACAGTAGGATAATATATCGCCACATGTCACTTCTCGTTTAGACAGTAGGATGATATATCGCCATACTAGGGTCACCGTGTTATTTGTTTCGTTTCTCGGTATCTTCCACAATTTTAATGCTCAGTGAATGGAAATTTACATTATAATACTTAGTTCATTTGATTGTGCACCATGTTTGGTCCAAACCGACGTTTTGCTGGGCACTGAATCAGTTAAAGTTGTAGAAACAGTATTAGAATGCCGTGAACCAGGAAGAAGACAAATACTGATATACTACAAGATTTGAGCATCGAAGACAGCTGGCTCATAGACATGACTGTGTCTCAGAAACTGAAATACGTTGGCCACATTAAAGGGCACAACAGTTTAGAAAGTGTGGTTCCTAGAAGGAGAAGTCTGAGTCGACTTGCTGATTGGCTACAGCTCCGGGTTCCCATTCGGTAGACGCGGGATCGAATCTTCGGTAAGGCTGTGGATGTTTTCTTCTATCGGGGTGACTGCACTAATCAGGCGGACTTAATCCTCAGCCTCAAGATCTCCCTGCCCTACACTACAAGGTACTATAGGCAGCAACGACAGTTTTATATTTATAAACTACATGCATTCTGTAATTAAATGAAAAGAATACCATGGACAGACAGAAAAACCCAATGACCAACTCCTACAAGAAACTAATAAAAATCGTAAACTTATTAGAGAAATTAGACGTACTGCGTGTGAAACAATGACAATTAATGGACAAGCTGGGAAACATCCAATGGCTGTGGATATTTGCTTTTTGAGAAAAATGCAAAGAATACCATGGACGGACAGAAAATCAAATGAGACAGTCCTTCAAGAGACAAATGAAAAACGGGGATTAATTGGAGAAATTAGACGTAGACAGTCAAGATTGTTTGGACATTTTATGAGGACACCTGGCAAGCTTGATGGCAAGAGAACAGCCATGACCACCCGCCCAACAGCATGGCTCTTGACTATGATGAGTTTCCACTATGTTTCTATCTACACTTTGATCTCAGCCAAAATGCCGTGAAACAATCCAAAGTGCTGAATATTAAGAATTTATGGCCGTTTTAAGGCCTGACAAAAATACAATTTCACATGGCACACTGGAAGGAATATAAAAGATAAAAACATTTGACGTAATATCGTGAAGACATTTTTAAAATGTGTTGTAAAATTCTCACGCATGTAAAATAAAGCCTTTACTTTTACAAAGTCGTTGAAGATCACTTACAATTATTATCCATTTATTTATGCTATATATAATTGTCATTAATTTCTATAGACATTTTATTTAAAAAAATGGTATAAATATTACAATTATTAAATCACATAATACATTTATGCTACTGTCAGTAATGTTCCTTATTAAAAGAAAAATTATTTGTTATTATGTCCCTTTCCACTATTTTAATTACGTGTCTTCCGTTTGATGTGGTTTTATTTCGTGCAAAAAACAGTGTGTATTTACAAGGTGCAATGTGTGATGTCCTTTACATTTGCAAATACAACCAGAACCCATGCGTCAAATGCAGCAAGATTCTCTAAATGTTTGTGTAATTACTGCATACTATATATTATTATTCTGAAACGGCAAAGGTAGCTATGTTTGAATCATATTGATAAATTGTTGTTTCGGTAATTGTAATTCCAGAGAAAGAGGAATAAACGTGCAGTATTTTCTAGAATTACTCAATCGAATCCTCAATTCTCCAGTTCAATAGATTGATTGGAAATTAATGTATAAAAATGTTCAATGTTGTGTATAAAAAAGGTTTTCATTTGAGTTTGTCCAAAGTGCATCGATTTTTTTTTTTTTTGTCTTTTATGATTTCGTTTATACCATTACCTCCTACCCCGTTTTACGTCAAAGAAATTTATATTAGGGTCCATCCCTTGCTCAGATGAATAATCCTTGTGACCAATAGCGGCTTATCACGGTTTTACCCACACGTGATATTAATTTGAAGGTGATTATTGTCCAAAGAGGATAATGGTTTGTGGACAGTTTTAAGGTGTTTGTGTTTTTTTTTTAATAAGGGCTAGAGATTCCCCCAGGGCCATAGCCACCCCATCAGGTCCCCACGTCCATGTGTGTCATTCGAATGACCGCCTCTGCTGGTGGCCCTGGCAAAATCAAGTGCAGATACTACACTTTGATCTTAGACAAACGGACCAGAAGCCAGATCCATTCTTGTATAAATGTATATGGCCTGATACAGACCTATCACATGATTGTTTTCCTAGATGAAATAACAGAAATAATAATAATAACAATAACAATGTTGAACAACAGCGATAATTACATTCATCATATGTTAAATGGCGGCTCCGTGGCGCAGGTGTTACGGACGCGGTTCGCGATCCCGCATACCCGCGTTCGAAACACAGCTGTGGGCGATTTGGTAGCAGACCGCGTTGCATTTGAATATTTTTTTTTACGAAATGGTATGGGTGCCGGTCTTTCAGAAAGCAATGGCAAACTATTGAACGTAAACTTGCCAAGAGATCACAATAGCAAATCATGGTGGTTTTGACTGCAACGTCCTGTAAAGGATATGCAGCTAACTGATTTTATATGTTAAGTAAGGTGGGAGAGGGGGGGGGGGGGGTAATTACGCATTGCTTATTATCATAGCTGTGAAAATGTGTGTTTGAGTGTGCTGATTATTAAACAATTTGCTTAATTATTGTAAGGCTCAGGGTTTACCCAGGGGTCAGAGCCACCCCATTAGGTTCCATGTCCCTGTATATGTTCCCCTGGAGCAAGGACCGCCCCATGAGGTTCCAGGTCCCTGTATGTGTTCCCCAGGAGCAAGAGCACCCCCCCCCCACCAAGAGGTTCCAATTCCCTGTATGTGTTCCCCAGAAGCAAGAGCCGCCCCATAGGGTTCCAAGTCCCTGTATGTGTTCCCCAGGAGCAAGAGCCGCCTGTCAGCGACTTGTGCGCTGCAGCTTCTCACGACTCCGCTACTTTCGCACTGCACGAAATAACAATTCATGACATTTGCGAAAGGAATGCAATTTATTCAGAGCCGATATTTGAATGGCTCTACGAGCGTTATGTTTCATCATCATTACACAACATGAATGCATTAACGTGATGATAGATGATGCTAGCATTTCACAATCTAAATGAACAGCCCTATGTTTGCCTATGGCCTAGAAAGCTATCGAATTGGTCAAGGATACGTTTGCTCTCTCTCCCGTCTCCAGTCAGTCTCGCCACACGCTACACATTGCGTGGACAAGCACGGACACTTTACTCTCCGTGCAGTAGCTATTATTGCGTGCCTGGTCTTGCCAGCACGCCGGCTGGTGAGTTTGAGTAACCCGGCATATCACGGTTACTCGCAGGGACCAGCTACCCAATTGCTTGGGGAAAGCCCTCGCTCATCTGTACTTATCGACCTCTGATCTGACACAAATGTGTCCCCTTGTGAGGCTATTAATAGTACTAGGTGTCTCTCCTGTCTGGTGTCTCTCTACTAGACTAGTGTTAACTCATTACTTCTGTTAAGGCCTTATTGGGGATGCTGACACTGCCCCATCAGGTTCCAATTCCCTGTATGTGTTCCCCAGAAGCAAGAGCCGCTCCATAGGGTTCCAAGTTCATGTATGTGGTTCCCAGGAGCAAGTGCCACCCCATTAGCTTCCAAGTCCTTGTATGTTTTACTCAGGAGCAAGAGCCGCCCCATGAGGTTCCAAGTCCCTGCATGTCATTGTGATGACTGCCTCTGCTGGTGGCCATGGACAGATCAAGTAAAGACCCTTAATCACTGTCGTGATACAAGAATTGTGAGGTCGGCCTCTACGACGATACAAAGTTGTGTTTAAGAGAGACATGATTGATACAGATGTTGATATTGCACGTTGGAGCATGTAACCGCTGATCGTGTTGCATGGAGGGCAAAGATCAGAAATGGAATAAAGACAAAGGAGAACATGATTGCAAATAGGTCACAAACTAAGCGTGTGAGATGTAAGATGGTGCGTGCTGGTGGAAATAACCATGTGTTCACATGCATCCATTGTGGACGAACATTCACAGCGCGCATTGATCTGATCAGCCACATTCGCTACCGCCATGCATTGTAGTTATTATGCCTTCCTGAAGCACAATGTAACAAACTATCTGCGTGCCTAGACGGTCAGGTGCCAGTCAGTCAGATACAAGAAAAGAAGCTATACTTTGATCTTAGCCTAATTACCGTGAAACAATCCAAAGTGGGGAATTTAAGGAATTTTGGCCTTTTACAGGACGGACACATTTTTTTTTTGGGGGGGGGGTTCCTATTTCCACTGTTTATGGTGTCTTGTTCTCCGTACCTTACTTCATGATATAAGCCAACCAGATGCATATGAGAGTAATCTACATTGCAAATGACAAAATTGTATTGGTTAGTACGTTTTCCATCTTACAAAAGGCTACATTCGCCATGGTGATTCTTGTTCTAATCTATTCAAGGCATCTCCTATCAGATGTTATGACTGTTCCGAGATAATTGTACCGATTCACTTGCTTAAGAATGTTCCCTTACAGTTTAATTCCAACCCTAGTTGTTCACTGTGTGCAACAACCACATCTACTTAATGTACAGATACAAGAACATAACCTACATGTTTATTTAATGCCTCTTAGTCTCACTAGGGTCTACAAGGTGTGTACTGCGCCTGGCCCTGCAGCCAGCAATGCTAGGATCGGCTAGCCTCTCCCAGGAGGGGTGAAAAGAGAAAATTAGTAGCCTGCCGAGGACCCGCAGACTACACAAGTCAACCCCCCCCCCCCCCCCGGATCCCCCTCGTGGTGTAGAAGGGAAACCATGACCTCGAGGTCATGGGCCGACTGGGCTCTGGCTCGCCAGAGGGCACTGACTCCCCTTGGTCAGATGTTTATCCTAAACCTGGGACTGGCCTAGCAAGCCAGCGGGGGATTTCCATACTGCTCGTATAAAAACTAAGATGTAATCTCGATATATGGAGCCCATGAACGGGCACTGTCCCGCTGTTTATACTTCACCTCGACACCGCAAGGTACAAGAGGAACAAGATGAGATGGGATGAGTCCCACAATGTGCCATTTATCTTAGCCAAATTGGTGTGAAACAACCAAAAGTGCTGAAAATTAGGGATTTATTTTTTCCGAAACGGGCTCGGGCTTACCCCCAAGGGCCAGACCCACCCTATGTGCCTGTTTTTGTTGTGGACATTTTACAAGCCTGACAATTTGTTTCCCTTTTTTTAAAAGGATAGAACATGCTTAATGCGTTCAGTAAAACACAATGCACAAAATGAATTGGATGCATCATCTAAGAGAGTCCAAGATTGTCTTCATTTCTTGAATCCATGATATCTTTATCTTAATCTTCTAGCTTCTCTTTCAGACTCCAGAAGTGTCAGGGATGTCACCCTCACGAACTAGTCCTTTCACACTGGGAATTTATAAACAAAAATAATAATAATGATAATCGTAACAATTATGATAGTAGTAAGCTGGTGACCATAGACAGATAAGTCTACCCTTAATTACTGTCGGGATACAAGAACAGATACTGCATTTCTAAGGCCTCATAGCTCCTACAAAACATCAATAATATAAGACATGCGGACGATACAGTATTGATTGCTGACAACGAACAGGTTCTACAACGTGTGGTGGATGCGGTTATTGTACGCAGTGAGAAACTAGGTGTGGAATAGTATTGTAAGAAAAGAGAGATCTTGATCGTCTCTAAGAAGAATGAAATACCACATTGTAACATCCAAGTGAATGGAAATATTCTTAAACATGTGAATCTGTATAACTATCTCGGAACAGTCGTAACATCTGATGGAAGATGCCTTGCAGAGATTAGATCAAGAATTTCCATGGCAAAGGTGGCTTCTGCAAACTAGAAAACATACTTTCCAACAAACAATTGTCAATTACAGTGAGAAAAAGATTGTTAAAGTGCTATATAGAGCCCTGTTTGTGTGACACATGGTCATATAAAGACACGCCGAGAAACATCTAATGGCAATGGCAATATGGTTTTTGAGAAAAATGCTAAGAATACCAAAGACGGACGGACAATCAAATGAGACAGTCCTTCAAGACACAAATGAAAAACTGGGATTGACTGGAGAAATTAGACGTAGACAGTCAAGATTGTTTGGAAATTTTATGAGGAGAAATGGACATGAAAATTTTGTGACAACTGGCAAGCTTGGTGGCAAGAGAGCAGCCATGACCGCCCTCCCACCGGCATTGCACTTGATGATGATGAGTTCGCAGAATGTGCCTTTCTACACTTTTATCTTACCCAAAATGCCGTGAAATAATCCACAGTGCTGAATATTAAGGATTTGTGGCCTTTTACAGGCCTGACATAAATACAATTGTTAAATTGACACGCCGCGCTATAATATAAGGATGTGAAATACTGGACTTTTTCTACAGACGGGCCAACCCAGAGCACATTCTGTCCACAGCTTTCTGTCGTATAACTCAGGTCTCGCGTGAAATGTCCCTTGTCAAGAAAACGCGACCTCCCAACAATGAACCTAAACTTATCCTCACCTTTCATCCACATGCCCATGCCATCAAGCATATTTTTCTCCGACACTGGCCTATCCTGGTATCTGACCCAACCACTCGTGCGGTGTTCTCTAACGGCCCTAGGGTAATTTTCCGCCGGAACAAGAGTCTCAGGGACCACCTTGTTCATAGTCGCCTCCCCACATATACTTCATCTGTGCTTACATTTAAATGTCACCATAAGAATTGTCTGACATGCCCACACGTTTTTAAGACACCGACAATTACATTCCCCCGAGACACCTTCTCCTTGAAAGATTCTTTCACTTGCACATCCCGCAGTCTTATATATGTTATCATCTGCACACAGTGTGACATGAAATATATTGGCCAAACTAGCAGACGCCTTGCCGACCGCTTTAGGGAACACCTTAGAGACATTAATCAAGGCGCTGACACACCTGTCCCCAACCACTTTACTTCTCCTAACCTTAATGGAGTCGATGATGTATGGGTCATTGCATTGAAACCTTGCTACTCTAAAAACTCCATTAGACTTAAAACTGAAAGCCAATTAATAAACTCTCTGGGTTGCATTCATCCAGCAGGAATCAATACTGTTGTTGATGCCACGGGATAACTATGCTATATTCCTTGTATGTTATTCATATCGGACTGTTTACTCACCATTTGGCAACACAAACTCTTGTAGCCTAAGAGCACCTTTTTAAACCGGTTCAAAACACCATTTTCGTTTCTCTCATGTCAATAAGAAGCTGTGTTTAATTTTATTTTGTGTTTTATTCAGCTTTTTATCTGTTTGTGTTGTCCTGTTCTTGACAAAGGTTCGTAGAATCGAAAAGACGATTGTGCTTTGTTGTCCTGTCATACTTATTGTTTTATTTTAATACTTCAGTATTATATATTTATTAATTGTTTGTTTTTGGATAAGTATCACTTTGTTTTCACCTGTGTAAGATGGAATTCTCTATAAGGTACGTACATTGTGTCTGTGTCTAGTATCTCTCTTCTTTTCTCGGGATCTAAATTAGTAAATATACCTAATTGTTTGCAATTCATATATAAGGGGGGAAAAATTTGATGTAATATCGTGGAGAAATTTAAAACATCCGTTTTAAAATTCTCACACACGTAAAATACAGCCTTCACTAATAAAAAATCTTTGAAGATCACTTAAAATTATTATCCCATTATTTATGCTGCCTACAATTGCCATTAATTTCTATGGAAATTTTATTTATAAAATTAGATAAATATTACAATTATTTAAATTTAGCATGGGAAGAAAGAAAAAGATGATTGGCAACAGGCAATAATAGTACCAACATGGAAAAAGAAAGGCAATATGAGAGAGTGCGAAACATACAGAGGTATATCACTCCTGAGCCATATAGGGAAAATGTATGCAAAACTATTGGAACAAAGAGCTAGGCCCATAGTTGAACAACAGTTAAGCAAAGTACAATTTTGTTTTCGGAAAGGTAAAAGTTGCACTGATGCAATATTTACACTTAGACAAATATGTGAAAAAACTATAGAATATAGTGACCAGCAGAATATTGTGTTTGTGGATTAGGAAAAGGCTTTCGATAGAGTAGGTACAAATTATGGACCATCCTTCGAGAATATGGGATACAAGAGCAATTGCTGGAAAACATCATAGCCATGTACCACTCGAGCCGAAGTGCAGTAAGAACACAAGAAGATTATCAGATATGTTCTCAGTCAATACAGGAGTGAGACAGGGATGTATGCTTCTCTCCTCTGCTATTTAATATGTACATGGACAGAATATCCAAAGAAGCAAGTCTTGACAGAACAGATTCAGAAAATTTAGAACTCTTTACTTCAGATGAAACAACTAATCCACAGGAAATAAATGAACTTCTATTTGCAGACGATCAGTGCCTGTTTTACAGCGATGAGGGCAGATTACAAAATCATAATAATAATCTGAGTTCAACATCCAGCAGATACAATATGAGTATAAATACAGCCGAAACCGAAGTAATGCAAGTTAGCAGATCGCCGGGTCCACTAAGTATACAGATAAATAGCACAAATGTGAAACAAGTTAAAGACGGTGCAGTTTTCCGAGTTGTGTTCAATAAAAGAAACTGTAGTGTCAAATTGTTGATATTTATCGGCGGACATAGATCCAGTCTGTGATCGCATAGTTTCAATCAGCAACCGGAATAGGCATATGGTATTCTATTAATTAGAGTATGATTAGGAATAGAGTACAGTACTGTGCGGTGATGTAATGTATTATAGGTGTGGTGATAGAATGTTCTATAAGTGCGGTGCTAGAAAGTATCATAGGAGCGTCAGCACTAGTATCCTATTGTGTGGCTTTAACTAGCTTGTGTGATATATCATTTTACTCAGGGAGTTGAGGACAATGTAGTGGGATAATAATTAGAGAGATTGAGGATGGTTGGGAGGGAGGAGGGGAATGTGAAATGGTAGGATCTTCCAGTAGGGCATCTGCTGGGTTTCTACCCGTTCCTTTATTCTTTCCTGGTGTTGCCATGTCTCAGACCATGTGATGAGCTATTTGCCCATATGACAGAGATCGGATCTCTGTTGTAGATCTGAGTGCTGCTATTGGCCTACACTCACCTAATTCCGGCCAGGATTGGGTTGCTCTCACCATAGTATTCTCTACTCAACAGGTTCCACGTAGGTGTGCTGTGATATTCGACAGTGAAGCTAGAACACAGTTTAGAAGATGATGGCTCAGGATTTGAAGACAGAAGTTGCTGAGAGGCCTCTACATTGGGCTTATACCCAAGTTGGTCTGCGGGAACCTGGTTTCTGCTGAGCAGGACATGCTGATGATACTTATGTTTAGCAAGTGATAGTTGTATCACTGAACAGTGAGAACATTATTGAACCGTTATTGACAGGGATTTATAGTATACGATGTTCTTCATGTTATAAAATGCAGTGTTTCCTTGTCCTATTCTGTTATTTATCTCTGCGACACATTTTCTCATACATAAATGGAATATATTGCTATACACGGGTTTCGAACCCAGCTTTTATGACTGGGACATCGGAATACTAACCACTCAGTAGTAACACTGACCCGAAGAATAAATGAATTCTGGATTCCTTATTATCTTTCTAAACACATACGGCTTGTGGGGTGTGGATTTTAATTCCTGAGAATGGTTCGTTAAAATGTCTAGGGGGTTTTATTGATTCTCTGTCACTGGTAAGAATGCAGGGTGATCCGGGATATTTACCACAAATCCCAGGAGGAAAGAGTTCCATCCTTGAAACAATGGCATCTGTGTGTAGGTTTCCCTTCCCACTTCATCACCCTTAAAATAACTATAGATGCTAGAAGGATATTGATTGCTCACAACATATAAACAACCACTTGTTGGACACCACATTTACTTGATGTACACAACACTTTTGGACAAACAGTTCAGGTATTAACTCAAGATCTGCAGTTACATATATATATAGGTATAATAAACACTATGCATTTTCAGACAGGCATGGGAATGATATGCAGTATTACAACATAGTACCCAGTGACCCCAGAAAAAACCCAGGTTATTACCAACAACATAACAACCACAAATTGGGTCTACTTTCATTTTCCCTCATGATTAAGGCAAATAAAGATATTAAATAGAACCCAAAATAACATGTTTCTGACACCTTTTACCATTCTCTCATTGTTAAAAATAATGAGTTGGTGTCAAAATACTATACCATCTATATACCATTGGAAAAAAACTACTGACCTGTTACCTTCAGAAAACAAAAACCAACATATAAACAGCATTTTGTACTAATTAAATTAATTAATCGAGTCTATCTCCTGGTGTGCGGTTATGGGTCCATCTTTGCTGTCGATTAGATCCTTTTCCCATTATCTGGGTACCGAATTAATGCACTCAGTTATGTTCTTACTATTTAGTCACTGGTAATTGGCTGGTGCAAATCATACTTTATAATCCAAACTAGAAATTACACACAATCACAAATCCCTCTGCGGGCTAGAATATTCGAGTACTCTGTTGCAGTAGGCTCGGTGTCTTTTTTTGAAATTTGGGGCCTCAGGTTGGTCTAACTTTCCGGAATTTCCACTTAAGCTCTGCAGAAGGTACTTTACCATCTCACCATACATGGTGCCAAGTAGACGTCCATTCAGCTTCTCTGCTTTTAATATCAGAATCCCAAGTAGTTCAACAAAGATTTTACACCCACCAAGTCGCGAGTCTATAACCCATGGCATTTAGGTTGACATTGGACCAGCAAAGAGTTAGTCGTTGTTATCTAGTCCAGTGTAGAACTTTATATGACTGAGAGGCATCTCATGGTAGTATCTGTGACTAGGGCCACAATTGATCTATACCTACATATATGCACAGATGAATGAATCCAGCACAGTAACAGGTTTGCAAACAATTGGATGATTCCTCTTGTTGCTGATGTAGAGACATTTAGTTGCTTTCATATGGTCTTTTATCTGATGGTGTTCAGGGTTTGGAACCTTGAGGTAATCTGGTTTCGTAGTTATGTTTCAGATGATATTCAGTTTGTACCTTGGTTGTATTGGCTTATGTGGTTCAGTGTCTTCTCCCCATTTGGTTGAGCCAGAACTTAGTGTTGAATAGCTGAATTCCATGTTTGACTGTTGCAGCTGTGAGACATTCTTTCGAAGACTTATCCATTGTGGATATTAACTTGGTAATCCAACCAACAGTTGAAGGGCTTTCACTGTTGCTAGTTTTAGTAACTTGTAGGATTGTCCCAGTTTCACTGATTTTGCTGAGTGATAAGGCTTATAGGTGATACTTCTCAGACGTAAAGCAGACGATACACTGTGGTCAGTTACTCTGTTGATCTTCATCTTTGTAGATTATTAGATCTTGAAGTCCATCCTGGATCTTCCTCCTAAAATAGGACTTAATCACTCACCCAATCAGTTATCTTCAACTTTTCTGTTGCTCGATATGGAGCTATTGAGCGCCGCAGTAAACATTGAGGTATTGCTAGATCCAGACTATGGTTTGGACATTCACTTTATGGCTGTTTACCCAGGATCCAGTGTTAGTGATATAGTCCCACCAAATTCAACCACCACCTGCTTCTCTTCTATAGAAAAGGGATGACAAAGAATACAACACTAGCATTAACCTACTGTGTTATGGTAAAAGGTTTACAACACAATTACAAACACAAATACAAAACAACAAGGGGAGAAGGGGAAAGGAGTGGGTGTCCATGTTCCACTGTCCCTCATTGCTGAGTTGAGCCATTCTGACTCTTCATAGTGAGTAAGATATTTTCTCACTTATATTTTGTTCTGTTGTTACTGGGACTATTGGATGGGTGAAGTCATTCTGTCCATCCAACATGTTGATATTGTCTCTCTCATTACTTGAAGAGAATAGCCTATACAGAATCCCTGTGGTTTCTAATGCTGCGTCTTCATTTCGGCACTATAATCATCACTAGGTCAAGACTATTCACCATTGGCTTCTTAAGTACTGACATACATATGTATTCTTACATCAACATCCTCTAATCCCAAGGTGCAACATTAAAATGTATATTCCCCACAGTAAAAAGTAACAATCAGAACAGAGAAAATTCTCATACCAAAAAAAACATACATGTACATTTCTCTGATATTAAGTACATGATAATCATACATAATAATCATAATGATGATGCAGGGAGCCTAGGTTTTTGAATTATCTTCATGAACTAAAACATCCATTGTTTTCCCCCACTGCGTACAGCACATGAGGATAGTAATCGCTGTGATATGTTTTGCCAACGACTGCTATTATTCGGAGGGTATTTATAAGAATATCTTATGCCGCATGGTCCAGTCTTCTGAATATTGCAAGCAATTTATTCACATCAATCTTCGCTTCTGTTTCTACTACGGTGAGGCGATGCGGAGTGAATCCTATCCGAACATACATTTACATCACGCGTTTAATTGTTCATGAATTTATATTCAAACATGGCCTGTCCCTAACACTATTTTATGAAGTGATTATATGTTCACCCTCATATGGAGTGGTTACTAATCTGTTAACAAAAGGATGGTACTAAAATTTAACACTATAGTTCCAAGTTACAGATTATGATGTGGCAAAATATTTTATCCCCTGACTAAGTACGAGTCAGGAATATGCGTAATCATTTGTATGTCCCCGCATGGATAAAACACCTTTCTATAGTACATAGATTATTTGCAGATTTCTAAGCATAAATAGTGAGATATTGTTCACAGTGCCTAGAAGTTTTAACATAGGAATATGAAATTGACAGACACTAGTTCTTTACTATGAAGCATGAATCAGGGGTCTGCTCCTACATTGAGAAAATCTCTAGAATGTGTTTCAGACATGAGAGTTGATACTTTACAGTACACATAATATTCATAGATTATAGCACTACTAGTGAGATATAAGTTCATAATGCCTATACAAGATATTAACATATGGATTTGAAATTGTAAGACATAGGAAAAATTACAGCGTGGCGCCCACCTGTGTTTCCTTAGTAAACATCATCCAGCCTGGTTTAAGAGAATTGTAACTAATTCTTAATTAAACATACTGGTCTAGGTAATACATAAATATCTTAATCATGTAGATAACATACCAATAGCTTGAAGAGAATCATGGTTTTAAAAGGCAACATGCCTTCTCCCCGAAGGGAAAACTTTTACATGTCTGTTCTTTGTCGTCGTACTGACCAAAATGGCTACACTGGCCTTTGTTTTACAATCAGTCGACGACTGTTGGCCAGGTATGTAGGCCAAAATAAGGCCAAATTAATTAAGCTGCCACGGTCAGTCTATCGCTGTTTTATTTTCTCCTACATTAAGTAAGTTACTTAAACAGTAATTGTAAGGGTTTGTGTATTTTTAAGGGAGTCCATAAATAGGAAAGGGTAGGGACGTTTTTATTATACCACACGCCTCCCCAATTTAAGCCATTTATTTCTTTCAGAAAATAAATGGTCAAATAGTACTCTACAATTTCCGTCTTTACATTGACTCACCTAGTATCCATCCCTTTGTAATTTCCTACATTACTTCCCTATGTTAGATAATCTATCAGGGCCACGTCCATTTTCTTATAGTCACGACAACTGGCATAACCTTAATGGCTTACTTCCCTTTTAGTGAGAAAGTGTAGCACCCTCTCCACTGTTGTCAGCTATTGTTTGAAATATGAGTGGTTATCTGATAATTTGTTACTTTCAAGTACTAGTTTGTCTGCATCAAACCGACTTTTTGAAGCAATTGAAATATCATCATTAAGCTTGATTTCTCTCTCATTAGATTATCAATCTTGAGATTATGTTAAAACCGACGGTTAATTCTGCGTCTACTGATAGCCTATTAAACTCGCCCGTCTCCCTGTAAGTTAGACGTTTGTTTTAACTATAGATCTGATATTTAAAGGAAGCTAAAGATGGTTCCTGTTGAAATCCATTTTCATCCAACACATCATGTGTTTGGGTTATAAATCGAGTTATGGGATTTTCCGATTAGTTTTGATAACTACTGATTAGAGTGGTGATCCTTTCTCTTGCGGGTTTACCCGGAGAATCTCGCCTAACATGTAAACATGGTCCAACTTTTCTAGATTTCCGCTCTGAACCGAATATTACGGGGAACATGAATCTATCAGAAATGAAGTAATTCTTAGCTTACTCTCTCTCTCTCTGCTTTTCCTTCTAACCTAGATCTATTTACGCTAGAATCCTTATTAGTAATTCTAACTGATGTGTTTGAGTTTCACTCTGTATTTGTTGCTTTGGTGTTGAATTACGAGCAATTTTGCGTCGCTTGGCGTACATTGATCATCGTCTGCTTCCCTCCCGGTTTTTAGACTATTTTCAACTTAGCAACATCCATTTGTATGTAGGTTCAGACGTAATGTCTCCTACCATATATAATCAGTTCAGTGAGAAGTTAAAAGCCCCTTTTATGTTTCCTGTGATAGTCTTCCAGACAATCAAGTTGCTGGTTCACTTTCCAGTTATGGATGTGGATTAATTAGTCTTAGTAAATTTACTGTTACATCTGTATATCCCTCTCATACTGGCGTCTCCTGAGTTGTGTCCTCAGGATAACAGGTAAGGTACTCTTAATGTTTCTCTCCAGTTTTGTTTTCATCCGTTTAATACGTGGAAACTCTGGATTTATTTAGATTGACTAAGGTCTATCTTTGAACTGTTATATAATTGACTAGCTGGATTCCTGATTGAAATTCCTACTCTAGTAAATATCAAGCAATTTTTCAGCTATCTGCTCCAATTTGCTTGGTTTTTACACAGCTATATTCCATTTTTCTAGCATGGGTTCACTGTATAATATAAGTTTTAGGCGTTTCCTCTCTCTTTACGTCAAGGAGTTCGTCCTATTTATAAACAGCATCTATTTCAAGAGTTGTTTATTTAATTGTTGCTTTTACTGATTCGTATCAGTTATTTAAGCTAATCTCTGTTAGTCTGGATCTGCTTTCACATATTTAATGCTGGCATATAATCCTAGTCAGAACTGAGATGTAGAAATCTGTTTCGTCTTGCGACTGATTTCTGATTAATCTACCTTTTAGTAGGCTTCGAGCATTATCTAGAATTTAGTTACTCGGTTAGTTTTAAAGAAAATACAATTGAGTCGCGCGCCTCTTTTGTACTACTTATGTTTTTGCCCTATTTAATTCTTCCCTTCTGAGAATATTAATGTTAGTTAGGCAATTACTGAAATAACTTTACGTAAGCTAATCGCTAACTAAAAGCTGTTTCATTCCTCTTTTTGATGAGGATTTCTCATTGTGAACATTTCACTTAATGAGAATTAAACTGGAAATTCCAATTTATTAGTTAATTCTTTAATTATACCTCCTACATGCCTATATGGTCTGTTTCCGCTACCATTAATAATGGAATCGGGGTGGATAATTTAAAGAAATACCTTATATTCTGTTGGGTCAGTAAGTGAGTTGATCAGTTTCACTTACATCACCAGGTGAATATTTTGGTTTTGACCCTCATTAACATATGGGCCATCTGAGTTTGTTATTAATAACTACTCATATCACCGGTGGAGTAGAATAAGTGTCGGTATGGCTTTTCTTCCTAAGTATCCATCATTTATTCACTTTACTTTACTACCGGTGTTGTAGAACATGTTATGTCCTATGAAAAAAAGGATTAAATTAGGGTGCCCCTAAATACTGCAAATTCTTACAATATTCCTTCCCTTCCATTAACTATGTCTACATTTTTGCAAGTGGTGGTTTTGGCCTTACCATTAGTTCATTTACTTTAGTTACTGCTATTTTCCCCTGGATTAATTCATCTCTCAGGTATTATTTAGTGTACTACTGAATCATTTGTTGATTAAATTTTTCCCTTAAAAAAAATTTATTGGATTTTTAACTTATCTGTCCTAATTATCTATAAAATTGTCTATCACTCTCTGCTGCCTTGGTAACTTTTCAATATTACATGAATTATACAAGCAGATCAAGCATGAAAATACAATGGTAATCAATGACAAAATAGTTAATTAACACATGATTCATAATTAGAAACATAAACCTTATGGATACATAATATAGTAGTGTGTTCATGACTACACCACTCTTAAACCATTTAAAGAGAATATCAGAGTAGCAGAACCATACCTCAAACATCAAATGGGAATGACTATGAATTCTAAACATTCATTGAATTACTTATCTTATGTGAGTTTACCATCCCAGAGACCTTACTACTGGAGGTTCATTACTGGACTTAGTTTCCCATCAATAAGATATAAAATATGAGTTTTTAAAAAAAAATCTCATACCCAACAACCAACTACCTGATGCATCTGCCAGAATCAAGATATTACCTGTGAACAGTTTTGTACCCAAAAAAACCTATATTTATCTGAGCCATTATGGGTTCATATAACACTTGACTCAGCTCATACTAATGTGATTAGGTCTGTTACTAACACTATAACATTCTGAAGTGACTTGGTTTACCTGCGAGAGGTTTTCCCTGAATTCATGTACCCACAATAATACACCAATTGTGATGTTTACCATGAGTTTTAAATTCACGGACTACTCCACTACTAGGTGAAGTCCGTACCGGGCGGGACCACACATGTGGGGGTGTGGATTTTAATTCCTGAGAATGGTTCGTTAAAATGTCTAGGGGGTTTTATTGATTCTCTGTCACTGGTAAGAATGCAGGGTGATCCGGGATATTTACCACAAATCCCAGGAGGAAAGAGTTCCATCCTTGAAACAATGGCATCTGTGTGTAGGTTTCCCTTCCCACTTCATCACCCTTAAATTAACTATAGATGCTAGAAGGATATTGATTGCTCACAACATATAAACAACCACTTGTTGGACACCACATTTACTTGATGTACACAACACTTTTGGACAAACAGTTCAGGTATTAACTCAAGATCTGCAGTTACATATATATATATATGTGTAATAAACACTATGCATTTTCAGACAGGCATGGGAATGATATGCAGTATTACAACATAGTACCCAGTGACCCCAGAAAAAACCCAGGTTATTACAAACAACATAACAACCACAAATTGGGTCTACTTTCATTTTCCCTCATGATTAAGGCAAATAAAGATATTAAATAGAACCCAAAATAACATGTTTCTGACACCTTTTACCATTCTCTCATTGTTAAAAATAATGAGTTGGTGTCAAAATACTATACCATCTATATACCATTGGAAAAAAACTACTGACCTGTTACCTTCAGAAAACAAAAACCAACATATAAACAGCATTTTGTACTAATTAAATTAATTAATCGAGTCTATCTCCTGGTGTGCGGTTATGGGTCCATCTTTGCTGTCGATTAGATCCTTTTCCCATTATCTGGGTACCGAATTAATGCACTCAGTTATGTTCTTACTATTTAGTCACTGGTAATTGGCTGGTGCAAATCATACTTTATAATCCAAACTAGAAATTACACACAATCACAAATCCCTCTGCGGGCTAGAATATTCGAGTACTCTGTTGCAGTAGGCTCGGTGTCTTTTTTTGAAATTTGGGGCCTCAGGTTGGTCTAACTTTCCGGAATTTCCACTTAAGCTCTGCAGAAGGTACTTTACCATCTCACCATACATGGTGCCAAGTAGACGTCCATTCAGCTTCTCTGCTTTTAATATCAGAATCCCAAGTAGTTCAACAAAGATTTTACACCCACCAAGTCGCGAGTCTATAACCCATGGCATTTAGGTTGACATTGGACCAGCAAAGAGTTAGTCGTTGTTATCTAGTCCAGTGTAGAACTTTATATGACTGAGAGGCATCTCATGGTAGTATCTGTGACTAGGGCCACAATTGATCTATACCTATATATATGCACAGATGAATGAATCCAGCACAGACAGTAACAGGTTTGCAAACAATTGGATGATTCCTCTTGTTGCTGATGTAGAGACATTTAGTTGCTTTCATATGGTCTTTTATCTGATGGTGTTCAGGGTTTGGAACCTTGAGGTAATCTGGTTTCGTAGTTATGTTTCAGATGATATTCAGTTTGTACCTTGGTTGTATTGGCTTATGTGGTTCAGTGTCTTCTCCCCATTTGGTTGAGCCAGAACTTAGTGTTGAATAGCTGAATTCCATGTTTGACTGTTGCAGCTGTGAGACATTCTTTCGAAGACTTATCCATTGTGGATATTAACTTGGTAATCCAACCAACAGTTGAAGGGCTTTCACTGTTGCTAGTTTTAGTAACTTGTAGGATTGTCCCAGTTTCACTGATTTTGCTGAGTGATAAGGCTTATAGGTGATACTTCTCAGACGTAAAGCAGACGATACACTGTGGTCAGTTACTCTGTTGATCTTCATCTTTGTAGATTATTAGATCTTGAAGTCCATCCTGGATCTTCCTCCTAAAATAGGACTTAATCACTCACCCAATCAGTTATCTTCAACTTTTCTGTTGCTCGATATGGAGCTATTGAGCGCCGCAGTAAACATTGAGGTATTGCTAGATCCAGACTATGGTTTGGACATTCACTTTATGGCTGTTTACCCAGGATCCAGTGTTAGTGATATAGTCCCACCAAATTCAACCACCACCTGCTTCTCTTCTATAGAAAAGGGATGACAAAGAATACAACACTAGCATTAACCTACTGTGTTATGGTAAAAGGTTTACAACACAATTACAAACACAAATACAAAACAACAAGGGGAGAAGGGGAAAGGAGTGGGTGTCCATGTTCCACTGTCCCTCATTGCTGAGTTGAGCCATTCTGACTCTTCATAGTGAGTAAGATATTTTCTCACTTATATTTTGTTCTGTTGTTACTGGGACTATTGGATGGGTGAAGTCATTCTGTCCATCCAACATGTTGATATTGTCTCTCTCATTACTTGAAGAGAATAGCCTATACAGAATCCCTGTGGTTTCTAATGCTGCGTCTTCATTTCGGCACTATAATCATCACTAGGTCAAGACTATTCACCATTGGCTTCTTAAGTACTGACATACATATGTATTCTTACATCAACATCCTCTAATCCCAAGGTGCAACATTAAAATGTATATTCCCCACAGTAAAAAGTAACAATCAGAACAGAGAAAATTCTCATACCAAAAAAAAACATACATGTACATTTCTCTGATATTAAGTACATGATAATCATACATAATAATCATAATGATGATGCAGGGAGCCTAGGTTTTTGAATTATCTTCATGAACTAAAACATCCATTGTTTTCCCCCACTGCGTACAGCACATGAGGATAGTAATCGCTGTGATATGTTTTGCCAACGACTGCTATTATTCGGAGGGTATTTATAAGAATATCTTATGCCGCATGGTCCAGTCTTCTGAATATTGCAAGCAATTTATTCACATCAATCTTCGCTTCTGTTTCTACTACGGTGAGGCGATGCGGAGTGAATCCTATCCGAACATACATTTACATCACGCGTTTAATTGTTCATGAATTTATATTCAAACATGGCCTGTCCCTAACACTATTTTATGAAGTGATTATATGTTCACCCTCATATGGAGTGGTTACTAATCTGTTAACAAAAGGATGGTGCTAAAATTTAACACTATAGTTCCAAGTTACAGATTATGATGTGGCAAAATATTTTATCCCCTGACTAAGTACGAGTCAGGAATATGCGTAATCATTTGTATGTCCCCGCATGGATAAAACACCTTTCTATAGTACATAGATTATTTGCAGATTTCTAAGCATAAATAGTGAGATATTGTTCACAGTGCCTAGAAGTTTTAACATAGGAATATGAAATTGACAGACACTAGTTCTTTACTATGAAGCATGAATCAGGGGTCTGCTCCTACATTGAGAAAATCTCTAGAATGTGTTTCAGACATGAGAGTTGATACTTTACAGTACACATAATATTCATAGATTATAGCACTACTAGTGAGATATAAGTTCATAATGCCTATACAAGATATTAACATATGGATTTGAAATTGTAAGACATAGGAAAAATTACAGCGTGGCGCCCACCTGTGTTTCCTTAGTAAACATCATCCAGCCTGGTTTAAGAGAATTGTAACTAATTCTTAATTAAACATACTGGTCTAGGTAATACATAAATATCTTAATCATGTAGATAACATACCAATAGCTTGAAGAGAATCATGGTTTTAAAAGGCAACATGCCTTCTCCCCGAAGGGAAAACTTTTACATGTCTGTTCTTTGTCGTCGTACTGACCAAAATGGCTACACTGGCCTTTGTTTTACAATCAGTCGACGACTGTTGGCCAGGTATGTAGGCCAAAATAAGGCCAAATTAATTAAGCTGCCACGGTCAGTCTATCGCTGTTTTATTTTCTCCTACATTAAGTAAGTTACTTAAACAGTAATTGTAAGGGTTTGTGTATTTTTAAGGGAGTCCATAAATAGGAAAGGGTAGGGACGTTTTTATTATACCACACGGCTATAGGCCGTTTGGTTCACAGCCAAGCACTATTATTTCCCAAGTGCCTAGCACAAACAGTACGTGGCTTATATCGGGCCCCAAAAGGATTGCTTTGAAATTACTTATCGCCCAAGAGACAATTTAATTAAACCGTCAGCTTTCAGTGTATTTGACACGGTACATGCCTGGAAATATAACGACTCCACTTTACATTGAGTGATCATATGATGCATTTCCACATTGAAGAAACATTATACAGACAAACCTTTCGCGTCATTCCATTAAGATTAGATAAATAGAAGGAGCGAGGTGCTTTCTCCTCTGTGCGGATATTTAGATATACCACAAGACAGTGCTAAAAGAAGGCTTATGGCCGCTTCATGTATCATGCAACAGGTGTTTCTTGGAGAATGCTCCTTTGTTTAGGAGATCAGAATCGTATAGGCGGTTCATTATTCTTGTTTTTACATTTTTGAAATAGTTGTGGTCTATACCAGTGTTTCGCAGTCTGTGGAGTACGGGTGATGCGGCTATGATATTACCGTGAGATTTCTACCTGGAAATATGGCTTGACACATCATCACGTATACAGAAATTTATTATATATCAAACTACTGAACTACAACTAGCTTGTACTGCTTAATAAGCAGTGTCTCACTTTAAATTGTTCTTTCTTTCTGATTTCTTTCCTTTTTTTAAAACAACTTTAAATAAAAGATTATCAAGCCTTCTTCTTCTTCTTCTTCTTCTTCTTCTTCTTCTTCTTCTTCTTCTTCTTCTTCTTCTTCTTCTTCTTCTTCTTCTTCTTCTTCTTCTTCTTCTTATTATTATTATTATTATTATTATTATTATTATTATTATTATTATTATTATTATTATATAGGCTGTTAGAAACATAAATTATGCAGCTATTCGAGAAACAATCGAAATCCATGAGAGAAATTATATAAAAAATTTGTAGACGTTTTGCACAAGCTATAAGTTTGATCACACATGAACTGGATGAGATACTTAAGAGAGCATTAGATGGAGAAACACTGGGGACAGGAGGAAAGGGAAGACCTAGGACAGCATTAATAACCTGGCAAGCACTACTCAATTAATGCAATAAATGCAAGGATAATAAGAGAACGGAACTAGAAACACAGCTTTGGAATTGAATGATCAGAAAGCTCCACGACCAGCTGAAAACATTGTTGAAATATTTGATGATGATGAGGATTATGATGATATGTTTATTTTAAAGTCCCGTTGCAGAAATATGCTGTGGGTATGTGAAGTGTTAGGACAGTCACATTTTTCATGTCTGAGTGCAGAGAGGAATAGGTGGCTAGTCTGTCTCTTCCGACTGTACGGGAATCTTCGTGGCGAAGTGGTCAAGCCATTTGACTCGGGCTCCGAAGGTTGTGGGTTCGATTCCGGGCCGTGACTTTCGGTTCACGAGTGAAATTTTTCGAAGACTCCTGTGGGTCGTCGCTAAAGCTAAGGAGTTCGTGCTTTGTGCGACGCTTTCAGCGCTGCGGAAAGAGACCAAGCCATATGGGATAACAACCCGGTGCAATGAAGTCGACCTTGTCGACTTTTAAGCGACTTTTGAGCGACTGTGCTTATAATATATTGCATGATTTATTGCCTGGCATATTTGGCTGCATCTCTTAAGGTACATACTGCAGAAATCACACAACGTAAAGTAAATTAACTAGATAAATCCTTCAAGGGGCTATGGCTCGCCATAGAGGATGGACTCCCTGTGGTCAGATTAGTGTCCTAAACCTGCGACTGGCCTAGCAAGCCGGCAGGGGATCTCATACTGCTCGTAGAAAAACTAGGAAGTAGCCCATAATCGGGCACTCTCACGATGTTTATACTTCACCTCGACATCGCAAGGTACAAGAGGAACATGATGAGATGAGAATCCTTCAAGCTGAAATATACACATGTCCACACAGTAATGTCAATTGTCTACCACGGTAATTTTAAGCTGACTAACATGTCTTTCTGTTTGTACAAATCTGACTTGCGTTGATTGATCATTATTGCTTCTGCAAACTTTAACAAGCGAGTATTTTGTGTGTTAAACAACACGCGAAAGGCAATGTCTCTGTCAACCATATGGCCGCTTTCGATAATTGTGCCTACCAATTGAAGACGCGGCGAGCTTCCGGTGTGTCGGCCCTACTAGGCTAGCATCGCCTGTGTATCGTATCTAGTTAATTTACGTTGTGTGATTTCTGCAGTATGTACCTGACGAGATGCAGCGAAATATGCCAGGCAATAAATCGTGCAATCTATTGTTGTGTCTTCGTTATTCAAAAGACTGTACTTATGTTATTATTAACACAGCCCCTAACCGCTCTGCCAGCGGACGCTCTGATGATGATGATGATGATGATGATGATGATGATGATGATGATGATGATGATGATGATGATGATGATGATGATGATGATGATGATGATGATGATGATGATGATGATGATGATGATGATGATGATGGGAGAAAAAGTGGAAACTTCGTAGCAGATGACATTTTGATGTGTTCTGAGCTAAAGGGCGTCAACAAGATAAATAACTGGAAGAGTTGACCAAGCTGTAAAATACTCAGGAAAATAGCAAATGTGGATATTAACTATGAGAAACCATGTAAAACAGAAATTAGAAAGGGGTTGTGGGGAAACATTATGAAACTCCTGAAGGGTGAGAAAAGTGCTAGTCCAGATGGTATCGTAGAAGAAACCATTTAAGCCTGTATAAACACCTCAGCTGAATTACTGCGGAGGAGTATCAAATTTTTTCTCAATTTTTTTACAATTTTTGAGAGAATGCTCACGACAATCGCCAGTGTGTGTGTGTGTGTGTGTGTGTGTGTGTGTGTGTGTGTGTGTGTGTGTGTGTGTGTGTGTGTAGAGTGTGGGAGTTTGTTCATACTAGTTTAAGTGATTATGTGAGGCATCATGAATGTGTTTAGATGTGAGGAAGTGTGTATGGGGTACGTATGTGGGAGGGGGGAGGGGTCTGTAGGGGATGTATGTGTGGAGTGAGTGTGTGTGCGGGGGTTTGGGGATGGGTGGGAAATGTGTGGGTAGGGAGATTGTGTGGGTGGGGGATGTGTGTTTGGGTGGGGATGTGTGTGGGTGGGTGCAGGTGTGAGTGAGGGATGTGCCGGTAGGTGGAGGATGTATGGGTGGGGAAGGTGAAATGTATGGGGGATGTGTAGGTGAAGGGATATGTGTATGGGGTACGTATTGGGGGGGGGGGGGGGTCTGTAGGGGATGTATTTGTAGAGTGAGTGTATGTGCGGGTGTTGGGGGAATGGGTGGGAAATGTGTGGGTAGGGAGATTGTGTGGGTGGGGGATGTGTGTGTGGGTGGGGATGTGTGTGGGTGGGGTGCAGGTATGAGTGAGGGATGTGCCGGTAGGTGGAGGATATATGGGTGGGGAAGGGGAAATGTGTGGGGGATGTGTAGGTGAAGGGGTGTGTGGTGGGTGGGGGATGTGTGTGGGGAAGGGATGTGTGTGTAGTTGAAGGTGTTTGGGGAATGGTAGGAAGAGTGTGGGTGTTGGTGGGTGGGGGGTTGTGTGGGTTGGTATGTGGGGAATGTGTATGTGGGTGGGTGGGTGCGTGGTGTGTTGATTGGTGGGGGTGGGGGTGTGGGTGCGGGGATGTGTGGTTGGGGGATGAGTGTTTGGCTGGGTGGTTGGAGGTGTGTGGATATGGGTGGGTGTGTGGGCTGGGGGATGGGTGTATTTGTGGGGAGATGTGTGTGTGGGATGTGTGTTAATAGGGAATGGTGGGTTGGTGGGTGTTTGTGTGGGGGTGTGTGTGGGTAGGTGAGGTATGTGGATGTTTGTGTGGAGGATGTGTGTCGGTGGGTGGTGGATGTTATAGCTGGATGAGGGTGTGTGTGGGTGGGTGAGGTGGATATGTGGGAGTGTGGGGGTGTGTGTGGTGGGGGATGTGTGTGGGTGGATGGAGGGTGTGTGTATGGGTGGGTGATACGTTTCCGTGGGTGATACGTTTCCGTGGGTGAGGTGTGTGTGGGTGGGTGGTGGTTATGTGTGGGTGGATGGGGATGTGTGTGGGTAGTGGGGGTTATGTGGGTAGGAGGGGGATGTGTGAGTTGTTGAGGGATGTGTCTCATAACATTGTAATATGCACTGTTTATGTTTACAACATTAATTTGACAATGTATTTTCCCTTGTGAACGTATCATGCACTAATGATGAATGAAAGATGCGTGATTGGAAGGGCCGAATGTAAGACGGGCCTGCGTGCCCAATTTGTAACCCTTTTAAAATAAAGTAGAACTGAATACTGCACAATTATTTAGCAGAGTTTGGGAGACCACCAGCAAACTGGACGGAGGATATCTGGCGAAGCTGCAGGAGTAAGTATAGAGAACTAATGTAATAGTCTGTCCTTGTGTTACCAACGCCCATGAGGAAAGTAAAGAATTGTAACACTGTAACTCGCCATGCATGTCGTAAGAGGCGATTAAGGAGAGTTGGCGTGAAACTGTAAAACTGTAGCTGCAAAATCCAACAAATCCTGTAAAAAGCCTGCAAATGCCTTAGCATGAGTAGGATGTTGGCCTATGAGATGATACGTAGCATAACAAGAACATTCGTCATGAGGGAAACCTAACCGATACTTTTGAATTAATAACAGAGGTGCAACAGGGATGTCTTTTGTCACCTGCATTATTCTTGTTAACTATAGAATGGACTGTAAAAAGCAATGACTACCATAAGAAATATAACTTACTGGACCGTGACAGAGTAGCTTGAACTTCGCTAACATGACCCTTGTGTCCCACTTACGAAATCGGGAGCAAGTTAAATAAAACACGTTTGAGGGAATGTCAGAACAATTAAGTCTAAAATTCATCGAGGGGGACAACGCATTAGAAAGTATATCACGTAAATGATTGCTCGATCTGATTTAAAGAAACCTGACTCCAAGATGTGTTGTCGTACGCACATTTAGGTAGCAATGCAGACACAGATGGGGGAACAGATAATGTTAACCGTTAAGTTGAGTCAATAACAGGTACTACTGCACTAGGGACACTCACTTAAGCGCTTCGCCCTAATCTTCAACAGCCAGTGAAGAGTCCCAATACTAATATTACCAGCAGCAGTCTGATTATGTGTCCATATGGCCTTTCCACCGAGTCCTCAGTGTCGGTCAGATCCTGTGTTCACTACCCACAACACCATTCTCTCCTGACCTTCATGAAATATCTGTTCTTCCGCACTATATACACGATCGATACAAGGAATGTTGCGAATTCCTTGGACTGCCAGAGTAACTAACGACGACTACCTGAAACAGGCTAATGAAATTAGAACATTATATACAACAATAAGACAGAGACAAACATCTTTCTTCGGTCACGTGATGAGAAGAGAGGCATTGGAGAACATCGTAACAACTGGAAAGATCGAGGGGAAGAGAGGCAGAGGTAGACCAAGAGAAGTGGTGCTGGATGGATTGAGACGGTGGCATGGAGGAATATCAGCAGCAGAGTTGATCTAGAAAACCAAAGACCGAGATCTATGGAGAGCCATGAACGCCTACGCCAGCCGGCACGGCACTTGATGATGATGATATACACGATCCGAGGGACCCCGAACACGTCCGCCTTAACATGCACCAATACCCGACCGATTTGTGCAGACACATGCTCGCTTCACTCCACACCAGCATTTCCTAAAGAAAAGGGGGTTTTGATCCAATATATGCTCTCTATTTTTGACTGTTGAATTGAAGCCTGCAACTCTGCCTGAAGCATTTCCATGTTTAAGCTTCTCATCGTACATTTTGAGTCCGTGACAACCACGAAATGCGTGTGCAGTTTGTCCTCCAGCCAGCGGGACGCCTCTGTGACTGCAAAACCTCCATGCTCAGACTAGATGTTGATACAGTTATTATTTTAGCAGGGGTCACATCAGATGCAAATGACCATCATTCGTCAGAAAGCTCAAAAACTTTGAAAACGTGTTCTGTACCAAATACAATCCACCAACCTTCGCCACAAACTCACAGGCACTTCATTGACTTCTTAGCATATAGCCATTCGTTTTGCGAATTGTCGAGGGTCAATTGTTGCTCCTCCCATTCAGTGCTGTGCCCCGGCCAATTCCTGCATTCCAGGTTCAATCTTTTCATGCACTGGTCTGACTTTTCTTCTGGCATTCTGACCCACTCTTTTCCTCTCTCAATGTTCTCAGGCATGCACACTTCTGCCATGATTTTCCTCTGATCAGCCTGTGGCTCTTAACTGTGTCCAGGGCTTCATGCAAGGGGTGTTCCGAGTCTGAAACACTCGGGGATATGACTGAGCCTTTTGTAGTCGTGGGTAAAGCTAGGATGTATCGCATACACATTGCTGGCATGTCCCTTGTGTATCCTAGAACCACACGCACAGCTTCATTCTCTAGGCGTTCTAGTTTCGCCAGCTGACTCTTCGACACTGTGAGCTGCCCCAATCCATACTCACTTACTGAGAGAATCCTATGTTGGAACAGTATGAATAACATTTTTTGCTCCATGTCCATAGTGCCATGATCTTCTGCGTACTGCTTGCTTGCTTGCTTGTGTTCGTTGGCTTGAGCTCCAACACGAAGTCCTGTATGTCGGATGAAGGCATCCTGTTGTCCAACATCAGTGTGATGTCATACAGGACCTGAGGTTTGCGTGAGTATCCGTTGTCCCATGTCTGCCTTATTGGTGTGCAGACTGGTGGTTCCTCGCCGTACAGGCAGACACTCTCCGACTTCGGAGGAATCGGCGATCCTATTGACTTTAGCCAGGAACCCGAAGGGACCTGTTGCCCAGGACGCTCGACGAGGACGCGTCAATAGGTCTTGGCCAGTATATAACCCGGCCCTGGTGCCTTGGAAACACCTCTGCGTCCCTTCTGCGTACTGACTCCATTCTTAGATCTCATAACGGTTTCTTCCACATCATCCTTGAATGACGGCTTCTGTCGAAGGTGATTCCCCGGTATCTCAGTTTACTCTATCTCTGTTAACATTTCTGCCATTTTTTGTCAGACTTGGGATGTCAGCCTTAACAATCATATTGTCCCGAGAGCACCATAACACAGACGCCCTATCTGGGTTAATGACAATACTCATCTCGTTGCACCAGTCGATCACTTTGTTTACTGTTTCCTGCAACTCTTGCGCTTTGTGCGTCGTATCTCTCCGCTGCCTATACACAAGGACATCATCTGCAAATGTTGGTATCCTTCTAATCCATGGTGTTTTAATGCTTGAAGTCTTGCTTATGTATACATTGAATAGCACAGGCAATATTGCACGCCTACGCGGTCCATGAATGTAGGCGGAGAACAACTGTATGAGAGCTCAGGGCATCCATTTCACTACACAGGGACATACACCCATTTCCATAAGAGTGTGCATAAAGAGATCATATCTGACTCTGTTATAAGCATCCTCAAGATCCAGTGCTGCTGCCATTGTTTCCTGTCCAATCTGGAATCCCTCATAAATGTCAAAATCAAATGTTGCTGTGTTTGACCATGTTTCTTTTCTTGGCTGGTAAATCCCCTGTTGTTTCTTTGGGCAGTCTTGGAGTGTGTGATCTGCTGTCTGCAGAGCTTATCCACATGGCTGATTCACCAATCTTGAATTTTGTATACATGTGGTTGTGTAATCTATTGTGTCCTGTTCTGAGGCGCAGAATAATTATTTGTTCTGGTCTGCCCATAAGATGGTAGTCGCCTTGGGCAGGTTTTGGTGGCTTTGTGACTGATTTGATCATTATTTTCTTTTGGTGGTATGTAACGGGTACATCAGGTTGTCCTTCTATTGCTCCCTCTTTAGCCAATCGATCAACTCTCTCGTTTCCGGGTGCTCCACTGTAAGCTGGTGTACACTGTATGGTGATCTTACGCTGGCTGCCAGGTTCAGAATGTAATGTCCGTAGTACTGGCAATTTCCCAGACAGGAGTGCCTCGAGTACTATTATGAATATATCAACAGCACTTCCGGCTGTGTACCAAGGTTGGTATTTAGTAATTTCTCTGTTGCTATCTTGATTGCCTGGATTTCTGCATCATAGTTATGCCAGTACTTTCCTGACCGTGTTCCTATTATTATTTGGGTATTCTATGTCCACTCCCGCTCCTCCATTTCTAACAGCATTTTGTGCTGACGCATCTGTGTAGACTCGGCTCCAGAGGTCCTGTGGGTATTCTTCATCAAGGGAGCTGAGAGTGGCGGTTCTGCGTTGTACACTGTTCTATTCTCCCTTGTCAAATATTCCATTCACATTTGTCTGGATTTGTAGTGATAGTCTATGTTCCTCTTTCCACGGAGTTCATTCTGGAATAGTTTTCAGGGGGATACCAACTGTGGGCAGATCGGTGGTTTCTCTGCAGAGTCGTTTGGCCTGGTGGATAAAACTATTTCTTTTCAACCGCTCCATAGCTAGGTTTTCAAATCTGTCCTTCACGGGGTGGCAAGATAAAGAACGTTTCTGCTTGTATTAGCGTTTTCATATCTCTGTGTTCTCTCAGTGCCTGTGTCCTCCCCATTTCGTCAATCTCCTCTATAAGGGTTGATCTCATCCCTCCTGCAGTGACTCTAAGTTTTGCACCTTGTCCAGCTCTTTTGGTGATGTTTTGTATGCTGAACACCATACAGTTTTTGCCATTGTTCCTAGGTTCTTAATCATTTCATTAGAGATACCGTCAGCTGCTGGTGACTCTCTCATTTTCAGTCTTGATATCGTTAGCTCCAGTTCAATGATTGGGATAAGTTCCTTCTGCGCCTCATGTACTTTTTCATTCTGTCAGTATACTACCACTTCTCTCGAATATCTTGTTGTTTCTCTGGACTAATTTCGATGTTGTTATCTTGTGCAAATACATCCGCAAAATGGTCAGCTTCTTGCTTTACTGTTAGATGTTTCCGTCTTTATGTAGTGCAATCATTGAGTTTCTCCCGGTGTCCTCATCGTTAAGTTATTTATACATGTACACACATGTCTGCACAAATATGTAGGTACATACATATCTAGAGCATTCTGGGGTTTTTTTTTTTTTTTACGGCGTCAGAGACTCGCCGCAGCCTATCTCCTGTTAGTTAAAATAGTTCCACCAAGTGAAGGCCAGGAGTTTGACTTTTGTTGCCAGAGGTGAAGAATGCACAAGCCGTGGGGTATTTTGCAACGTTGGGCGCTCGCCCCAACTCTGCTCCCCCAGCTATATGTTTTATATTTTTATATATTCTTTACAGGACATCGCTGTCAACATCAGCATCTTTCAGCTGATTGTTGATTTCTTAGCAAGAATACGCTCAGTAGTTTGCCATTGCTTTCTGAGCGACAGGCTCACATACCCCTAAGTTACCGACGCGGAGAGAACCGCTACCAATTCTCACGCAACGTCACGTTACTCACGAGAGTACACGGGATTACGGAGAAAGTCGTGTAACCCGTAGACTAGGGAGACCGGCCCCGGTTATATACAATCTTGCAATCTCGGCAGCGTGCAGCCTGTGGCTGCTATAGTGCTATAGTCGATCTCCCTCCTTGACTAGACTCGATCCTGTATAGGAACGGCCAAGTGGTGGTGAAGAAAGATTTTGACCATCTTGGCCAGCATGAACCACGGCCCTGGCAGTTCAGCACCTGTGGGCACGCACTAGACATAATCAGAGAAAACAATTAAGAGCTTGGTAAAATTTAATTTAATTTTTCATTTTGAAAAGTAGATGCAGGCTTATGTTTACCAAATGGCGACAGTACTAGTTATCAACATAGCTAATTGATTACTAGCATCGCGATTGACAATACATTTAAATATATGACTCAGTGTCATGTGTAGGCTTGAAACAGTCATGTTTAGTAACTCATCGCACCATTTACATTTAACTTATATTTTTTTTTAAATAGTTACCAAGTGTTCATTTAGCGTCCCGTACATAATGTTAAATCTACCGACTGTACCAGGCCGTGACTAGAAACTCATTAACGTGTAGATCACAAGCTAAATATTAAAATAATACATGTCTGGGAAAAGTAAAAGTGTCTGGTAGAAAGAGAATCACATTAATAACTAGGACATATTAGCATAATATATCACCAGTCTGGGTTCACACACACACACACACACACACACACAGAGAGAGAGAGAGAGAGAGAGAGAGAGAGAGAGAGAGAGAGAGAGAGAGAGAGAGAGAGAGAGAGAGTTAAACTATTGCTGGTATAAAGAGAGACTGCAAGAAAGACTGCAACATTAACCCTTTCCAAATTTCTTGATTGCGGGTGAAATCACTTGACATCCTTCTTTCTCCACTCTCCTACCCAGCGCTCCCCACACCAGGAAGTGTTCCGCGCCGATATATAGCCCCTACCGTGCTGTCTACTCTGTAAACATTACGACCATATTTTAAGGGTATATGATCTCTGCGATATCTAAAGCGACAAGGAATACTAATGAGAAAATGCAAAATCTGTACCTGGTCTACCGGAGCACGCCCAAGATACACCCACTGTTTAGAGATAACTGCCACTCTTTCAGTTCAGCTGGCATGGTTTACATTTCTATTTTCTTTCCTTTTCTTCGTTATTAATTTACCTCGGCTCTACAAGGTGCCCAGTTTCAGCTATAGGTAAGCATGTAAGCATTTAGTTATATAACGGCCAGACAATTTTGGCTGCGATATATATTTTTTCTCACCGTGGCCCTTCATTTATATCCGTATGATGAAGATTAAGCACCCCCTCCCCACCTCAGCCCCCCCCCCCCCAACCACACTCCCTCAATAAAAAAGACACATACGCGCACTCACATATGTACACACATTTCATACCGCATCACGTAGAAAAGGTTAGCTGCAAAACCCAACCATTATGAACAAGTCTACAGAGAGCCTGACATGAGTGGTTTGAGGGCCTATGGCCCATTTTGGAAATGAAAGGCAGAAAGAGAAGACACATTTTATTTGTCAGGCATCGAAATGGGGATCGAAGCCGTGGTATACTGCACGCTACATTCTATCACAAAGACACTGATTACAACAATATTACATTTTCTGCTTCTTCTTCCTTTTCCGCCATCACCTCCTGTTTTCGCTCGCCTGTACTTAATCAGCCTACATCTACATTGTTGTTCCTTGCATAAATTGCACTATCTTCTGCATATGCTGCAAATTCCGTGGAGTTTGTTTCATGCTGCCACAAAACACACCCCTTTGAGCAGTATTTGGTACTATCTTGTAGTACTTTTTCTGTTGATTTGTGCATGAGGGTGCAAATTACTGCAGCACCCGTCTTTGACTTTGACTATATGTTATTACCGAGTCGGCCTGTAGTAACAGTCATTATGTGGATGAGAAAGTTGCTTTCTGTATGGTTTTATTAGGTTCTTGTCGTTTTTTGTTGCTTTGCGTTGACTTCGATGGTGTAAGCGTCGATCGTTCACAAAGCAATAGCTAACTACTGAACGAAAAATGTCCCAGTAAATCACAAACTGTTTCATCATGTAATAGGACATACTGAAGTGTATGTGACTGGAATATTTGCTTAAATAACAAACTGTTTCATCATGTAATAGGACATACTTAAGTTTATGTGACTGGAATATTTGCTTAAATAACAAACTGTTTCATCATGTAAAAGGACATACTGAAGTGTATGTGACTGGAATATTTGCTTGAATAACAAACTGTT
Source organism: Cepaea nemoralis (assembly GCA_014155875.1). NCBI lineage: Eukaryota > Metazoa > Mollusca > Gastropoda > Stylommatophora > Helicidae > Cepaea > Cepaea nemoralis. Next base: position 112,061 of record JACEFZ010019797.1, read on the forward strand.
TCATCATGTAATAGGACATACTTAAGTGTATGTGACTGGAATATTTGCTTAAATAACAATCTGTTTCATCATGTAATAGGACATACTTAAGTGTATGTGACTGGAATATTTGCTTGACCAACATGTGAACCGTCACATCATCTGGTATATGGCAATGGGATGCAATTCACTGCAGAATGTTTCACAAAGCTTTGTATTTTGGTTCATGGGTATTGCGTAGACACACCAGCCCTTGCATTTATTGCAGAATTAGGCCTATGCACTGAAATATAAGCGTATTAGTTATTGAGTCGTCAGATTATCTTTCTGCACATCGAACCAATATATGCATAGTCAGTTTTCGGGGCTTCCAGTGACGAACAGGTCAAGACGTCTGCCTCGGGCTCAAAAGTTGTAGGTTCGGTTCCGAACTCCGTGGTTCGATTCACGAGTGGTGCCATTTTCTCGCAGACTCCAGGGGGTCGCCGGTGGAGATACGGAATTTGTGCTTTGTGTGAGCTTCGGCAGGGCGCCATGCGGAAAGAGACAGAGCCTTATGGGATAAAACCCATTGCAATGAAGTCGACCCTCTCACCTTTGAACCTATACTTTATTCAATATTCGGATGGGAATGTACCATACACAGGCAGTCGCGGTAATGCAAAGGATAACACTCTTAGCTGTCGGCCCGGTGTTCATGTGACTGAATCCCCATCCAGTCTGATGTTTTTGCATTAATTGACCTGGTCTTCCAGGTGAACGCTGACTAAACTGGACACCTGAAAATGTACTGGGGTTTAAATACGGTCTGGGGAGCTCTGTGGTGAAGTAGGCACGCCGTCTTCCTCATCCTCACAAGGTCGCGAGTTCGAATTCGGACTCCATCACTGGGTTGTGGAGTTTAGTTTTTGTTTGTTTTTTGGTTTGGAAACCCACAGGGGACTACCGAGTTCGTGCTCTGTGAGACGCTTTCACAGGCAATAAGCTGCTCGCGGAGAGAGGTCGAGCTATATGAGATTTTAAGAAAAAAAAAAACTGCTGAACGGGAGTCGATTCGCTAGCCTGTTAACTCCGTTCTCAATGTGTCCACTGAGATATTGACTACGTCACAAAATGCCGTGTGGTCTGTCACAAACATGGAGTTAGTCACAAAATCTCGGTCTCCTACATAACCCTGGCAAAAGACCTATTTGAAATACGAGCACAGCCAAATAAAGGATAGTAGCGTGTCCTTTTACAAGACGTCACAATTAACTCCGGAATTTTTGGCGGCGAATTTCTAAGTTTTAAGTTCAATAGTTTGTCAATGCTTTCTAAACGGTCAACGCTCATACCATTGTAAAAATCAACGCAAAGCGACCTGCTTCCAAATTGCCAGCGGCTGGCTTTGAACCCGGTATGTCGGTAATGTATAACTGCATTCACTACACTTAAGTCATGGATTGATTGATTGATTGATTGATTTAAGAACCGACATCACAGCATTCGGGGCATTCCCATAAGCGCTCCGTCCCCATCCTCAGCAGCCAGTGAAGAATTCCAACACTAATAGTACCAGTAGCAACCTGGTTATATGTCCGTCTCGCCTTTCCTCTGAGCGTCTATCGTCGGCCAGATCCCCTCGTCACTCCTCGCTGTCTCATTCTTGCCAGACCATGGTGATCCATTTGCTCCTCCGAGGTGTACACGAGCTCCCACAAGGCCGCAACCTCGTCTGCCTTATCATGCATCAATACTCCACCAAGTTTTGCAGAGCCAGCCGATCTGTTCGCCTGTTCATTCCCCAGCACACCAGCATGCCCCGGAGAAAAGATCCAGACGATGCTTGTCACCCGTGACTTCCGAAGCGAAGCAAGCAACTCTGCACGAAGCTTGCCTGTCCTCACCCGTCTCAGCATGCTTTCTGAGTCAGTTACAATCACAATGTGAGTGTGTGTATCGTATTCTCCATCCAGCGGAAAGCTGCACTGACCGCCTCCACCTCCATTCTTAAGCTAGATGTTGTGGTATCATATGCCAGTCTCTACTGCACCAAACGTCGACCATTAGCTTTCGCTAAGAACCCCCAGGCATTTCTCCTGCCTCTCAACACCGAACCATCTGTGTATATAATAACATCACCCTGGCGAGCATTATCCTGAATTAGTTGCTGGATTTCCACTTCCGTGGCCCCTGCTGGCCACTCCCTGCACTCCCGGCTCAATGTGATTATAACTCTGCACAAGTCTGGCTGCTCCGCTGGCACTCTGACCCCCTCCTCTCCTCGCCTAATGTTCTCCAAGATTCACACCTGTCTGATTGTATCCTCCGCCTGAGTCATCCATGATTTCCCTCTTATCAGTCGCTGACCCTTAACTGCGTCCAGCACCTCATGCAACGGGTGATCTGTGTCAGCAAATACTCTGAGGTATGCCTTCACCTGCATCACCTTGAGCCTACCAGCAACAGTCGGCAAACCAAGGATGCAATGCATACACACTACTGGGGTGTCTCTGGTGCATCCCAGAATGACCCGCATAGCTTCGTTCTGAATGCGCTCTAATTTCACCAACTGACTCTTTGAGCTACAGTGAGCAGTCCTAGTCCATAATCAATCACTGAGAGGATCAAGTGCTGGTATAGTGTGAAAAGTATTCTTTGCTCTGTGTCCATTGCAGCCATAGTTTTAAGTGCATTGAGTCATGGACTCAAATACTAAGCAAAGTCGCTGCCAGGAACAAGAATCTCCCGTCTGTGAGCACCCTCCTAGTGCAGCATACCAGAATATAAAATAGAAGCTATGTTTACAACAACATGAAAGAACGTGTGAACAGGAATGTAGACAAATCGCATTAGTTGAGAAAAATGAAGCTATCCAGGTTAACAGAAGACAGACAAATCAAACCAAGAACGAGTATCACACAGTTTGACCTGCTGGGTTATACCACCTGTCCTCACCTCAGTCTGGGATGTGATAGCGGATAATACATGCACGAGCTTCTGCGTGTCTGCTTCACTATTAAGTACATGTGGACTACACAAATAGAACTGCCGAGTGTGTTCAACGTGTACTCTGCGGCAGGCGGAGGATATGCTTTAGTCCGTTAATAAACATATGCCTTCAAACTTCTGTTATCTTCATTCCATAGAACCGGTACACTTTTTCATATGTCTTTATATTTTCCGAAGACGTCTGTGGTTTAGGAGTAGTGAACGCAGTTTTAAAATCACCACATATCGGGTTCGAAATCAACATCAGGCAATTTGCGAGAAGGTAGCTTTGCGTTGATTTTCGCAACAGTATTATCGTCGGCCGTTCTGAAATCAATGGCAAACTTCGCAACGTAAAATTATCTAGACAATCACAAGCAGCCAAAATTGCTGCAATACAAAATGAAAACAGTTAAGTGTATAACTCCTGTGAGAAAGTGAGAGATAATAAACATACACGCAATGTACATTACGACGAACACATATCCGGCAAGCCGAAATCACGATAAGAACAACAACAATGATAATAATAACAAAATAAAAATAAGATGAAAATAAGTTCCAAAATAAAACAACAAATCAAAGGCTCTCTCTCTCATAGTAACCTTCAATGGGAACACAAACAGATTTAAAGAACACCAATCAATCAGGTGCCATCTCTAGAATGAAGGTTGGCTACAATGGATCTCTAACACGATCTGTCTCTCGTCTTGAATGTACATTCTGTCAGACTGCTGTTGGTCTATCTCTTGGTGTTATCTTCCTACTTGTATCGTTGTCTAAGTCTTGCTCGCTTGCTTTCAACCTTCACTTGCCTCTTTTTTATTTTGTTCATCAACTCTCTTTTCATTCCCGGTTTTGCTAGAACCTCTGTATTCCATTGTTTTTGTCTCCATAAAATACAACATATTCTTCTGAATATCCACATCTTCAGAACTTCATTTCAACTTTCTAGTTGCCTCCGCGCCATATTGTTGAAAAGAAAACCATGAAATCTGAAAATTTAATTGAAAATTAAAACGTAAACTGTAAACATATAGGTATCAAACGTTATTAAGCCATTTCACATACTCCGTTTTAGGAAGGTTGACAGAAGTTCAGTTGTGAAAGGTGCGAAATAAGAAAGTGTGAAGCCAAAGGTGTGCACAGAATTAGATATGGATATTTTGAAGGGGTCATCAGAGTTATACAATAACATCTTTGACAGTATTGATTCCCTCTGGATGGATGATTTTAATGCTGTAACCCATACATGGTCGACTCAACTGTGATCAGAAGAATTGAAATTGTTAGCGACGGGTTTGTTGTATTGTATAATATCCCTAAATAGGTCGGCTGGGCGTTAACTAGTCTGACCTATATATTTCATGTTACATCATTTGCAAATAATAACATATTCAGTTGAAGAATATGCATGAAAATGGTTTTACAAAAGAGAATGTCGACTATGTATGTGTCACAGACAGTATTTAAGCCATGCTACAAAGAAAGCATTGGAAATAGGGCCTTGAGGATAACGAACGACAATGGAGAATCATTCACAACTTTTTGGCAGTGAATAAATATGTCATAGAAGGGAAGTGATTTAAACATAGGGTGTATTTTATAGACTATGCAGTGTTTGAAAATATTGCTGGTCCAAGTTTTGTATTTACCTATTATGTTGCATGAACTTTATAGAGTGTGAATACAAAACTTGGACTGGCAATATTTTCAAACACTGCACAGTCATTAAAAATACACCCTATATAAGCATACATAAACTAAAGTAGGTATCACTAGATAATAATAATATATAAATTCACATTTTCCACACCTTTTTCAACAAGAAATTTAGATCATCTTTTCATGACGTAACAGTTTTTAGAGGTGCAGATGTACATGCAGATCCCCATCTCCTGATTAGTAAAATTTAGCTGAAACTCGAGAAATACATTACATCTTATCAAGATGAAAGTCAGTACAGTGGGGGATATCTTAGAACAGTTTATGCTCACAGTCTTAAATAAATACCAGCTCTTGCAACAATTAGTGGATCAAATGAGCACTAAAGACTGCTGGCAGCCGGTACATTTGAAACTAATCATGTATAGAAATCATTGGAAAAAGAAAACGAAAATATAGAGCAAGAATAGAAAGAAAGTAGAAGAAAGTAAACATTTAAAAAGCAGATTTATCTATCATCTGTTATAGTTAGTTAGTTAGTCGACAGATCATCCTCATTGCACATCGAACCATTCAGTCCATAAGTGCTCCTCAGTAAATCCCGCAGCGTGTAGCGGCTCACGACACCAGTGCTGTGTTGCTTAATTACTCATCTTTGGCTTCCTGCGTAGTGTTCTTGTTTGGCCAAGCCTCTTTTAATTTACTGTTCTCGCAGCCTGACCATGGTTGTAGATTCCCAGTCATCGCCTGGTTCTCGTAAACGATTTACTTCTCGTAGAGCATTTAGAATGTCTGCCTGGTCCATGGCTCGCCCGCCTTCCATAGTAGCCCTACCTGCAAGCCTTTCAGCCTGGTCATTCCCTTGTACACACGCGTGCCCTGGCACGAAGATAAAACTAATCTTTGCCAGCCGAGACCGCTCCAGAGACAGCAGCCATTCTCTTGGGACCCACCCCATCTCTATCATCCTGAGCATACTCATTGAGTCACTAAGGACACATGCCCGATTCAATGTCTGTGTCTCGAGCCATGTTATTGCTTTACTTACTGCCATGACTTCCATAGTCAGGCTGCTTGTGGTCAAAGCAAAAGCTCCAGATTCTTACTTAACAGTTTTCCCTCCGGGCTGAGCCATAAATTTCTCACTCATCGGACGACCGACCCATCATATAAATATCCGCATCATCCTCTCGAAGATCAGAGCCTGTACTTCCGCCTCCACAGCAGCTGGATTTTCTTGTCTGAATTTCCTATCTATTTGTACCCACACCTTGCCAGGTTCTAAGTCCTCAGGTGAACACACCTGCTGAAGAATGTCTTCGGCTTGACCCATCCACGACTTCCCTCTTTTTAACCTGCTTCCATTTACCTTCTTAATTCTTACCTTCTGTGCAGAGGATGCTGTGGGTTTGCGTTCTGCCTTTGTTCTGCCTTTCTCCACCAATATACTGCAAGGGTGGTGGTCGCTGCCGTGGTACCCTAGGACACCCCATCTACATACTGTAGTGAGTGAAGGAGAAGCCAGCACCTGATCAATAATACTGTCCTCATCACATGGACGACTTGCTGCCTTGGTGACCCAGCCACTTTTGATACAAACCAGGTTAATGGTTTCAAGTGCATTCTCGAGCTTCTTCCCCTGTGTGTTTGAGGAAATGTTTTCCCTTGATTTGCCTTTAGCGTTGAAATCGCCACAGAAAAATAACATTTCTCTCGTGACCTAATATGTCACATAAGCACTGTCACTTCTGGGAATCCACACTCGTTTAACGGGCATAAACATTAACCAACTCGAATGGTAGACCGGATTGAACTCTAACCGCCTGTATTTGTATGTCGTCACTGTCCCAATTGGACATGTCTATCTCTGAAGCCACCATACTGTCGCGGATGACAATCACCATTCCCAGGTGTCGCCTGTTGTAGAAACATTTGAAACCGTTAATTTGGAGTAACTGATCACCCAGTCTCGTCTCCTAGAGTGCTACAATTTCTTTCATGTTTACTAGATTTTCCAGAATTGCGCCCCATTGTTTTACGCTGGCACAGTTCCAATATAGAATACGAATATTCCTCAGGACCACACGGTCACACTTGAGTCTAAAACGCCTTGCCCCACCACGCCTGCCTTGCCTCTTACTGCCTCCCCGCCACGACCGTCGCCGTGTTAGGTTGACTGCCCTCCGTATGGAGCCCAAACGCTGTTCCGCCATGTTGAAAAAACTGAACACCACAGAACAACACACGCTGCGAGAATTCATCAAGGATTTGCTTCGCTCAATGCACGAACTCCGTAGCATCGGCGACGATCTTGAGAAAGAAACTCCTGGTTTAGATCCTGGCGCACAAATTACACGCAAAAGATGAAAAAAAACAAAAACCATCTCCTACTCGAAAAATTAGTGTGCCGCCATCTTGACCGGAAGATCTTATCTGCTTATTTCTATCTTCTGTTATTTTCTTCATTATCTTGCTCTTTGTGGCTTCTTTTACCTATCATCTGCAGAGATGTATGTGTGATCCAGTTTTCTTTCTGAATTGTTGTGTGTAGGATGGATGATTTCTGTTGATGTTTGTTGGATCGTTACATGCAAGCATATCAAATGGTTGTTAAGTCAAGTAAAGGTTCCTTTAACGCGACTTAATGCATATTGAGCTTATGTTGCTTGACATATATTCTTACAGACAAATCGGTCTTTAGACCCCTAGTAATCCTGGAACCATTGTAGGCTGGGTCGATCTGGGAGCCCATGTCAATTTTTTTAAAATTCGAACCCACCCCAATGCGGATCGAACCCTGCCCAGTTAGTTAGCTAGTTAGTTAGTTAGCTAGTTTGTTCTTTAGTTAGCTAGCTAGTTAATTATTTAACTACTTTGTTAGTTAGTTAGTTAGTTAAATACTTTGTTTGTTAGTTAGTTAGTTAGTTAGTTAGTTAGTTAGTTAGTTAGTTAGATAATTAGTTAGTCAACCAGTCAGTCAGTAAGTAAGTTAGTTAGTCAATCAGCCGTCAGTCAGTAGGTTAGTTAGTTAGTTAGCTAGTGGAACTACAAACAGAACTCAATCGAATAAGTACTTGATGTGATGAAGCTGGGGCAATGGCCAACCCAACAAAGGCAACAGTGACTTGCTTCTCGTTGAATAATCATATTGTCAACACACCAACACCAACTGTAAAGCTGAAAGAACGCAGGCGGAAAGAACCTGGAGATACGGTTTGATCGAAGCCTTGCTTATAATGAGCACATAGACCAGGTGATAACAAAGGCCAAGCGAGGTTTGGCTGCGATGTGGGTGATGGCGGCAGCAAACTGTGAGCAGCGCCATCTATGTCTTCTGTACGAGGGGCTGGTCATGTCTGTTGAGTATGCAATGTGTCACGAAAACCACTGAAGTTAACGATCAGATGATACAAATAACAGAGACAGTCTGATTCACAACGGCAAACGGTACAGCCGTCCTTGAAAATTCCCTGGGAGACGGAAAATATGACGAGGATATTTTGCCGACTCGCAGGATAAAAGAGAGACGGGTGCTGTAGCTGAGATAAGGGAGAAAATAATTCTTGTGATGTTAGGGAAATGGATAGTCTGCCCTTGGGACCATCTGGTGTTGACATCAAAAGACGTCACTAGAACAATCCATTCTGGTTGAAAAACTTAACTTGTTGCACCGATTGTAAACAAGAGAGTTGGCCTAAGCGGACGGTTTTCGCTAGCTCTGTATGAATTTGGAAAACATCTACCGTGTTCGGGATTAATTAAATTTAATATACACGTGCCTGTCATGGCAAAATGTAGATGTGATTCAGGAGTAAATCAGTGTTACATAAGGTACTCCATAGATTGTATTTTGGTATAATTAATGTAGGATAGACGGGTGATAGTTAGAGTTTAGGACTTTAACGTAGTGTGTTGCGTTGTGGTTAGGTAGTAAAAGAGTGTCGGCGACTGTAGGCAGCTGCATTTTAAAAACTAGCTAGGGTGATATGGTAATTGGCTTTGCTAGTTAAGAATAGGGTAGTGGGGTGATATTTGGAGAGATTGAGGATGGGTTGGGAGATAGGGGAAATGTCCAATGGTAGGATCTTCCAGTGGGGTGCCTACTTGGGTTCTGCACTCTGTCTATTGGCCTTTCCTTGTCTTATCCTAATTCAGACCAAGGGGATGAGCTCCTCTGCTCCATGACAGAGCTTAGTTCGCTGATAAATATCTGAGCGAGGCCGTAGGCCTACACTCAGCTATTAGGGTCAGTGACTAGTGCTCTCACCAGGTGTGTTATCTTTCTAACAGGTTCCCCGCCAGTTACGAGGAAGCTCTACCCTGGTTTTGATGAAGTTCTACTCCAGTTAGGAAGAACACAACATGAACAGTCAATGTTTTAATAAGATGAATAACTTCAGAGAAGAAAGTTTATACAGTATTGTTTATGCTGGGCCCATAATCAGGAGGGTCCACCAGAACATGGCTCAGTTGAGCAGAACCATATAAACGATTCCTGTGTGATAGGGTTCACCTAGGATGGGTGATGTTCGTTTTTACACCACATATCAAATGAACACTAGGGATTTAAAAAAGGAACACTAAACGTAGCATTCACATGGAGTTGTAGATTCCAGTGGAATATTACGAGGGACATTGTGTTTGTAACAATCTAGACAATAGATAGGATCAAGTGTGTTACCAATAACAGTGAAACCTATTTCCACAGTACAGGGATTGGTACATTTAAGAACTATAGGGACTTATAGTATGCAGTGTGTAACCGATCCATGATCAGTGTTAAACTATAGACTGTATCTATTTCGGATGATCATGTATATGGATTACCAAGTAGCAACCGGAGAAAGTCAGCGTCTGGCAGGAGAGACACATCGCTCGGTGAGGTCTTTATGTGCTGAGCTAACGTGCTGTGGTGTGACCTTGCTAGGATGATCTGACTTGGCTCCTAAGCTGCTGGTCTGATTCTACACCCATTATAGTATACGACACACATTCTTCGCATACACTTCTCACATACATTACACTTTTCTTTTAATAAATTAATTATTATTAATTTTTAGAAGCTAGAGTTGTTGAGTATGGTGTGTTGGGGAAGAATGAGAGGGGCATGTCCAGGAGAGAGAGAGAGAGAGAGAGAGAGAGAGAGAGAGAGAGAGAGAGAGAGAGAGAGAGAGAGAGAGAGAGAGAGAGAGAGGTGTCCATAAACTGAGGGAGTGTGGTGGACGGAATCTAGTGGATTCTCCAGGATAATGATAAGGGTATCAAATATAATGTGGGTGTTGATTCCCCTCACTCCAGGGACGACACTAAAGGTAATCCACGACTTTATTGGGGGCTCGTAAACGGAATCTTTGGACAGTGGGATCTCTTGTAAGCGGGATCTCTTGTAAACGGGATCTCTTGTAGGTGGGATCTCTTGTAAACGGGATCCTTGGACAGGGAGATCTCTCGACAGGGCGGATCTTGGGACACGGGATTTCTCGACACGGGATCTTTAGTTACAGGACGGAGAGATCATATTAGGGAGGATCCAGCAAGGGTGAATGTGGATAGGGGTTAAGACACATATCTTGCCTGTTCACACTTCACACGTCTACCTAGGTCTGTGGTCCTAATTCTGCTTTTGTCACTGAGTGTTGTGTTGTGTTGTGTGGTGTTATATATATATATATATATATATATATATATATATATATATATATATATATATATATATATATATATATATATATATATATATATATATATATATATATATACATTGGATTTAGTCATCTATTATATAAATTAGGATCTCCGTCCGTCTGTATGTCTGTATGTATGTATGTATGTCCTTTATTTGTTCGCGAACGGCCCATCCGATTGAGATGAAATTTTCTACACGCCTTCCTTTCATTTCAGCGCTGCCAACTGTGATATTTTGTTAGTGTGAAATCGCCTGCTTACTCAGTATTATTTAATTTTTCATTTTTCATTATAATTTCATATATCTCAGGGGACCTAACTCTGTAAAAGTTATTTCAAGGGGCATAACTTTTCTGTATAACTTATAGTCATATTGTGGCATCGTTTTCAAAGATTTATAAACTCTTTGTCCATAGTTATGTACCGGCATATGAGTTATAATAAATAATGATACAATCTGTAAGGCATTTTCAAAGTTTTCATAAAAATAATGCACAATGCATAACATTGTAACTCATCTTTTTTTGCTTAAGAAGTTACTGTAGTCATGCAGGTGATTAGAAAGAGTTTTCATTAAAAATAATGGATGGTGTGTGGAAGGACATTCTTTTAAGTTACTTTTTTTGTTGTATGAATTTAATGAGAACTTATATGACTACTTAAATGAATTAAATGAGATGCTCCCCACCAGGGACTGGGCGAAGCCGGACAGGGTCAGGCAGACAGATAGACAGACAGACAGATAGACAGTCGGCAACAGGAACTTATATGACTACTTATATAAATTAAATGAGATGCTTCACACCAGGAGCTGGGCGATGCCGGGCCGGGTCAGACAGACAGACAGACAGACAGACAGACAGACAGATAGTCGGTAACGGGAACGGGAACTTATATGACTACTTATATGAATTAAATGAGATGCTCCCCACCAGGGACTGGGCGAAGCCGGGCAGGGTCAGGCAGACAGATAGACAGACAGATAGACAGACAGATAGACAGTCGGGAACGGTAACTTATATGACTACTTATATGAATTAAATGAGATGCTCCACACCAGGAGCTGGGCAATGCCGGGCCGGGTCAGTCAGACAGACAGACAGACAGACAGACAGACAGACAGACAGACAGACAGACAGACAGACAGACAGACAGACAGACAGACAGTCAGTCGGTAACGGGAACGAGAACTTATATGACTACTTATATGAATTAAATGAGATGCTCCCCACCAGGGTCTGGGCGAAGCCGGGCAGGGTCAGCTAGTTATCTATATATGTGTTTTGGAGATAATTTGCACGCAACCTGCTGACTTACCTCTCTTAAATATGGCCACTCCTAAACTAACTACGGCAGAACTAAGAGCACAGGGGGAAGAAATGGGTTTGTCGGGTTCTACACTAACAGATTACATACAGGAGGTGGAGAGGGATTTTCGTCAAGCAGAAAGGGAACATCGGAAGGCCGAGATGGAATTGAGAAAGATGGAGTTAGAAACTAAGAGGATTGAAGCTGAGAAAGCCACTAAAAGGATGGAACTTGAAGCTGAGCAAGCAGCTAAGAAACTTGAAGTTGAGCAGGCAGCTAGGAAACTTGAAGCTGAGCAAGCCACTAGAAGGCTGGAACGGGAAGCTAAACAAGAAGCTCAGAAAAGGGACAACGAGAACCGAATGCGGGAACTCGAGCTTAAAAGGCAATCTAGTGGGGAAACTGAGGGAGCAGTGGGAGGTTCCTCTCTTCCGGGCTCAAACCCAGTAGGTGGACATAGTTACCATGCTATGAAGTTCCCTATAGCGGTCTACGAAGAGGACAAAGAGAAGATCGACCAGTACCTACAACGCTTTGAGGCCATGTCGGTTGCTATGGGTCTGGGTCGTGACAAATTGTGTCTTAAGCTGTCCCAGGGATTACGCGGGACCGGCTACGCGGTTTATTCTCGCCTGCCACAAGGACATGAGAACAATTACGGCGAGTTGAAAACGGCTCTGCTGAAACGTTTCGAGGTTACGTCACATACCTACCGGAAAAAATTTCGAGCAGCGAAACGAGAACCGGGAGAGTTGTTTGCCGCCTACAGTTTGCGTCTGAAATTCTATCTCCATAAGTGGATGGATTTGACTGGGTTCGCACATGACTATGAGAGTCTGGAAGAGCTCATGGTGGTCGACCAGCTTGCGAAGCAAATGTCGAAACCTCTCAGGACATTCCTGGGAGAACAAGGGGCGGAACGTATTGACATCGTGACGAAATTGGCAGAACGGTTCGTCGAGGTACATGGGGAGGCAGGGGAAAACCTTTCCACCAACACCAAAAGTCAGGAGAAACATAACCGGAAGAAATCCAAGAACTCAGGAACCAAGAAGGGGAACCTTATGTAAAAACTTCAGAGGATAGTTTCAGAGAAGACGAAGGAGGGAAGCAAGAGCACTTCAAGCTCTACACAAAAACGACCGTGGTCGGAGAAGTGGTGTTCAATTTGTAAGTTACCCTCTCAAAATACGAGGGAATGCAAATCGAAGGCTAAGAGCCCTCACTTCGCAGCATGTCAAGTGACTTCCAAGGAGGTTGTCACTGAAAATGCCAAGGTCAACACGGAAGCTCGCCACCAGGAGAGCTCACTCAAGTCCGGCACTGGAAAATCTAGGACAGGGAAATGGTGCAAACACTGCAGGTCAAACACGCACAATGCTATTGACTGCAGGGGAAAGTCAGGAGACTCTCATTTCGTCGTGTGCCCAGGGAAACCTAAGGTGGAGCCCACCGAACAGGTCGAGGCCGAGGAAGAGACTCCAGACCAGGATAAACCACCTGTAGTGGAATTGATAGAGGTTAACGGTCGACAAGTTGAGTGTCTATACGACACTGGACTGGACGGGGAGGCCGTGATGTCTGCGGATCTGGTACACCCAGAACAATTCACAGGTGAGACCATGGAGATACAGCCTGCACAGAAGAGTGCTGTAGCCATGAAGTTGCCCATTGCCAAAGTGGAGATTCGGTCAAGATATGTCACCGGCACAATCAAGGCCGCTGTATTGACCGATCCCATTTTTCCCGTCATCCTCGGTTGCCGGTATGTCTTTCTGGGAATGCCCAGGGAGCCAATCCATATGGGAGCAATACAGACTCGCTCTCAGACGAGAATGGAAGAGGCAGAAGCAATTGTGACTAACCCACTGCCGGGGGAGTTACGAACTGCCCAGAGTGAGGATGCAACCTTACGTCCTTGCTACAAGAAGCTGCAGAGAAGTGCTGATCCCCCAGGACGGGGGCAGTTCTACATTAAGAATAGGATACTCTACAGGAGAGCCGGAAGGGGAGACAACCTATACGGTCAGTTGGTGGTCTCTAAGGCTCACCGGTCCCAAATTCTTCATATGGGGCATACCATCTCCTTTATTAGGCACATGGGTATTGCCGCCGCCATGCAGCGAATTTCCTGCCATTACTATTGGCCGGGAATGACAGAGGATGTGCGTCGGTATGTGAAGTCATGCCCTGAGTGCCAGAGGGTGGCACCGAAACACTGGACAGCACCGGTGGTCTTGGGTGAGATGCCCATCATGAACTCTCCTTTCGAGAGGGTAGCCATCGATATCGTGGGTCCACTTCCTAGGACTAGGAAGAGGAACATGTATATACTCACAATGGTGGATTGCTGTACAATGTGGGGTGAAGCCATACCGTTGACCACGATTGACTCGAAACGAGTGGCACTGATGGAGGCCTTTACCAGGTTAGGCTTCCCTGATCAAATTCTAACGGAAAATGGGTCCCAGTTTTGTGGGAAACTAATGGAGAAGGTATTTAGGGTGTTTCACTCTAACCACATACATACCAGCCCTTACCACCCTCAAGCCAATGGACAAGTAGAGCGTTTCAACGGCACGTTGATGACAATGCTCCGGAAACTGGCACAGGAAAAACCTGATAGGTGGGAAGAATATATCCCATCAGCACTTTTTGCCTATTGGGAAGTACCTCATGGCTCAACAGGACTACCACCCGCTACTTTGCTATTTGGTCGTCCAATCAAGGGGCCGTTGGAAGCCATGTTGAGGAGTTGGACTGAAGAGGGGACGTCAGAAGAAGTGATCTCTTCCTATAAATACGTGGAGGAACTGAAAGAAAAACTCCACAAGGGATGGACTCTGGCGAATCAAAACTTGAAAAAGGCCAGAAAAAGACATGCGGCTTACTACAACCGTAGGTCTAAAGACAGATCTCTAGAGGAGGGAGACAAAGTCTTGTTGCTACTCCCAACGGGAAACAACAAACTGGAGATAGGTTGGCAAGGACCATTTCCCGTGGAAAGGGTGATATCCAGAACCAACTATCAGATCCGGATCCGGGGAAAGTCGAAGATTTTCCATATCAATCTCCTGCGGAAATACGAGGAGAGACCCGGAGACAAAGCAGCTCACCTCATGGCAATGGCAGTTTCAGTGGAGACTGAAATGGGAACCAACGAGGGCAGGGAATATCCCCTGGTACACCAGGAAACCTACTAGGGATGTGCAGGTGAACCCTGATCTGACTTCCCAGAAGAGGGAAAAGATAACCCAGGTTCTCGAGTCTCATAAGGAGATACTGACTGATAAACCAGGACGAACGAGGTTGGTTCAGTTCGAGATGACTTTGACCACTCTGGAGCCTGTTCGCCAAAAGGTTTACCCAGTGCCATTCTCTAAAGAAAAGGCCCTGGAGGAGGAAATACAGAAACTGCTGGAGGATGACGTGATTGCGCCATCGACATCCCCATACAATGAGGGGGTGGTTTTGTTACGGAAACCAAGGGGAGAACACCGGTTGTGTATAGACTATCGACTTCTGTTAAGTCATACTCAATTTCAAGTAGAACCTTTGCCAAATCCAACTCAGTTATTCGCTAGGCTCCATAAGGCTCGGTACTTTTCAAAGGTGGATCTGAGTCGGGGGTATTAACAGATTCTGGTCAAACCAGAGGTTCGACCCCTGTTGGTCTTCAGTACACCCAGTGGACACTACGAATTCAACGTCATGCCCTTTGGACTCAGCAATGCACCTAGTGTGTTTACGCGCATGATGAGGACTTTACTAGATCCCTTACAGGATCCGTCCATCGTATCGTTCATGGATGATATTCTGATTTCCAGCGACAGCTTGGATGACCATTTGCAATCTTTGAAGAGAGTTTTTAATAGGCTCAGGGAAGCAGGGCTTACTGCTAGCCCAACCAAGTGCATGATTGGTTACCAGACTCTGGAATTTCTGGATCACACCATCACTCCAGGACAAATTGTCCCAGAGGAGAAGAACCTAGAAAAAAAATCAGAAATGTTCTAAGGCCAAAATCGAAGAAGGATGTAAGATTCTTTCTCTCGTTATGTGGGTTTTACCACAAATTTATCCCACATTTTACTGAAATGGGAGCTCCATTAACCGAAACCTTGAAAAAGGGATTCCCGGACCAAATCGTTTGGACGCCAGAATGCGAGACTGCCTATAGTCGGTTGAAGGAGGCCTTGGTCAGCAAACCTGTGTTACAGCTCTCTGACCTTTCCAAACCATTTGTGTTGAGAACAGATGCGAGTGGGATTGGAATTGGGGCAACCTTGTTACAGAAAGGGAAAGACGATGCTTCGGTTGTGAAACCTGTAGCATACGCAAGCAAGAAACTTCTCAAGGCTGAGAGGTACACAAAAATTAACAATTAAATTTCTACATGAAACATTCAAGTTGGAAACATAAAGGGAAATTTAATTGTTAATTTTTTTGTACAATTTTATTGTTGAAATTGGTTAACAAAGTTTCCTACTTTTTATAAGTTTCGATGAACTTTGCTCAAACTTTTGACATTTGGTTAACAAAGTTTCCTACTTTTTTTATGAGTTTTGTTTGAAATTTGGCCAAACTTGTCCAAAAATATTTCACCTTTGGTTAACACATTTTCTTACTTGGCCAAGATTTTCACCATTTGGTTAACAAAGTTTCCTACTTTTCATAAGTTTGGGTGAAATTTGGTCACACTTTCCACGTCTCGACAACAAAATTTCCCACTTTTCATAAGTTCGGGTGAAAGTTGGCCAAACTTTTCACTTTTGGTTAACAAATTTTCCTACTTTTCATATGTTTGACTGAGATTTTTATAAGTTTGGTTTGAAATTTGGCTAATCTTTTCACATTTGGTTAACACATTTTCTTACTTGGCCAAGATTTTTGCCATTTGGTTAACAAAGTTTCCTACTTTTCATAAGTTTGGGTGAAATGTGGTCAAACTTTTCACATCTGGACAACAAAATTTCCCACTTTTCATAAGTTTGGGTGACAGTTGGCCAAACTTTTCACGTTTGGTTAACAAATTTTCCTACTTTTCATATGTTTGACTGAGATTTTTATAAGTTTGGTTTGAAATTCGGCTAACCTTTTCACATTTGGTTAACAAATGTTCCTACTTTTCATAAGATTGGGTGAGCTTTTTATAAGTCTGGTTGAAATGTAGCCAAAATTTTTCCCCTTTGGCTAACAAATTTTATTACTTGGCCAAGATTTTTGCCATTTGGTTAACAAAGTTTCCTACTTTTCATAAGTTTGGGTGAAATTTGGTCAAACTTTTCACATCTGGACAACAAAATTTCCCACTTTTCATAAGTTTGGGTGAAAGTTGGCCAAACTTTTCACGATTGGTCAAATTGTTTCCTACTTTTCATATATTTGACTGAGATGTTTATAAGTTTGGTTTGAAATTCGGCTAACCTTTTCACATTTGGTTAACAAATGTTCCTACTTTTCATAAGTTTGACTGAGATTTTTATAAGTTTGGTTGAAATGTGACCAAAATTTTTCACTTTGATTAACACATTTTCCTACTTTTCATAAGTTTGGGTGAGCTTTTTTATAAGTCTGGTTGAAATGTAGCCACAATGTTTCCCCTTTGGCTATCAAATTTTATTAACTGACCAAGATTTTTGCCCTTCATTCTCTCATCACATAACAACTATATACACACCGTAAACACTAAAACATTCAACAACCAAGACGTAATTATAATATAGGCCTGATTATTTTACAGTAGTTCAGTACATTTTACAGTATTTCAGTACATTTTCAAGAATAAAAATGCATAATGTCATTATACGAAATGGATGATGTGATATGAGGTGGTATACATAGTATCATCACAACATTTTATTTTCACATACAGAGCTATACACATTGTATGTTGTTTCTGGGTTTCTTCACACCATTGTCTGAGTAGGTTGGTTTTTCGAGCTGGTAGCCTGGTATGTATATGTCACTTGGCATGTAGTCATAAGGCTGGTCTCCTGATTGGTTGGGTGACATCCGAGTATTGTAGACAACAGGGCCATCGATCATCTGAGTGTCGGGCACATCAAACACCTGGCTATTGGGCTCTTAACATATCTGGTTTCTGGGGTCATCACACATCTGACTGTAGCTGGGTTGATAACTGGTGGTATAGTATGCGTCTACTTGGTGGCTTCGTTTAGTACCCTGTTTGACTTGAGTACTGTCTTGAGTGTGTTGGACTTGATTGCTTCGGTTGGTGTCTTGTTGCATATCAAACAGCTGGCTATTGGGCTCATCACACATCTGGTTGCTGGGATCATCACACATCTGATTGTAGCTGGGTTGAAAACCGGCGGTATAGTATCCGTCTACTTGGTGGTTTCGGTTAGTTCCTTGTTTAACTTGAGCATTGACTTGAGTGTTTTGGACTTGATGGCTTCTGGTAGTGCCTTGTTTGACATGAGCACTGACTTGAATGTTTTGGTTACTGACTTGATTGTCTCTGTTAGTACCTTGTTTGATTTAGTTACTGGCTTGGTTAACTTGGTTGAGTCTGTCAAAGTCAGCTAGGATCTCGCGATGCATGGTGATCATCTGTTCATATTCTTGCAGAGTAAGTGTCATTCCAATGTTAGTTGGGAACTTCTTGTAGGATTCACCGTTAAATCTTCGGATGTGTAACATGCTCGTTCCTCTGTAGGATGAGACAAACACGGCCTTATCACCACCTCCCACTGGTCTAATAGTCTCACCACTACGAGTCATGTAGACCCAGTTAGCAGTCTTGAAATCTGTAGTCATCTTCTCATCGCAATGGTTGAGTATTACCAGCCACGGGTTTATATACTAGTTTTTGAGCCACGCGTAAACCGGTTTCAGCCAGTTTCTTAGCTCAAGCGGTTCAGATTACGCTGACGCCGCTGTCCGTATGGCGTGACTAAGCGTTCTACTACCCGCTCGTTGACCCGTTGTATGTTTAAGTTGGGTTGGGGAATGCGGGTCATGCTCGCCCCATGACCTCTCAACATGATGAAATAGATATCGTAGAGGGCGCCATGTTACTTGCGTTGTAGTCACTGTGAGCTACAGTCTGTGAAGCCAGAATACCAGTGATATACATATGCAGTCTCCTCACACCCCTTGTAGTTTTCTTCGTATTGAGGGCTGGTCAGCTATTAAAGACATGACTGTAAGTATATTACAATCATTTTGTTTCTATGTAGGTGTTTTAATACTCGTCCGCTAATGTGGATTTACTAAAGGTTAAGAATGCCGGTGATGATGTTCGCTCGACGTTTGGTGAGGATAGTTCTGGAGTATCCTGTTGTTGATTATAGTCGAGGATGCATTCCTCAATTCTATTCAGGCTTAATGTGATTATTTCTTGTTTGGTGAAGTTGTGTTGTAGTACATCCCGCAATCGAACCGTTACTAGATCTGCAAAACTACCACCTCACCGTAATCACAAGAATGACTGAATGGATTTTCGGCTTCTTGATTTTGTGGGACATTAAGACACGCCATGCAATAGCTGTCTGGTTCAGCTCTTAGTATGCTCCACAGTTTGCTAATAAGCTATTCGTGAGCCTCGGTATCTGTAGAACAAATAAGAATAGGGTACTTTATCAGCGTTATAGACATTGTCAGAGTCCTACTTAGTAGCTCTGTCGCTGGACTTTGACAGGCAAATTACAACATCTACAACACATCTACTAAGAACACATGAATGCAATCGGAAACTGGCAGGAGCTATCTCCTGAACAATCATTTATTACAATATATATTACAGGCTGACAACATAGTCGCACTTCACGCTCAAACAATCGTTCACCACTAACAGCCACGCGCTAGCTCACAATGGCGATTTTTACACTGTCGCCCGCATGATCATTCACAATCACAACTTCACATCATCCCGCACATATCACAGTTAGTACATTCCTCGAATATCACTACACAACTTTCATCTCCATCTATCCGTCACAACCACTATCGTTCTATCGTTCTAGCGTTCTCTAGATCTCCACACGTCCGTCTCTATTCGCTGCCTCACACACACTGCCTCTCTCCTGGTTGACCTTCCCACATCACGTGGCTCTGTTCACGGGATTCTTGCCTGACCGTCCACTAGCCAAGCCGTGGCGTCTCTTACTGCCCTTTACCTCAGTCATGCTTACACTGACTCTCGCTTTCATACCGGCACTTACATTCTTCCTTACACATGTCATATAAGACCATGACAGACATGGATATTACAGATAATAGCTAGGGATCTGATATGCACTTTCTGTTACACAGTTCATATATTTCTATCGATAATGGGTATGTGGCCCCTGTGGTCCACTTTCACATTCCCCTAAAACTATACATTACTGCCTATATTATTAAGGTACCACCATAGTGCTGTGTTCAAAAGTTCGAATGCCAGCTCTATTCCATGTCGACCCACCCTAATTTACTATAGGAAGAAATGGCTTGACTCTTAAGATATAGGCGTCTAGCACCATATATCCCGTGTGTTATACTAGTATTGTTAGGAGAAACTTAACGAAAATGTGAAAGCTTTATCGATAAACCAACTTACCATTAGCGAGATTTAACATTGTGAGCTGGTTGCAGTTCACTGAGACCGGTACTTCTATTCGACGAATGCTGGTCGTCTTAGACACGCTATTTGCTGACGTAGAATGACTCAGCAGATTATTATGTACTGTCTGGTCATGTGACAGGATGCGACGCCCTCTTTGCTTTCGGATGTATCCCATAAGACACGTGACCGGTTACAGCGCCATCTTTGAACGGTTTTAGCCACGTGGTTGTACACTTACACATGTGATCGAGTGCGACGCCATCTTTACCCGCTTTTAGTCCCGTGTTTCGATTGTATACCTTAGACATATGACCGGAAGCGACACCGTATTTAATTGACTGTGACCATTACCTAAATGTCTCGGCTGTATCGTTATACTGTTAGTACGTTCTGAGTCATCCTCCAGTTTTCCCCAAAGACATGTCTGAACACGTTCACGTACGTTCACTCCGCCGACATAGCCCTGTGGTGAGTCATCCAGTTGGTCACCTTCAGCTGATGATGAAGCTGAAGCTGATGATGATGATGATGATGATGATGATGATGATGATTTTGTTGGTGGTGCTGGGTGATGATGATGATGATGATGATGATGATGATGATGATGATGATGATGATGATGATGATGATGATGATGATGATGATGGTGATGATGATGATGATGATGATGATGATGATGATGATGATGATGATGATGATGATGATGATGATGATGATGATGATGATGATGATGATAATGCTGGTGACAGATACTACAGACGCTCATGGGTGCCGGTTGTTCAGAAAGACAACGGCAAGCTTGCCCAGGAAGAAGGAATGCTGGGGCTGACTGCGATGTCCTGTAAATGCAATGCATTAAAGCTTGACTGCCATCTGTAAAAGAAATTCAGCCGTTCGAAAAGACAACAGCAATCTTGCCCAGCAAACACGACTCTCCACAGAAAGGTAGGGGTGACTGCGATGTCCTGTAAGTGATAGCACACACACGCGCATGCATGTACACACACACACACACACACACACACACACACACACATGTCATGATGGCACACGAGAAACCAATCAATGTTGGGGCTATCTGCAACGTCCTGTAAATGCATTGCATAAACAATGTTGGGGCTGACTGCGACGTCCTGTAATAGATAGACAACTAGCTGTTGATACACCCTCTTCACACGCACATTACATGGCTGTCGTTCGTTCAAAATGACAATTGCAAACTTGCCCCAGGGCGGTTGACAATCCATAGAATCGCAGTTCACTGTGATGTCCTGTAATTGACAGCACACATACACACACTCGACAGTACACCCACGCACGCACACACGCCTACATGCGCACACACACACACACACACACACACACACACACACGGATATCATGCTGGTACACGAGCAACCAAACAATGTTGGGGTTGACTGCGATGTCCTATAATAGATAGCAGACACACACAGGCATGTACACACACACACACACACACACACACACACACACACACGGATGTCATGATGGCACACAAGCAACCATTATATGTTGGGGCTGACTGCGACGTCCTATAAATGCATTGCATACACAATGTTGGGGCTGACTGCGGCGTCCTGTAATAGATAGACAACTAGCTGTTGATACACCCTCTTCACACGCACATGACGGCTGTCGTTCGTTCAAAATGACAATTGCAAACTTGCCCCAGGACGGTTGACAATCCATAGAATGTTGAGGTTGACTGCGATGTTCTGTAATTGATAGCATACACACACACTCGGCAGTACACCCACGCACGCACATACTCCTACATGCGCGCGCACATACACACACACGGATGTCATGATGGCACACGAGCAACCAAACAATGTTGGGGTTGACTGCGACGTCCTGTAATAGATAGCACACACACACACACGCACATGCATGTACACACACACACACACACATACACACACATATATATGCACACACATACACTCGGTAGTACACCCACGCACGCACACACGTATTCAGTATTATTTCTACCACTCATTTAAACTGTACATGCCAGCATTTACTACGCGACCTTAGTTCCAATGACCACAACTCGAGTACCGTGTCAAAGGTAATTATCTTCATGTTTTATCTACCGGTTATCAGTACCCGCTGGCTATTATCTTCCTCGCGGGTCGTGTTCGGTGTTTGCCTGTCCGTGCCGGTAAATGGCCATTCAAGGGGAACAGTATGCAAAAGAGGTCGACAATTGTGGTTGAGCCAAGGGATCCTATTTGTCTCCCCTGATTACTTTTATAATTAAGGGGACGTTATTCGTGGTGTTTCATTACATATTTTTATGATTATCTTGGTAAGTTACGCCTTACAATAATGGAGACTCGTAGTTTTTTGTTGACCATAATATGCTCCACTAGACATACAGGAAATTTAACCGTTTAATTATGTTTTAGGGTTAATTTTTTTACTAATAATGTATCCGTGTCTAGTATATTTTTAAACCAGATTTTCACCAAGCGTTTAATGTTGATACATGGGTCTGAACTTCTGCCGAATTAACTATCATGCTGAGGCGTGACAAAAAGTATATTCATGCGGTCATTACTTGACCTACTCGGGGTAACTCGAGAGATAGAATAAATCAATTTTCTGTCATATTGGATTTCGATCTCCTCAGCGAAGGGGTCGATATCTACATGACTGAGGCTCGATCACACCACACACCCCACCACACACGCACACACACTGGGTCTCGAACCCAGGTGCCCGGTGACTAGTTGGTCTACTTATCTATATAAGTATTCCACATGCACGGGGCTTGCGCCGCTGTCTTCTAGCGACCCCGGGACGGACCAGGAAAGCGGAGGTGGCCGGTGGAGGCATCTGGGGTACCCATGGCGTGTACCCAGGTGCCCGGTGACTAGTTGGTCTACTTATCTATAAAAATAGTCCACATGCACGGGTCCTGCCTCGTTGTCTTTGAATGGGCTCGAAAACGGTCGGGGGAAGCCGAGGCGGCCGGCGGAGGTACCTGTTCGCGCCCGCCCGCCCGGGGACCGGAAGTAGTCATCACGACAACCGGAAGTGACCCAAGAAAATACCCGCCAATTTTTGAAAAAAATGTGGTCCGATATGGATCCGTTTTCAATCTGGTGCTATACCCTTCGTATAGTAAAAAAATTACGTCATCGATGACGTATTGCACCATATTTACGAAGTAAATACCACATTATATACTACTCACATACCCGTAAGTTACCAACGCGGCGAGAACCGCTACCGATTCTCGCGCATGTTACGTTACTAACGAGAATATACGGGATTGCGGAGAAAGACGTTAATTCCTAGGCCAGGGAGTCTGGTCCCATCTTGATTACAAAAGGTATATTTCAATAGAAGTGAAAAGTATATTCTAAAAAGGGTGGGGAAAGTACATAACCTTGCTTAACTCTACTATTGATGTTAAACTCTTCTGAGGATGTACCATCTAACTTGATTATGTCCTTCATGTCTGTGTGGAACGATTCCACGATGGCCAGAAGACTTGGCGGGCAGCCCGATCTTCTATTGCGCCTTGAACAGACCCTAACGACTGACCAATTCGAATGCCTCGATTAAAGCAATAAACAGCGGTTGATTTTGTTCAAGGGATTTTTCTTGTAGCTGTCGCAATGAGAATATCATATCAATGGTAGACTTTCCGTCGAAAGCCACCTTGTGATTCAGGGTAGATTTAATCTCCTATTTCATAAAGTCTGCGCAGAACAATTTTGGCAAATATTTTCCCAATGATACATAACAGTGAGAAACCGTTATAGTAGTTACAGTACCCTGATATCCCTTGTTGTTGTACGATGCTTGAATCTTTGGAACCCCGTGTGACTTGTCCTTCTCTCCAGCACAGCTCTATTAGCTGGTGGATCTGTAGTTACAGTACCCCGATATCCCTTGTTGTTGTACGATGCTTGAATCTTTGAACCCCCGTGTGACTTGTCCTTCTCTCCAGCACAGCTCTATTAGCTGGTGGATCTGTAGTTACAGTACCCCGATATCCCTTGTTGTTGTACGATGCTTGAATCTTTGAACCCCCGTGTGACTTGTCCTTCTCTCCAGCACAGCTCTATTAGCTGGTGGATCTGTAGTTACAGTACCCCGATATCCCTTGTTGTTGTACGATGCTTGAATCTTTGAATCTTTGAGAGAGTGAGTGTGTGTGTGTGTGTGTGTGTGTGTGTGTGTGTGTGTGTGAAGGATTGTGTGTTAGAGAGTGAGACAGTGGGAGAGTTGATGTGTTAGTGTGTGTGTGTGTGTGTGTGAGCGCGCGCATGCGTGTGAGTGTGTGTATATGAAAGAATACAGAGAGAGAGAGAGAGAGAGAGAGAGAGAGAGAGAGAGAGAGAGAGAGAGAGAGAGAGAGAGAGAGAGAGAGAGAGCTGAGCAGATACATGTCATGTAACACGCATGTTATGTAACACGCGAATCCATATGTTTGTGTATTCTCATCTGTCATATTATCAGTTAAATACCATTTGATTTTATCATGCATAATATAAACTCATGTTCATTACTGTAGTTTGAGTCAGTGAGTGTGAATGAGAGACAGAACGAGTGAGCGTGAGAGTGAATGAGTGAGCGGGAGAGTGAATGAGTGAGCGGGGGAGTGAATGAGTGAACGGGAAAGTGAATGAGTGAGCGGGAGAGCGAATGAGTGAGCGTGAGAGTGAATGAGCGGGAGAGTGAATGTGTGAGAGTGAATGAATGAGCGGAAGAGTGAATTTGTGAGCGTGAGAGTGAATGTGTGTGTGGGTGTGTGTGTGTGTGTGTGAGAGAGAGAGAGAGAGAGAGAGAGAGAGAGAGAGAGAGAGAGAGAGAGAGAGAGAGAGAGAGAGAGAGAGCATCACTATTTTTACGTCACATACATTTTATGTACACATTTTTCTCCATATTTAACATTTTTATGACACTGCTCATGAGAAGTGTCAGTGTATGTGTGTGAGTAAAGTGTGGGAGTTTGTTCATACTAGTTTCAATACTAACGTGAGACATTTTGTATGTGTCTAGATGTGAGGAAGTGTGAGTGTATGTGGAGGATGTGTGTGAGTGTGGGGATATGTGTGGGTGGGGGGGGTGGTGGTATGCATTTGGATGGGTTGGGGTGTGTGGGTTTTGGTGGGTAGTGGTATTTGTGGGTGTTGGTGGGATGTG
Source organism: Cepaea nemoralis (assembly GCA_014155875.1). Lineage (NCBI taxonomy): Eukaryota > Metazoa > Mollusca > Gastropoda > Stylommatophora > Helicidae > Cepaea > Cepaea nemoralis. The sequence continues at coordinate 137,424 of JACEFZ010019797.1, forward strand.
TGGATGGATGTGTGGGGGTGAAAGTAGGGGTGTTGGAATGGGTGTGGGGGATGTGTGTATGGGTGGAGGATATGTGTATGGGACGGATGCAGGGGATGTGTGTTTATGTGGATGGAGATGTGTGGATGGTTTGAGGAAGTATGTGTGGGAGGCGGGGTTGTGTGGGTAGGGGATTGTGATGGGTGGATTTGGGATGGAAGGGCGGGTGGGGAGAAGTGTATGGTGTGTGGGTTTGAGATATGTGTGCGGTGTGTTGGTGGGGGATGTGTGAATGATGTGTGGGTGGAGGGTATGTTTGTGGTGGTATGGGTGGAAGATAGTGTGTGGTGTGGGGGATGTGTGTGATGGGTGCGGGGAATGTGCGTATGGGTGGGGTATATGTGTGGGTGAGCAGGGGATTGTGGTGGTTGGGGGAAGTATGTGGGGGAGTGTGGGTGGGAGATGTGTGTGTGTGGGTGGGGGTGTGTGAGTGGCTTAGGGATGTGTAGGTGGGTGAGGGAGTTGTATGTGTCGGGGTGGGATGTGTGAGTGGGTGGAGGATGTGTGTGGGGGTAGGGGTATTGTGATCGAGAGATGTTTGGTTGGGAGTGGGTGGGTGGGGGTGTGTGGGTGCGTAGTGGAGGATGTATGCGTGAGTGAGTGTGTGTTGGTGGACGGGTAGGGAATGCGTGTGTGGGTGGGGAGAGGTGTGTGGTGTGTTGGTTGGTGATATTGTGTGGGTGAGGTATGTGTGTGTGGGTGGGGGATTTTTGTGGTGTGTGAGTAGGGGTATGTGGGGTGGATGGGTAAGGGTATCTTTGTGGGTGTGGGTGGGAATATTGTGTGGTATCTGGGTGGGGGATATGTGTGTGGTGTGTAAGTGGGGATGTGTTGGTGAGGGATATGTGTGTGTGTGGTGCGTGGGTTGGGAATAGTGCGTGCTAGGAGGTGTATGTGATGTGCGGGTGGGGGATTGTGTGGTGGGGGATTAGGTTAAGGCATGTGTGGGTGGGTGGAAGTTGTATGTGTGGGTGGTGGGGTGTGTGTGAGTGGATTGGGGATGTATGGGTGGTTAGGGAGATGTGTGTGTGTGTGGGGGGGGGGGGTAGGGACATGTCAGTTGGTGGGGATGTGTGTGTATGGTTTGGGGATGTGTGAGTGGATGTGCGATGTGTGGGTTGGTGGGGGATTGTGTATGTGGGTGGGGAATATGTTGTCGATGGAGATGTGGCTGGGGGATGGGTGGTTTGAGGTGTGGGTGGGGAGAGGATGTGTGGGGTAGGATGTGTATGTGGGATGTGTGGGTTGGTGGGGGAATGTTTGTGAGTGGCGAGTGTGTTTTGGTTGGGGGATCAGGTGAGGGCAGTGTGTGTGGATGGGGGATGTGCGGGAGGGGGATGGGTCGGTTGGTGAGGTATGTATGTGTCCCTTGGTGTTCGTGTGTGTCGGTAGGTGGGGGTGTGTATGTGTCCCTTGGTGCGCGTGTGTGTGGGTAGGTGGAGGTGTTGTGTGGGTGGGGTGATGTATGGATAGGTGGGAGATGGGCTTCATAGCATGGTAGTTAGCCTTGTTTATGTTTACAACATTCATTTCACAATGTTTATTTTTCTTCCTATGTAAATGTATAATGCTCTTGATGAACGAAAGACGAGTGATTGGAAGGGCCGAATGTAAGACGGGCCTGCGCGCCCAATTTGTGACCCTAATAAAGTTGATTTGATTTGATTTTGATTTGAACCCCCGTGTGACTTGTCCTTCTCTCCAGCACAGCTCTATTAGCTGGTGGATCTGTAGTTACAGTACCCCGATATCCCTTGTTGTTGTACGATGCTTGAATCTTTGAACCCCCGTGTGACTTGTCCTTCTCTCCAGCACAGCTCTATTAGCTGGTTGATCTGTAGTTACAGTACCCCGATATCCCTTGTTGTTGTACGATGCTTGAATCTTTGAACCCCCGTGTGACTTGTCCTTCTCTCCAGCACAGCTCTATTAGCTGGTGGATCTGTAGTTACAGTACCTCGATATCCCTTGTTGTTGTACGATGCTTGAATCTTTGAACCCCCGTGTGACTTGTCCTTCTCTCCAGCACAGCTCTATTAGCTGGTGGATCTGTAGTTACAGTACCTCGATATCCCTTGTTGTTGTACGATGCTTGAATCTTTGAACCCCCGTGTGACTTGTCCTTCTCTCCAGCACAGCTCTATTAGCTGGTGGATCTGTAGAGTGAGTGTGTCTTACCTAACCTGATGGCCTCTATAGGAATTCTAGCCTTACTTACCTGGAGCCTTGCCAAAAGCAAGTTCATTGACATCACGCTTAACGTCTGTTATGGTGGGATGGGTGTCCAGGTGGTCAAGAGTGTGCAGGGCCTCTATGGCGTTGAGGCCATCATCCGCCAGTTTAGTCTCGCACGAGTAAAGCTCTAAATAGTGCTCTATCCACCTATCCATGTGTTGTTTCTTATTAGTGAAGATTTCCCCCAGTAAACGTTTTTAGTGGTGCACTTCTTTTAATTATTGGACAGCGGGACTTCTATATCTCTTCGTGCATGCAATAATACCTGCATTTTGAATGTTTGAATGCACTCGCATAACTAATCCAATAGTCGTTAGCACATTGCCTGGCTGCCTTTGCATTGTTTAATTTCAGCTCAGTGATAGTTTTGGTATTGCTCTGTCCTTGTTTCTTACGAGAGCTATCTTCTGTCTATCCATCAAGGGGTGCATTGTCTGACTGTTTGCCGCAAACCAGTCGTGCCTTTTATGATCCGCATTGCCATAATCCCCTGCCGCTGTTTTATGAAAAGTTTCCTCAAGTATAATTCATTTTTCACTTATCATATACAAGCTGCACAGTAGTAGTAGTAGTAGTAGTAGTAGTAGTAGTAGTAGTAGTAGTAGTAGTAGTAGTAGTAGTAGTAGTAGTAGTAGTAGTAGTATTGTTGTTGTGGTTGTGGTTGTGGTTGTGGTTGTAGTAATAGTAGTAGTAAGGGTAGTAGTAATAACAGCAACAGTGCTAGTAGTAGTAATATTAATAACAATGGTAGCCGTAGTAGCTGTCGTGTTAATAGAGTTGATAATAACAACGCTGCAGCAACTTTAGTTGTAATAGTTCTAGCAGCAGCCGCGAGAAATATAATAGTTGTTTTGTTGTTATAGTTTTTGCTGCTGCACTTTATAACTCGAACAATTGTTATACTAGTTAAGAGGTATTAATACATATGTGTTACGTGACTTGCCTGTACAAAATACCTAGGACGGTTTGTGGTGGTATTAATGTGTATAACATGATTTAGATTTGCACATAATGGCGTTTGTTTGCACACACAAAAATAAACATACGTGCACACAATTGTGAGAACAGTCAGACATTTCTTATTCACGGCCCATTTCATTCTTGGCCTCTATTTCATTAACATGCGTCTACGCTCTTCCAAATAAAACATTTCAAAGCCGTTCTTTTGATGAAGTCACGAGGCTTGACTTCTATGAAGCGTTCTGAGACAGCAAATTATTCCTCTAATTTCTAAAGTCTACATTACAAAGTTGAGAAACTTCTGCATAAATTGAACCCTAGACAAAATAGACGCGGTAATGATACACGGCCAAGGAGCGGAAAGCAAATACATTTTTGCACTCTTTACTAGAATAAATAACCGTCATAACTTTTCGTGACAAAATCGCAAAGCAATTGAACAAATTTACAGACGAGAATGTGATCTACAAATCTAAATAGTACTTCTATGAAAAAGTAAAGTATTCTTCCCTTGCTATAAGGCGTTTTTTTGGTAAATGACATTAGCCAAATATTTGTATTTCCCCTATCGGCACTCGACGAACGATATGATCAAGATCAAGCCGGCCGCCTTTATTTTCCTTGATACGTTTGTTGATACATATGTTAGATTGTGTCCACCAAACGCTCAGGTCAATTTTCCATGATATGTTTGCTGATACATTTGTTAGAATGCGTCCACCATAAGCCTAGGTCATTCTATACATCCATCTCACTGTGGATTTGAATACATGATACCTGGCAGAGAGGCGAAGTGCTAGCCTCTTCGCCATGGTGGCTATCAAGCCATGTTGACCTATGTAAACATGTATTGTTTAAAGTAACTACCCCTTAGCATAGTACAAGTATCGTAACAGCTACTTGTAACTGAAAGGCTTAAGTATCATTTACATTGCACACTTATATCGCCATAAGTCTTCCAGTCTCTTCTCATAGACGAGAATTTTAGGTAAAGTGCACGAACACCCTAGCACCTGCCAGAATCCAATCGTGTGTGTATCCAATCAAATATAATCTTGAAAATGTTCAGGACCCGCGCGATTGTCTTTCTATCGGCGTGTTACAGATGAGGCCTGTATGGTGCTTCCTTTCAGTTGGTGCTTGTGGTCATACTGTTGCTTGTTTTGTTTCCGGTGGTATAATGTGTGTGTCACATTATACATGCTATACATATTCTTTTGTGAGTAGGTTTTATAATTTTGAAATTGTGCCCGGCCAGCCGTCCTTTCGGTCTATTCTTTTAGATTTTTGGTTGCCGAGGGATTTTAACGTGGGCAATGGATCTTCCGAATTGTTAAAGAACAATCCGTGCTTGACGTTAGTTAGTTAGTTAGTTAGTCGCGGTTCCAACTTCATGGCAACGGGTCGTCCCTATATTGCTCCGTTCCTGTGCCAGTGAATATCACACAAAATGCTCCTCACTGCCCTATGTGAACAATGGAATAGACAGAAGTGTCGGCAAGCCAACAGCCCGCACAGGTACACTGTGCATAAAGCCGCCGCCAGAATGCAAACACAAAAGTCTTCCACAAAAAATACAGTTCATCGTTGATGGACTGTGCTTGATGTATCGGACGCGGGACATCTTGCTTATGATCGATAGTTTTCCGGAAGGTTGTTATGGGAGCGAAGTTCTGCAAAGGACATGCTACTGAATGAATGAATCCGCGCTTGAGTGGTTATGTTTATATGTCAAGATCATGACGGCTGAACTTACTTTCCGTGCGATTTTCTGGTACCTATTTTAGTCTGAAAATCCAATATGTTTATAACAACAACAAAGACAAATGTGTGCACATTTTGAGACGCAGCGAAATATGCCAGGCAATAAATCGCGCAGCCTAATCTTTGTGGATTCTGTGTTTTAAAATGCAAATAGAAAAATTCAGTAGCCTTGATGTAAAATACAAATAATCATTGTATAACAGAACTAATGAACAGTTAATTACATATAATAATTGTGTTCTTACCTTAACGGTAAAATCCAGACAAAGACTTAAAAATGCACAACCGCTGTAGCCCCACTTAAGATGGATTCCTGGAATCTGTAGTTCCCAAAGGTTTGCAATGATACTCCAAGTTGCGAAACACACCTATTAAAAATGTGTTATTATCATCACATGTGTAGTCATCTTTATTTACAACAGGATCATGCCAACCATTGATGTTAACCTATACACAAGGGGGTTCCAGGTCGGCCGAGGCTAACATGTGTCCCAGGAAATATTCTGGGAAATAAAGGCGGACGGCGAGATATTAGCAACATCATCCGTCTAGTTCCGTTTGGCCTAGTGCTACGAGGGCGAGTCAATAAGTAAGTCGCACAGTTCTGTGGGATGGCAGGTAAATGTTGGTGTTTTCTACAGATGTCATTAGATGACAGTGACATCAAACATATTCCCGTTCGTCAGGTGGTGCTAGGTGTCTCACGTGCATGTGCAGCGCATAAACAAAATGGCGATTGTACTTACAGAGTGTACAACCAACGAGCAATGTGCTGTTGTGCGTTTTTTTGTTTTTTTTTGTGGGCAAAAGGACTGCCTGCAAAGAACATTCATAATGAAATGCTTCCTGTTTATGGTAAAGCGGTGCATAGCTGGGTAGAAAACTTTTCTCAAGGACGCGAATGACGCAGAAGTTGAATGTGAAGTGAAAACGTGGTGTAGACAACAGAGCACGTAGTTCTATGTAGCCGGTTTGGGAGGACTGATAAAACGATAGGATAAATGCATCAATGTTGGTGAACATTATGTTGAGAAATAAAGGGACACTGTATGTATATAAATAAACTTGTTTCAAGTTGTTATCATGTTTAGTTATATCTCTACAGCCATTTGTGACGTACTTATTGACTTCCCTCGTATACATATTCAGAACACCGCTAGAATGTAAACGGGTCAATTGGCAAATGTTTGTGTTAGTTTAACTCACAATAGTGGTTGCCTGCGTGTAGTCTATGTCATTGACATATTGTTATATGATCGCACAGTTCTAGCAAACTTTAGACACACCGAGATAATTAAATCATTCAGGAGAACTATTGTTTTTATTTCCCCCCCCCCCCCCCACAGTCCATATTATGCCTAGTTTCAGGCTAAGGAGAGCTTTAGGAACGGCCCTGGTGTAGACTAAGATAGTACTGTCTACCGCTGATATTCCTCTAATTTGTGTGGGGGTTTGCTTCTGGTTTTGTGTCCTATTACAACATCTACTTGTCGTAAATGTGCTTTTTCTTTTAATAACAACTCTTTAATGCAACGGTATTTTTAATAGTGACAATAACTATTAACAACTCTTTAATGCAACGGTATTTTTAATAGTGACAATAACTACTTAGGAGTTTCCGACACTGGAGTTCTGACAGATATTATTATGATGTTATCATGCTGATACCAAAGACATGTCCTGTCCAGTTTCTACGATATATAACCACCATAACAACATGGTCAGGAAGACATCAACTTTTCACCACTTCCTCTGGATAAATACCATTAATAACATGATTAACAGTAATATAATCATTACTATTCTATATTCATCTCATTTATCATCGTGTGCCATTCCGGGCGGCGTGTGCGACCAGGTTCCTGCATAAGCATCTATCGACCGTTATCTTGATAAAACATCGACTGCTGATAGGCCTTCGTGCCACTATGACAGTCCATCCAGCATTTTGTCCTTCTATTAACCTCTGTCTCTAATACCCTCAGTGTACGCCATTGTCGCACTTTTCTCTGGCTCTCGTCTCTTCACGAGACTGGAAAGAATCGCGACTCCTTGCCCTAATGCGAACAGTCAAATGTCTTTGCAGTTTCGCTTCTTGTAGTGCCTGTATATTAGCCGGTTGTCCGTTCATGAGATTCTGACCATTGTACGAAGAAACCACATCTCTGCGGTCTCCGGTTTATTTCTATCTTCTTTTTCAGTGACCATAATTTGCGAGAATATACTAGTATGGGAATTATGTTATATCGCTAAATATTGTTCTCTGACAGAGATATGTTTCACGCGGTGATTTTAATATGTACAAGTGAAGCAAAGAACCATTTTACACTCCTTCTGGCGCAAGAGGCGTCTGGTGTTTGTATAGACCAATCGACACACGGTAGGCGATGGGTTCAATATCCCACCGTTTTATGCTAAGTTTAATTTATGTTGACTTTCACAAATGACCTAGTGTTATAAAAGCTCGTCTTGCCTTATGTATTTTTATTTTGATACCCTTATTTGTTCCTCTATGTTTTTTTCAGCTTTGCCACCCATATAGGCGTATCATTCCGTCCGTCCCTTGAAGTGGGGTTTCACCAAGTGGGATCGATTTATCGTTTATTTTATGTATTCTCATTATCTTAATCTTTCCTATATAATTTTAAAAACAAAAAACAAAAAAAACTAATTGTTGTGATTTCGCATTCAAAGTGTTTATTTTTCATCTGATTCCTAGTATGAGACAGGAGGATATTATCGTCAGCGAAGCCCAGATCATCAAGCTGCTTTGTCAGAGAAGTTCATTAAATTCCATTTCTGACAGAACGTCTAGATCCATTCTATAATCAGTAAGAATTGCTGAGGTGAGAAGAGACATTCTTTTCTCACTTCTGTATTTCTTTTAGAATGCCTATGTCAGTTTTCCCTCAATGCTCCTCTGTGTTGTCTTTTTTTTTTTATTTTTAAGTTAAGGATTTCCTATGTGTCCCATAATACCTCAACAATGTTCCATATATAATACTAGCCCCGTGTTTTTACAGACCAATCGTACCTCGATGGGTGATGTGGTCACTATTACACCGGACACCTTTACTTCCCATAACTAGTCCTGGTCCTATTTTAGGGTGGGTTGGCTTGGAAACGCAAGTCATTAAAAAATATGCATCGGTGGGTATTCGAACATATGACCACAGGGCCGATGGGCAAGCGTGCTAGTCTGGCTCGAACTGGCGGTCGCTATTTAGTGAAGTACCTATATTTCTTTAGTGACTGTTGTTGTATTTATTGCATATCAAAGATTCTGAATTATTTATTTTAGAACAGTACAGTGGTTGATGAAATGGCACCTCGCGTCAAATATAATGGTTTGAAACTGTGTATCGATAAATATCTATAATACAAAAAGGTGGACGTGTCACTCAGAGGTCTCTGTTCCCATACACGACTACATATTAATATATTAGATTAGTTTCTTTCTCTGGGGAGACACTGAGGTCATTGAAATAGCATGAAAATAAATTCACAGGTATTGATCGGCACTCATAGAAGTAGAGGGGAGAAGTAGAGATTAGATAACATACTAGGTAATTTACAATTTTAATATTGACTAGTGTGTCTTCTAATCTCGACTTCTCTTAGCTTTTTCAACGGTCATGTATTTGTCATGCCACATTAATGTCTTGCAATCTACGCGTTTCCTTTGGTTTGTTGCCTTTTCGGACGTCACAACTACGTCTTCTCGTGATTTCATTTTTGATAATTGAAACATTTGGTAGGTTCTCGTCACGAACACGACCGTTATTTCGAGATCATTCTTTTTGTTTTTTTCCTTCAATACAACCTGGAGTGTGTTTAGTTATTTACCTCTTAACAGCAGAGAAGTCAACATTTGGTCGACATAACCCAACATTCACACCGGAAAGCCTGTCATTGATAATAATAACCTTTACAGTTGTAATTCAAATGATCCTGTTTATCATGTTTACTTAGTCCACTTATAAGCATCATCATCAAGCCGTTTGCAGAACGGTGCTCTCATCACGGGCCGCCGGAAAGTTTCTAGATCTCTGGTCATGTCTACAGCTCAAGGACTTTCATGCGCAAGATGTCTGCAATGCCAAATATCCTTCTTGTCATATCTCCGGCCTCATGGACTTTCATGTGCAAGCTGTCTGCAATGCCATATATCCTTCTTGTCATATCTCCGGCTCAAGGACTTTCATGCGCAAGATGTCTGCAATGCCATATATCCTTCTTGTCATATCTCCGGCTCAAGGACTTTCATGCGCAAGATGTCTGCAATGCCAAATATCCTTCTTGTCATATCTCCGGCCTCATGGACTTTCATGTGCAAGCTGTCTGCAATGCCATATATCCTTCTTGTCATATCTCCGGCTCAAGGACTTTCATGCGCAAGATGTCTGCAATGCCATATATCCTTCTTGTCATATCTCCGGCTCAAGGACTTTCATGCACAAGCTGTCTGCAATGCCATATATCCTTCTTGTCATATCTCCGGCCTCATGGACTTTCATGCGCAAGCTGTCTGCAATGCCATATATCCTTCTTGTCATATCTCCAGCCACATGGACTTTCATGCGCAAGGTGTCTGCAATGCCATATGTCCTTCTTGGTGCTGGTCAACTCCTGTCTATTCTTCCGGGAGCCATGCTTTCCACCACTGTTCTCTTTAAGCTAATGTGACGTTGTAATATGACCAAATCATTTCAGTTTCCTAGACAGGATGCTGTTTACGAGCCAGTTTTTACCCATGTTCAGATCGTGTAGAGTCGGTGCGTTTCTTCTTTTAAGTCCGCGATATTTGTACAACATGTAAGCTCACAAGCCCGGTGTTCGTCTTTTGTCAATGAATCATATCCGTATGTTGCCACAGGAAAGGTGTATTTTCTCAAAAGATTTGCTTTATTTTGTCAGGTGGCGTTTGTGGCATAGGTTCTTAATACTGGTTAACTTCTACATTGCTATGACCAGTCAATGCCTGACTTCTTTTGAACGCTCCATTGTTGGTGATTACGAAGCCAACATATTCAAAGTTTGTGATATTTTCAAGTTCTTCATCATTGATTGTGATCTTTGGTTGGCATATAGTATTGTCCGTGGGCATTATTATTTATTATTATTAAGGTTCAGACAAAAAAAATTATGACCGACAGGATCAACTAATCCAGTATTCTTGCATTATTTGAAGTGAGAACCGTATCATCTCCATATCTAAGTTCTGAAATCGGATTTCAGTCAGTTATGCATGCAATAACATTATTTCTGATCTCATGACTTTTGTCATTTCTCATCATATTTTACGCAGACATGTTAAGAGGGGAGGCAGTCCAGATTTACTCCCTTTTGTAAGTCAAACCCGTTTGACTTTTCACTGGCTATTCCGACGGTTTCTTGTGTAGCAAAACTTAGATACGTGTGTATCGTTTAAACAGCATATAAAAACTCAAAGTAAGATAAAAGTCATAGAGAAAGCACTGGGGCATTAGTACATCCATTAAGAACACTTTATGAGTTCACATAGTGATGCTTATCATTGGCATACAATTTGCTTCTTAATGAACATCTTTGATTTTTCATATATGTTTGTTTCTGTTAACGTACCTTTGATATCTTATAATATTGGCCATCATCGTAAATTATCTCTCTTAGAATAAATCAGTTAGACTAGTCTGTAGCATCTGCAGATCACGTTTCTAACAGCTAAAGGTGTCTTTACAAGGGTTGTCTTTATCGAAGTTTTGATTCGAACATTTCGGACACAATAATAAACATTAACACACTCACTCAACCAGGTCAGCAAGCGTTCAGCTGTTAATCCATTTTGAATTTACTACTCAGGACGTGTAATTTACATAAATAAATGTATGGGTTAGAAAGGCTTAATTAGCTTAAATATAACTCCAGCCTGGAACAGAAGGAGGCTCAGAAACAGCTGTCTATGACAACATTAGGTACATTAAACATGATCATAGAATGGGTTATTCTGGAATATCTGGAATATAAAGAGTTAAGAAACACTTTCGTATTCGTACACTTTCATTTTTGCCTCAAGGAAGTCCACTGTTTCACTCGTAGGGAAGTAAACAACTGTTTTAAGAAATTAGTAATAGCCAAAAACTGCTTTCTGTCAGCATTTAAAATTGTTGAAGTCAGCTTTTAAATTTGTTGAAGTCAGCCTTTAAAATTGTTGAAGTCAGCTTTTAAAATTGTTGAAGTCAGCTTTTAAAACTGTTAAAGTGTTCGCTCATCTTCTATATGGGTCATCGGACAATGGTCTCCCAAGCAACTACGAGTAACCTATCGTCTCCACTATAAACCACTATCTCCTTGCTACCGTCATTATCACAACCACTAGAAAAACACATTCACAACATAGTATTACAGCAATTAGTTCCCAAGCAATCAACCAGGTGCCGTCTCCACAATGAAGGTGGGCTGCAATGGATTTTCAACATTGTTTGTTTCTCGCCCTGACTGTACATTCTGTAAGATTGCTGTTCGTCCAGCTCTTGATATTTTTTTCCTACTTGTATTGTTGTCTACCTCTTGCTCGATTGCCTTCATCCTTACCCTCCAGTATGGTTTTTATAAGAGTGTTATATCTTTTAACGTGGTAGAAATATATCACTTGCCTCTTTTTATTTCTTTCATCACCTCTCTTTTCCCAGTTTTTCTAGAACCTCTGCATTTGATTGTTTTTGTTTCCATGAAATACGATATCCATCCATCCATCATGTGCCATGCCGGTAAGCGTGGGCGGTCATGTTCTGCCAATCTTACTCGATCATCAGAGTCGTGAATAAGCTCCGTGTTCCTGTCTCGACCATGCCACGTGGCCAAGCCATCCAGGTATTTATTTACTTCTCTGTCTTCCCTTTCGATCTTACCAGTTGTCACCAAGTTCTCCAATTCATTTCTTCTCATAACATGCCCAAAAAATTTTGACTGTCTACGTCTAATGACTCTAATCAGTTTACGATCTTCATTTGTTTCTTGAAGGACTTGTTCATTGGGTTTTCTGTCTGCCCATGGTATTCTTTGCATTTTCCTCAGAAACCACATTTTCACAGCCATCAGCTGTTTTTCAGCTTGACTGCTTATTGTCCACGCTTCACATCAATACAAAAGTACAGGTTCTATGTAACACCTTCAACACTCTTTTTCTCGTTTCAATTGATATCTTTTTATTGGTCAGTATGTTTTTTATCTTGCAAAAGGCTACTTCGCAATGGCAATTCTTGTTCTAATCTCTTCAAGGCATCTCCCATCAGATGTTATGACTGTGCCGAGATAACTGTATCAATTCACTTGTTTAAGAATATGCCAATCTACTCGTATATCACATTGTGGTATTTCCTTCTTCCCAGTGACGACCATAATATGTGTCCTTCCATATTTATTCGGCTTTCTAATTGCTGGTTAATTGTCCAAGCTTCCGTGCCATACAGTAGTGTTGAAACACATAACATTTGTCAATTCTCATTTTTGATGCCTTGTTTCTCTCTCTAGATGTTAATACTGATTGTATGATGTTAGCTCACAAATAACATCATGTAATTAACAGTCAATCAGAGTCGCGAGCAAAATATTATTGCCATACGTCTTGACAAACAAAATAGAAAACTGTTATTGGGATATAAACAACAATAGATAATGTGGAACAATGCTTACAGACTTTAAAAGAAACGTTTGATATGACACACCGTTATGTAATTAGCACATTAGACACATTGAAAGCGAGGTGTAGTCTAGTGACGTTAATAATATCTTTTTGTTAAACATAAAATGCATAGTAAGTTACAATGTCTCAGTCACAAATCGGTTATTTAAATGTTGGAGTACTTAAAAGCTCTCTAATTGGTCCTCTCATATTTGCCATTTATATAAATGATCATCCTTCGTATCTTTCGCCGTCCCGCAAAGCTATTTGCAGACGACTGTAGTCTATACACCGTAATGGTACCGTAATGTGGCGGAGTCGTCTTTGCAATAAGAATTAAACATTTTAGTTCAGTGGAACTGTGTAAACCCAAATGCAGTTAAACTATTCACATATAGAAATATCTAGACTATTGCTTCACTGTCTTGGATGGCTGCTCCAAGTGTATCTCTAAACAACTTTCTCCACCCCAGTAAATGCATGTATAATTCATAGGAACCATCAAGGTGACAGCTCTAACCTATATAAACTATTACCACTCTTCATTAAGGAAGACTAAATTCACAAAGGTGCATCTCCAAGTTCTCTATGTGACTGACCTTTGTCAGTTGTTTAAATATATTGCAAGATATAGATAATTTAGCATGCTTCTTTCTTGTTGTGTGGTGTATTTCCCTTAACCGCATTACAATTATACGTAATATTAACTGGTAATAATTAGTAATGATATCTGCACATTTCCTATGCGCTTGTAATGCATTATTATTATTATTATTATTATTATTATTATTATTATTATTATTATTATTATTATTATTATTATTGCTATTGTTGTTATTTAAGATTAACGCAAGAACATATTATAAATGAAATAATGTATGAACAGTGAAAGATCAGAAGGGCAGAGGAGACCGCCTGGAAGAGAACTATCTCATTGTTTTAACACATTTTCCTAACATAGCCCTAGGAAACTTTATACATGAAAATGTCCTGGAGATAGAACGAGAAATCAAACTGACTACATTATGATTAGAAATATATTTTAAACTAATGTTAAAAATTCCTAAACATATCATTGTGCTGATATCACCTCTGATCACAATCCTGTAGTTATAAAATTACAAAGAAAATTTTTAAAACCCAGAAATAAGGATATTGAGGAGCCTCAAATAGATATCAGCATTGAAACAACCAGACATAAGTCAACTATATTTGAACGAAGTAAAAAATAAATATGAAAGGCTAATCGTTATACTGACATGAAAATTCTGAAAAAATTAATACAAAATGAGAATGTGTAAAAACTAGCATGAAGATTGTAAATACCAACTTACCAATGAAGGCAAATAAGAAAATAGCAATTGTGGATAACTGATGAAATCTTGTGCAAAATGACTCAAAGGGAAGAAAGCAAATAACACTCCAGAAGATACATTAATAGACAAAGAAATACGTCACATTTGCAGAGTTGCCAAAAATGCTTGGATTCAGAAAAAAAAAGTGTAAAGAAATAGAGGATCTAGAAATAAAACACAACTAAAATGGATTGCATGAAAATATAAACATATTTACAATGACATAACAAGAAATGGTTGTATTAAAGAAAAATTATTGAGAAATTTTAGTTGATAATACCGATAGTAATAAAAAAAAAAAAAAGATGGACAGAATACACAGAAGATTTATTCAGGGACAACAATATCAATACATCAACCCTGTATAATACTCAAGATGGACCAAATACATTGAAGGCTGAAGTAGAGAAGACTATTAAAAGATGAAACAAGGAAAGGCTGCATGTCCCGACAGAGAACAACCGAAATGATAAAAACCGTATCCAACTCTGGCATTGATACTATCACAAAATTATGTGTGTGTGTGTGTATGTATATACATATATATATATATATATATATATATATATATATATATATATATATATATATATATATATATATATATATATATATATAATACATCCATTTTCATCACACTACCCAAAAAGCCAAGAACAGTTGATTGTGATGATTACATAATATTAGAGGCTCTGTAGATATGTATATATAGAAGAATATGTCGTAAGTCATGGAAACAAAAACAATAAAATACAGAGGCTCTAGAAAAACTGGGAATTAACAGAGAGTTGATGAATGAAATAAAAAGAGGCAAGTGAAATGTTTCGGCTATGTTTAAAGCCATAAAACTCTTATTGAAAAAGATGCTGGAAGATAAGACTGAAGGTAAGCGAGCTTGAGGTAGACAGCGATACAAGTAGGAAGATAACATCAGGCTGATAGAATGTACAATAAAGGCGAGAGACAGTGTTGGAGATCCTTTACAGCCAACCTTCATTGTGGAGACGGTACCTGATTGATTCATTTTTTATCCAATAACCGCTTCAATTACGCAGTATACTTCGGGCACTTTCCAAAGTTTATTCCTATTTATTCGGTCAACATTAGCTTTGCCCTAGATCTATGTATGAAATCATCACTTAGTTCGTTGTATTCTAAAGATTTTTCACTCATTTGTATCAAAGTAAAAATAGCTTCTGTACCTCCTCCCCCTTTTCTAAAGCCAAGTTGCACACCACATAGCAGCGACACTATATTGTATGTCGGTCTTTGTTCAGAAATGTTGCATAGATTTTTCCTACATGCGCATGTGGGTAGAAAATTACTCTAACGAAATCAATGTGCTGTACCCGTTAGCACAGATATATCACTGATCAATTGTCTATACATTAAAATTATAACTTTGTCAATAAGGATATGTGGTATCGTAGCAATATACTTACATGAATTCTTAGAATTCCCAGGTAAAGTATTTATCCACTACAGAGAATAAGCTTTAAAGTCTTTATTGTAAACCAGGCTTAATTAAGACGCTTTCGTTTGCCACTCAGAGCCCGCTGCAAGAACTATAATCTGTTCGACATGATATCAAGTGTTGAATGCTTAAGGGCAGGCTAGCCAAGCTGCTTCTCACAAGGAGCAAATTTGCCAGATAAACCGCACAAAGAACAAGTGGGAACCCACGTTCAGGTAAAATAACCAGCATCTGCGGCTGAGGTTCAGACATGACTGGCGCAGAAATGCGGGAAAGCCGCGGTACCCGCGGATTAAGTTTATCTAGCATCAGTGAGACACCACGCGCGGCAGGGGACAATGGCTTGCAGTGTGAATACAATGCATTAAGGTGCCACCACGAGGATAATTAGGCGCCTTGCGTTTAAATTTGACTCTGAGACGCCTCAAGGAAAGCACGAAGCTCCACGGAAGTGACTGTAATTTGTTGTCATTGATTGTAATTGTGTGACTGTGACACACTGTGACAAATCTGATTTGCAAAATTACTCACAGCCTTGGGCGCACACAAAGATAAACCAGACATAGTACCTAGAGGTCTGTATAGCTATTTCTGATCTCCTCTTCTCTCTTCCTTACCTTCCCTCCCCTCTCTTCCTCTCTCCGCCCCTCTGTCTTTCTCTCCCATCCTCCCCTTCTCTCACTATCCATCTCTTTCCCTTCATGTCCCTACTTCTCTTCCTTCCTTCATCTCCCCTCTCCGGTCTCCCGCTATTCCCCCCCCAATCCCCCCCCCCTCTCTCTCTCTTTCTCTCTTTTCTCTCCCTCCTCTCGACCTCCCACTCTTGCTCTCTCTCTCACTCTCACCCATTCTCCTCTCATTCTTTCTTCCTCCCTCATGCTTTTCCTTTCCGTCGCACCCCCCCCCCCCCCCACTCCCTTCTCATTTAATTTCTCATGAAAGAAGACAACGTATTTTCGTATGTTCATTAGTAAGAAAAGTAAGTAAATGATCCTTTAGGGCAGGGGTGGGGAGCCTTTTTTCTGCCAAGGGCTATGTGGATATTTATAGCATCATTCGTGGCCATACACAATTCTGAACTTTAAAATAAGCCTGCTATATTTGGTCAAACATGTAATTATCTCAGCCGTAATGGCTAGAACTACTTTCATTGGTGCGGCCTGTATTGTTAGCTGGTGTTGATGATGATCCCACTAGATTTATTGATGATTGTGTATACATCAATCAAGATTTATTGAATTTGGAGTCCCACCAGCAGTTACTTCGGCAGGGCCAGACCAAATGATTTTGCGGGCCTTCGTCACGCTGTCGGCCTTCACTTTCCCAAGACGTTTCCTGGTACCCATTTTTGGCTGGACTGAATAGGAAAACATGGAAGTTTTAAAAAAAATATTCTCTCTCGAAGCGAGATTCAAACTCATGATCATGGGGCCTGCAGACGAGCGGCTAGACATTACACGACCGTGGCTTCCCGTACGACGATTACTCATCAGTTAACATTGTTACTCCCCAGTTTCTATTTGGCCGTCACGTCTGAAATGCGATAGCATCTGAAGTTGCTGATCACGTCTGTGGGCGTGGCTTGCCTGTAATTGGGATGACAATTCTCGAATACATTTAACGTTAGTAATTCAGTCTGGCGCCATCAAGATTTTATTATATCTACCTATTGTTAAATAGAGTTGGGGTTGATCGCACGTCCTGCAAAGGACATGCAACATTTTCACTAATTGGTAAATGAGAACCCTGGTAGCGCACTGGCTTGAACGCTTGCCTCATGACCTGGTGATGATGTATTTGAATCCCCACTGACAAGTGGTTTTTGACTCAGCCTAAAATTGTTACCAGACAATTTCTTGGAAAGAAAAAGATGACAAAGTGATATTGAACACATCAGTCATTAGTGCCGATCTGTCTAACAAATATTGGGCTAACACCATATACCCAAGACCCCTCAGTCATTTAGTGGAACGGGGTCCTCACTTGTATCTTTCTACCTATTCGTTAAGGGACTCGCAAAAGCGCTGTGGCTAGCTCGCTTGCCTGTCAATCTTTTAGTCCTGTGTTCAAATCCCTATCGAAGCGAATTTAAGTTAGTTGCATATCTTGTACAAGATAGTCGCAGTCAACCCTAGTATTCTTTGGCTGCTTGTTATTTATTGGCAAGTTTACTTTCAGTAGTTTGTCATTGCTTTCTGAACGATCGGAACTCATACCATTGAATGAAAACTCCACCTTGTCGCGGGGGAGGGGTGGAGAGGGGGTGGGGGGGCCCTTGCGTGTCCCAATGACCTCAAGAGCTAAGCCGACGGAAGCACAACTATGTGTCGGACAGGACTTGGATTAGGGGCCAGACTAAGCGAGACACAACCTACTGCTCTGCAGGTAGACTGAGGATTGCAGTCAAAAGTTGAAATCTGGCGTACGAAGGCAGAAATTCTTGGTCCGGACACATACAAGGCTCTCTCAGCTGAGGGATATGGCTGAACGCCTCTTAGCTATAAGCCCTCGGATGTGAGAGCCGGGCCGATACTCACCTACGGCAAAATGGAGGCGAGATGCTGAGCACGCTATATGCTTAGTTTAGATACCTGTTCGAAGGCTCTCAGCTGGGGGATATGAGGGATCTCCGGATGAGAGGGCCTGGCCGTTACCCGCACACTGATGCATAGAGGTAAGGTGCTGAGTCGGCAGCACGTGTAGCCTACCTCGTGAGCGGTTTCTAAAGGTGGAAAATGTGCCCCAGTCCCACTCAATGTTTAAGATGTTCATTCCCAG
This sequence comes from Cepaea nemoralis, assembly GCA_014155875.1. Classification (NCBI taxonomy): domain Eukaryota; kingdom Metazoa; phylum Mollusca; class Gastropoda; order Stylommatophora; family Helicidae; genus Cepaea; species Cepaea nemoralis. The sequence goes on from JACEFZ010019797.1 coordinate 155,692, forward strand.
TTTTTCTAGAGCCTCTGTATTTTATTGTTTTTGCTTCCATGACATACACATCTATAGGGCCTCTAATATTATGTAATTCTCACAATCAACTGTTCTTGGCTTTTTGGGTAGTGTGATGAAAATGGATGTATTATATATATATATATATATATATATATATATATATATATATATATATATATATATATATATATATATATATATATATATATATATATATATATATCATTCATTGGCACCTTTCCGTCTTGACAGACGATAGTTTGGTACATTGTGCTTCAAAAAGGCTTAATAACTACGACCCATGGCGGTGGCGAGTGTGGCTGGTAAGGCCAATTCTTGCTGCAAATGTTTGCCCACAGTAGATGCATGTGAAAACATGGTCATTTCCACCATTGTGCATCATCTTACGTCTCTCACGCTCTGTGTGTGCTTTATCTGCAATCATTTTCTCCTTTGTCTTTATTCCATTTCTGATAGTTGCCCTCCATGCAACACGTTCAGCGGCGACTTGCTCCCAATGTGCATTATCAATGCCTGTATCAATCATGTCCCGCTTACACACATCTTTGTATCGTAGTAGAGGCCGACCCTGAGATCTCCTTCCCGTCTGTAATTCACCAAAAAAGATGTCCTTTGGTATTCTACCATCATCCATCCTCCTAACATGTCCTATCTATCTAAGTCTACGAAGCCTGAGCATGGAATACACCGTCACACAACCTGATCTTTCCAATACTTCAGTATTTGTGATTTTGTCTTGCCACTTAATACCAAGTATTCTTCGCAGACACCGCATATGAAAGCTGTTTAAACGTTTCTCTTGGTGTTAGCAAGTTGTCCAGGTTTCACTGCCATAAAGAAGAGTACTAAGGACACAGGCTTGGTAGACGAGGACTTTTGTTTTGGCAGTAAGCTTCCTGTTCTCCCAGACTCTTTTTGCTAACATGTTCATTGTTGTTGCTGCCTTGCCAATCCTGATGTTGATTTCCTGATCGAGGGATAATTTGCTATTTACCTCTGATCCTAGATATGTAAAATGGTCTACTATCTCCAGTTCGGCGTCGTCAATAAAGATTGATGGTACACCATGTGCACCTTGTGACATAATCTGTGTCTTCTTTTGTTAATTGTTAAACCAAATTCAGAACAAGCATTGGAGAATGCAGATAGTAGATGTTGTAATTCTTCGTCAGAGTGGGTCGTAATCGCAGCATCATCGGCAAAAAGCAACTCTCTGATTAGTACCCTCCTAATTTTGGTCTTGGCCTTCAATCTCCGAGCATTATAGAGGCCACCATCTGAGCGTGAGTGAATGTATATACCGGCATCCTGATCACGAAAGGCATATTTCAGCAGAAGTGAAAAGTATATCCCAAAGAGGGTGGGGGATAGTACACAAGCCTTGCTTAACTCCACTCTTGATTTCAAACTCTTCTGAAGTTGAGCCATCAAACTTGATTATACCCTTCATGCCTGTGTGGAACGATTCCACAATGGACAGAAGAGTTGGTGGGCAGCCAATCTTCTTTAGTGCTTCGAACAGACCCTCACGACTGACCCAATCGAATGCCTTTGTGAGGTCGATGAAGGCAATAAACAGTGGCTGATTTTGTTCCCGGCATTTATATATATATATATATATATAGTATATATATATATATATATATATATATATATAGTATATATATATATATATATATATATATATCATCATCATCATCATCATCATCAAGTGCCCTGCCAGCTGGCGTAGGCGTTCATGGCTCTCCACAGATCTCGGTCTTTGGTTTTCTGGATCAACTCTGCTGCTGATATTCCTCCGTGCCACCGTCTCAATCCATCCAGCATCATTTCTCTTGGTCTGCCTCTGCCTCTCTTCCCCTCGATCTTTCCAGTTGTCACGATGTTCTCCAATGCCTCTCTTCTCATTACATGACCAAAGAAAGCTGTTTGTCTCTTTCTTATTGTTGTATATAGTGTTCTAGTTTCATTAGCCTGTTTCAGGCAGTCGTCGTTAGTTACTCTGGCAGTCCAAGGAATTCTCAACATTCGTCTCAGGAACCACATCTCTGTTGCTTCTAATTTCTTCTTAATTTGTTCATTTACATTCCAAGATTCACTGCCATACAGCAAAACTGGTTCTACATAGCATTTCAGCACTCTCTTTCTTACACTCAGTGATAGTGACCTATTGCACAAGATACTCTTCATTTTCTGAAATGCGGCCTTTGCCTTGCCCTATTCTGCTCTTAATCTCTGTTGTACATCTTCCATCTGATGTTATAAATGTCCCTAGGTATCTAAAATTATCCACTTGGTTAAGAATTTTTCCTTCTATTTCTATGTCACATTTTGGTGTCACCATTTTCTTTGATATCACCATTGTTACTGTTTTCTTGATATTCAAGGAGAGTCCTTTCCTTGCACTATCTGTTACTACAGTGTCCAACAATTGTTGTAGGTCTGTTGATTTATCTGCCACCAATACTGTGTCATCTGCATAGCGTATATTATTTATATTATAACCTCCAACTAGTATTCCTGGCATCTCTTTGATCTCTCTCATTATTACTTCGCTATATAGGGAGAAGAGATCTGGTGACAAGACACATCCCTGTCGTACTCCTAGCTTTATGTGTTCGTAACTACCCTCTTTATTTCCAATTTTAATTGCTGCTACTTGGTTCCAGTAAATATTCTTTATTATTCTTAAATCTTTCCCATCAATGTTGATATCTTCCAACATTTTAATCAGCTCATCATGTTTTACTTTATCAAATGCCTTAGTATAATCTATGAAGCATAAATATATGTCTTTCTGTTTCTCTATTGACCTTTCTATTAGTGTCCGTAATGTATATATTGCATTGTTTGTGCCCTTTCCCTCCACACATCCATACCGTTCTTCCCTAATTTCCATTTTTATTTTCTTTCTGGTTCTTCTCATTATGATTCTGAGCAGAAGCTTAGTGATATGGTTTATGAGGTTAATTGTACGAAAATCTTCACATTCAATTGCTCCTGGTCTTTTTGGTATAGCTATAAATACAGATTTCAGCATATCACTGGGTAGATATCCACTGCTGTAAATATCATTTAACATTTTGGTTAATATATCTACTCCAAATTCTCCCAATACTTCTAATTCTTCTATTGTGATTTCATCTGGTCCAGCTGTTTTTCCTTTCTTCATATATTTCATAGCGTCAGCGACTTCTTCTTTTAGAATAGGTGGACCTTCTAAGTTACTTTCTTCTGTTAATTCTTCCCTTTCCCCATCATATAATTCTTTATATACTCATTCCACCTCTTCATTATATCAATCTTCCTCCAATAATATCTTTCCTGTTTTTGATTTCAAACACCCTGTATTTATTCTTATTTTTCTTCCCGTGAGCTCACTGATTTGTCTGTGCATATTTTTTGTATCTTTAATGGCATTTAATTCAATTTTTTTGCACTGCTCATTTAACCAACTTTCTTTTGCCTTCCAACATTTATCTTGTATTTCTTTATTTATCTTAGCGTATTCTTGTTTGTCATTTTTACTCTGTTTTCTTTTGTCCATCAGCATTAAGATGTCTTCAATCATCCATCTTTTCTTAGCTATTTGACTTCTCTCAGGTAATATTTCTTTGCTAGTTTGATGTATGGAGTCCCTTAACATTTCCCAGTGTTCATTTATACTCTGTATTTTAGCTATTGCATTGTACCTATTTTTCACAGTCACTATGTATTGTTCTTGAATTTCTTTATCTACTTTCAGAACCTCTTTATTAAGTCTCATGTTCCTAACCATTTTTTCCCTCTCTTTAATCTTACTTTTATTTGTCCACATAGTGGTACATGATCACTATTACAGTCGGCGCCAGGCATTGTCTTTACATTAATTAAAGCATTTCTAAATCTTTTATTAATTAGTATGTAGTCAATTTGGTTGCGTATTTTCTGATCAGGGCTTTTCCATGTGTATAGTCGTCTTTTATGGTGTTTAAACCATGTGTTTCCAATTATCATATCATTGATATTTGCCCATTCTATTAGCTTTTCCCTCTTTCATTTCTTGTACCTAAACCATAATTCCCCACTACATCCTCCATTTCCCCTTTCCTACTTTTGCATTAAAATCTCCAAGTATTATTTTTATTTCCTGTGATCCAATTTGAGACATTGTCATTTCTATTTCGTCGTAAAAGTGTTGTATTTCTTCATCACTACTGCTTGTTGTTGGTGCATATACTTGTATAATATTTATATCTATTGGTTTACCTTTGATTTCGACCAAAATAACTCTATCTGAAATACATCAGTATCCATTAAGTGACTTGGCTGTTTCGTCGTCAAATATTATTCCTACACCTTTTTCATGTGTATCCCCTCCAGAATAAATTATTGTGTGGTTGTCAGCTATAATTTTGCCCAATCCCTTCCATCTCATCTCACTAACGCCTAGTATATTCAAATTCATGCTATCCATTTCTCTTAGAACATTGTTCAACTTTCCTAGCTCATTTAATGTCCTAACATTCCATGTTCTACTCTAAATTTATTTATTTTATTTATGATTTTGCCATCAGTAGCTGGATGACGGTCTGGTGTCACCTGTGGCTCATGACTGTCCCTACCGGACGAGGATGTCCTAAGACAGCCATTAACGTCGTTCACTAACTCTGATATGTGTTTTGCCATGAAGTCTTGGGAAGATGATGTGGTGGTTTCCCCTTGCCTTCCACATTCACATGGTGGTCTCTTACCTCTATCTTTAACAGCCATTTCCGACTGTAAGGACAAGTGAGTGCCCTGCTCTGCTCAGCTGCAGAGTTGTCCACTTATTCCGGTGGATACTCGGTCCCCAGAGCTGTGTTAGTATAAAGTGTGGCGATGATATGATAAGGCTGTGTGTGGAAGGCTCGTGTCAATATAGTGGACAAGTCTCGGCTGTTAGATAAACATTCGTTTATTCATTGAAATCATACGTCCTCTGACTGATGATGGTAAACACCGACATCTTTCCTAGTTGAATCCCAAGTCACCAAGTCTCCCCAGTGACGTGTGTGCAAGCCCTGGATACGTCTACCCATTCGTGTACACACGTTCACTAACTAATGATTTCCCACTAGTTAATGAATGCGCAGCATCCATTAACTCCTAAGCTCCCTTTACTGTTACATTCCTCCCCTTCTTCAAGGAGACTTTTTCCCTGAAAAAGTCTCAACCCCAACTCTTAACCCCTTTACTCTACGATTCTATATCATACCTGCCCAACAATCCCATATATTTCCTAAGTCAAAATCTCACCCTCCTATCTCATCATAACCAAATGCTAAGCAAAGACATAATTCATACAATATCAACAATGCAAAACTCTCTATAAAATCCGTTATAAAGTTCTCCACAAAATCTCTCTACAAAACTCTCTATAAGCGAACTGCTTTTAAAGTGTCCATCTAAATTATGATTGACAAAAATTGAAGATATTTCTCTTATCTTTTTCTCCCTTATTCACATTCTCGCTATTCCAGGATAGACAGAAAAGTTTAGTTAAGTCAGTTAGGTTGGGTAGGTGCGCACCTTAAAAAAATAGAAAGTAAGGACAAAGTAAGAAGTAACCACATTCCTCTTCCCATGCATTCTCAAAACTTTATAAAAATAAAGTTTCTAAAATGTATCTTCATTTTCGTCAATAATAATTGTTGTTATCAAAAAGTTGATCCAACACTACAACCATTTTGTATTATACACCTCGTCAAATTCAACCATTCCTTCAAAACCTCCAAATTATTAGTATACTGTTACGTACAGTCTTCTTCTTCCATTGTCCACTTATTTAAATGCCAAAATTCAACCTGGCATTCCCCCCCCCCCCCCATATTCTCCCATTAAACGCTGTTCAACCCAGCTCCTATTTCAATCCACGTATTTACAATACGAACCGTCTAATGTAGTCCCTAATTCAATCCCCCATTTTTAACTCTTTCTAAGCCACATGTAATTATCAATTGTTGCTGATACCCCCAGCCACTTTTAATTATACTCCTCCATTACAACATACTGAATCACTTCACTAATCACCACAACTTCCCCCTTAACTCAATTTCTATTTATAAACGTTATATACGTTAAACAACTCAACTTTAAGTCGTCTGTTTCACCTTTTCTGTAAGTTCCCAAAAACAACTCTTCATTTTTCCCATAACTGAACGTCTAGCTAGGAATCATTTTAAACACACTCAGGATAACTCAATAAAAGCAAAGTTAAATTATCCTTACATTTTATAAAGAACAATTGAAGTCAAACACAGACTAAACAATATCAACCCCCTCATTCTTTGACATCATCTTTATCCCCACACATTAATCAAATTAAACATATGTGATGAAATGAAAAATCATATATATATAGATACATATTATGACTACTAATCAATTATTTTCCGTCTAAGAAAAACTCAACACTTCAACTTAAAAATCAAAATGATAATAAAGCACATATCAATTCTTCTATCTGTAATCTGCAGAATATCCTACCACGCTATTTATCCCTTCTCCATTTTCTTAATAGCTTCAAATTGTTTTCTATAAGTGCAATATCTACATCAATGTCGTCATCCTCCTGAGGAGAACTATCTTCTTTCATATCAGCATCTTCATCAGTTTCTGACTTTTCATCCATCTCTTGTTCCGCATCTGTATATCCATTACTAGCAACCGCTAATCTCTTCCTTTCTAAATCCATCTAATTTTTCTGTCTTGACGTCTTAATAAATTTTCAAACAGTGGCATATCTTCATCACTTGAAGAATTCAGTCTAAACTTCTTTTGCCTCTTAATTTCTTTTTCTTTCTGTCTATCTAACTTTCTTTTTACTGCCTGTCTTGTATTCATAAATGGAGCTTCTATTTTTTCCTTGATTGATTCTTCACTATTATAACCGTCATACGTGTTGTTTTCCTCTGTCATGACTGTTTTTTGGTATTGTTTCTTCTTGTTCAGCCGTAGTAGATGCTGTTGTTACTTGTTTCCCATTCTCTATAGGTATTGGATATTCCATTTGTCTGACAATCTGTCCATCTGACAATATTTCTTCTGAATAATAATAATAATTATTATTCTCTGCATCTTTTTCCTCATTATCCCGTCTTAAGTGCTCTACATGTGAACGTGCAACATGCCCTGTAACTTGATTCTTAATAGTATATGATACTGGACCTTTTTTTTCTAAAATATAATATCCCGGCACCCAATGAGCATCAAACTTAGAATTTTTCCTATGTTTTTTGTTATAAACTCTATCACCTATGTTGAACTCTTGTAAGTGTGCATTTTTATTTGTGTATTTCTTCTGTCTTTCTCGAGCCTTAATTATATTATTTCTTAAACATATATGTGCTTTGTGCATTTCTTGCAACCTTGTTTCCTGAAAATCTTCCCCATATATTTTCTCCTAGGCTTTAATAAATTGTCAATTGGTAATATTGGTTCTCTCCCATGTACTAGGTAAAACGGTGAGAAACCTGTTCCTTCATTTTGGTGTGTACGGATCGCCCCTAATGCTATTCCCAAATAAAGATCCCAATCCATATCGTGTTCTTCTACATTTTTCGCTAGTATGTTGTATAATGTCCTATGTTGTCGCTCATTTTTGGCATTCGAAGTTGGTCTGTAATATGAAGTCTTAATGTGTTTTATATTCAAATCTTTTACTAATTTTTCAAACTTTCTATTTACAAATTCTTTCCCATTGTCTGTAAGTGTTATTTGTGGTCACCCAAACCTTGGTATAAATTCTTGTAACAGCATATTTATAACTGAATCAGCACTCTTGTCTGGAATTGGATAAACTTCTGGCCAAAGACTATATGAATCTACGATATGTAGGAGGTATACGTTTCCCGATAATGTTTTTGGATGAGGACCTGAAATATCCAAACTTACTTTCTGCATTGGAAATTGAGGAATATCGGTATCTTGTAAGGGACATTTAATTATCTTCATGTTTCTTACCCTACACTTTTCACTGCTTCAACATATTCATATACACTTTTAAATAAATTCGGCCAGTAATATTACTGCTAATAGACTTAACTAACTTATCTCGTCCAAATGACCATTATCATCATGATATGTCTTTAAAACTTCCCGTTCTAAATGTTTCGGAATATACTTTCTTAATCCCTCACCTTTTCATTGATATAATATAATTGATTGTCTTCTTGTAGCTCTACAAATTTTCTTTTTAAAACTATTTCCCCTGTTTCTTTCAGTTTTCTTTTTATCTGTACTATTTTTGGATCTAATTCTTGTTCATCTTTCATATTAAATTGTGATAAACGTGGGTCTTCCGCTCTAGGTTCAGACTCTTGATCTGACGGTAAACTCTCAAAGTCTTCTCTATTTATTATGGCAGAATCTAATATATTTACTTGCCAGTTTCGATCGTCTATTTCTGGTTCTCCTTCATCTTCTGTGTTTCCTGATGACTGTGGATATGGGACCCTAGACAATAGATCGGCGCATGTATTATGTTTTCCTGAAACATATTCCACTTTAGCATTGTATCCCTGTAGATTCAATGCCCACGTTTGTATTTTCCTATTTTGTATTGGTGCTTCTAATATAGACTTTAATGACATGTGATCAGTTCTAATAATGAAATTGGCGTTATGTAAGTAGTAATTTAGTTTTGAAGAGCGTAGTGTATAGCGTAAGCTTCTTTCTCAATAGTCGTCCATTTGCGTTGAGATTTGCTAAGTTTATGAGATAAGAAGTATATTGGCCTTTCATTTTTAACCCCTGGTATTCCAGACTCTTTTCCTTCATATGGTTGAACCAAACATGCTCCTATTGCATTGTCCGAAGCATCTGTATATAGTATTAATTGTTTGTTCAAGTCTGGATGTGTCAATAGTGGTACCACTGTTAAACTGTTTTTTAACAAATCGAATGCTTTTTGACACTCATCATCCCACTTAAATCTAGCGTATTTGCCCGTCAAGTTCGTAATTGGTTCTGCAATCTTTGAAAATGCTGGGACAAACCGCCTATAATACCCACAGGTTCCTATAAACGCACGCACTTCCTTTATGTTAGTTGGAGGAGGTAACTCTTTAATAACCTTTATTTTTTCTTGGTCTGGTTTAATACCGTCTCTATTTATAATATACCCTAAATATTTTGTTTCTGTCTTTAAAAACTGGCACTTACTAAGCTTCAATTTAACGTCATGTATTCTTAGTCTATCGAACACTAACCTAATATGCTTTAAATGATCATCTACATCTCCTGCTGTAAATATGAGAACATCATCTATGTATGCTAGTGCAAACTTTTGCATACCTTCTAAAACTTCATTCATTAAGAGCATGTAGTGAGATGGCGCAGTTCGAACCCCGAATGGCATACGTAAGAATTCGTAAGAACCCATATGAGTACAGAAGGCACTTTTCTTTTGAGCGTCCTTCGACATCGGAATACACCAGAATCCTGACCTTGCGTCTAGTGTTGTGAAAAATGTAGAGCCATTAAGCAGCCCCAAAATATCATCAATTACTGGTAGTGGGTACGCTACATTCTTAGTGATTTTGTTCAACGCCCTGTAGTCGCAACAGAAGCGACTCGAACCATCAGGTTTGGCCACGATGACGACCGGAGATGACCACTCTGACTTCGATCTTGTTATTATCCCTGCTTTCAACATATCTTCTATTGCCTTTTCCACAATCTCTCTATTTCTTAATGGAGTTCTATATGGTTTTAAACTAATTGGTGGATGGTCTCCTGTATCTATTTCCATTGTAACTGTTTGTGTCCTTCCCAATTCTAAATCACTAACCGCAAAAACGTCTTGATTTTCTTTCACCAACTTTTCTAATATTTCTCTATTCTCCGGTAGAGCTTTTAATTGTGACAACAATTCTTGTTCTCTTGTCTTTTTATCAACTGTATCTATCTGAGATGAACGTTTCTTACATGTATGGATCAATTCATCATTTCGTCTTGTCCATCTTCTTTTATACTTATTTCTGGCATTATTTCCAATCATGGAAGTTTCTGAATACTTATTTCCCAATATGTTTTCTTTTTCTATAGTTAACATGTTATTCTCACTATACTCTACTTTAGCAATTACACAACCTCTATATAATGTAATATTTTTTCCTGTATTATTTAGGAGCATTACTGGAAAGCTGAGATGTTTATCTAGTACTATTAACCCATCGGTGACTTCTAAGCCAGGTTCCTGTATTATTTCCCTCTCTAATTCCGTTATTTTAACTGTTTGTCCAACCGAAAAGTACGGATTTTTTTTTCATTTTTGCCTGTATTAAATTAACTGTTTGTGGTTTCAAATTCGTGGTCGTTTTGACTCTAACTAGTGTCGACACATGCATATCCTCTTCTAAATCTACGTAAACACCTTGGAATTTTAATTTATGCAAATCAAAAAAAAGTCTCACCCCATTTTTCAATAAAAAATCTCTACCCAATATCATATTTCTATTTAAATCCTTGACCACATGGAACATATGCCTAAAATGTATCCCTCCTAATGTAAAATTTATCATCGTTTGTCCAAGCACTTCTAATTTGTGTCCAGTTACCGAATGAAGATTCTCCTGAATTCTAAATATTTTACAATTTTTTAACATTCGATATAAAAATGTTTCTTTAATCACGCTATCTTGCGCTCCCGAGTCAATTAATGTTCTAACTTTATATTTCCCTATTTCTATTATACATGAGCTAGGATCAACCATATTTAGTGACAACTGTTTTATCTCAACTTGGGGAGATAACTTCTTATGTTTATTATTTCTAAATGTCCTATTATACTCATCATTTGGGTTTTTAATACATTGCTTCATCTTTTGGATCTGACTATTTTCCCCCCTACTGCCGATCCTGTTCAGTAAGCGGGATGCCAATTTCCCTGATTTCCTGACCTTCTAAAATTTCTCTGCACTTCTCCATAATTCCCATTTGCTGATCTACTATTTGTAGTTCTATTCTGTGTACTATTCTGAGAACCTCTATTATTTTGTGTATTCGATGGGATACGTCTGTTACCACAAAAGCGAAAAATGTGCCCACGTTGGTGGCATCACCAACAAACCACATTTGCGTTATTTGTGTTACCCCCCATGTTTCTTACAGTATTTCTCACTTGTCCTTCTCTACCTTGATTATATACGTTACTGTTTCCTTGTACCATCTGTATTTCTCCTCGTCTTCCTCTCCATTCATGTCTATACTGTCCTACTTCCATAGGTTCTTCAATTCTATCTTCCCAACTACTACCTAACTCTCGTCCTACCCTCAATCTAAACCTTCTCCTCAAGCTTTCTTCTTGTATAGCGATATCTACCGCTTGTGACAACCTTGCAGGATTCTCTCTCAATAATTTAAATTTCAGTCCATCTGACCTAATCCCATCAACAAAAATCCCCACCAACATCCGTTCCACTTCTTCAGCTCGTACATTCTGTCCCAAAAATGACTCTTCAGCTAAATTGATTAATCTATCACTGTATAGCTGTACACTTTCTGTAGTATTTTGTCTCGTTTGTCGCAACACTGAGAATGCGTGTTGTGGATCAGTAATTTCCGCGTATTTACGTGCGAGGCGGGCCTTTAAATTGTTCCCAGGTTTCACCTCCTCCCGCTTCTAGCTTTCTTCTTATATGGTCAGAAACTGGACTTGTACTAGTTCTATATGCTAAATTCTTTTTATCCTCATCTGTAGCGTTCACTAGATAAGCATGTTTCTCAATAGAAATAACCCATTTCTTAAACTGATTCGCCTGTCCATTAAATCTCTCACATCACTGATTACACTTTGCTGTCTTAATACTGCGTCCAACTTTGATATCGCTCCACCAACTCCACTTAGTACCTGAGAAAAATCTTGGGGCTCCATCCTAAAAATCTATAATGGAAATTATCAAGCAATATAATATACAAATATATTCAGACAATATTATTTCAAAGTAAGCAGCAAGAAATATTCTGTTCAATTAATTAATCTAAAATTATCCATTACCTAAACTAGACGAAAAAGACTCCAACCGATGATCTTTATGAAAAAGGTTCCAGTTCCAATCGCGAATCCTGACAAAAGGGATTCTAATTGACCATTTTGATGAAAAAAATTCCAATCGAGGATCTTGATAAAAAAAGGACTCTGATCGACAAACTTGAAAGGAGCAGAAAAAGAAGAGCCTCTGGATTTCTCACTTCAATCGAAGTCGATTCCTTCCAGTTGTTTACATGCCGCTGATTATGCTCGTTTGGCCTTTAAATTTACAACGCTCGATACAATACTGACTGATTGATTGCTTGATTGATTGATCGATTGATTGCTTGATTAATTGATCGATTGATTGCGTGACTGATTGATCGATTGGTTGACTGATTGATTGATCGATTGACTGACTGATTGATCGATTGACTGATTGATTGGTCGATTGATTGACTGATTGATCGATCGATTGACTGATTGATTGATCTTAAGCGTTGGCTAAAAAACTCTGGACTTTACCTTCAGACAAGCAAGGTCACCTTCACTGTATCTCAACCAAGAACAGTTAACAGTTCCAGCAAAACCAGATTTCACGGCAGCACATCTGGAACATCCACACGTTTAAAAAAAAACGAGCAAGTCAACAATGGATTATTCAAGCCTGACGATGGCCACTCTGTTTCATCACTCGGAACATTACGTGTTATGTGCCGTTCCAACAACGGTTAGTTCAATTCAACTGAAACAATTTTGACTTGAGACAAGTTAAACAGACTTAATGTCTTCACTCAGCTGAAGTGACGGTTGACGACCTTGATTCGAGAATTTTAGAAAGTAAAAATCGACCTTGATTTAACCTCTAACAGTCCAGTGAGCTGAGATCGGGCTCATAAATTTTATCATTCTCAAGATTTCTCGGTTCCAATTGGAGCTGATCATTCGGTTGTATACATAATTTATTTCTTGTACCTCAGGACTTTATAAGTTGAAAGATGTATCTAGTGGTGACTACATCATTACATCATTTATGAACTTCAATGTAAAATAGCAATTCTTGACTTCTACAAAAGAAACAGCGTATATCAGCAATCAAGGCCCTATATACTGGTGAGTCAGGTATAATAAAAAATTATCAGTCTCTATAAATCAAGATTATCAACCTTCTGACCTTGACTGAGAATCCCCTAACAAACACTGAGAAATCACAACAACTACCCCTGGGCGGGCTTTCAGTTGTTGCGTCTCTTATAATCTACTTGAGAACTTCATAACATCCGTCTCTAGACGAAGACAAAATTCTTCGCTTTAGGTCAACAATCTCCGCGACATCCCATGTTTGAAATCTTGAGGTCGACGGCACCAAAACAGCCTGTATAACAGTGTGGCGATGATATGATAAGGCTGTGTGTGGAAGGCTCGTGTCAATATAGTGGACAAGTCTCGGCTGTTAGATAAACATTCGTTTATTCATTGAAAATCATACGTCCTCTGACTGATGATGGTAAACACCGACATCTTTCCTAGTTGAATCCCAAGTCACCAAGTCTCCCCAGTGACGTGTGTGCAAGCCCTGGATACGTCTACCCATGCGTGTACACACGTTCACGATAAACATTCGTTTATTCATTGAAATCATACGTCCTCTGACTGATGATGGTAAACACCGACATCTTTCCTAGTTGAATCCCAAGTCACCAAGTCTCCCCAGTGACGTGTGTGCAGCCCTGGACGACTAAGCACATGTCCGAAACGAAATGCTCGCTGAGTGGATACCATCTACAATCCGACCGTCCCTGGTTTGTGCGGGAGCGGCACGTAAGGAACGAAAAGCCAAATACATTGAAGAGGTGAGGAATAAAAGCAGCCATGAGCAGGGCGTGACGGATTCCCTCGGTGAGCCCAGCACCAGAGCGCCAAGTGTCGGCTCTGCAACTATGGAAGCCGCCCCGAATGGCGGAAAATGCCATGGACTGTCCCTGCCTTCCTTAAGGTTGATCGTGAAGCATCTAACTTGACCAGCTGGGACGGCACCACAAAAGTGAGAGTCCCCGAGGATTGCTAACCTGGTCAAAAATACACTCTAAAGTCGGATGTGTTGGCCTAAGGGTTTCCGCCGAAGGGTGCCTAACCAGACACACCGCAATTACATCTGAAAAATACTCCGGATGAACGAAGAAGAAGAAGAAGAAGAAGAAGAAGAAGAAGAAGAAGAAGAAGAAGAAGAAGAAGAAGAAGAAGAAGAAGAAGAAGAAGAATGAAAACCAGTGCAAGATGGTCTGCTTCCAAATCGCCGGCAACGGTGTTTCAAACGCAGTGTGTGGGATTAGGAAAATCATCAGCCCTTCGCCGCAGCGCCATTATGGAAACGGATATTTTATTTAAATCGACCCTGATCCCCAGGTTGCCCTAACCTTAAATTAGTGCCAAAAATGTTTTGGGAAGTAACGGCAACAGGAGTGGTATTGTCCACGCCACTCATCCTGTGCCGAATGGTCTACATAAATATGGGGTTAGTAACATATACCCAGTGTCAATCAAGGCATGGACAAATGTACTTTACTTTACTTTACTTTACTTTACTTTACTTTACTTGATAAAGTAAAAAAAAGTGATAAATTTAAAAATAATTCCCGCCTGGATAAGGATTCGAACACTTGGCCACCGAACCGATCAGGCAACGTGCTAGCCACTGCGGTATCATGGCCCCCAACATGCGAGGCTTCGGGGTTTAATCCCCAGGTGTAGCAGGATTCTTGTAAAGACTAGTGCCGATATAGAATCGACACATGCATGTACAGGTCACTTGCAGGACAACGCTCTCAACACGGCCCGCAGGAACTACTTTCGATCTTTGTGCAGTTTTCTAGTTCATGCATGTTCATGCCCAAGATGTCTTCAATGTCCTGTGTTCATGTCCAAGATGTCTTCAATGTCCTGTGTTTATGTCCAAGATGTCTTCAATGTCCTGTGTTCATGATCAAGATGTCTTCAGTGTCCCTGTGTTATTTCCAGATGTCTCAGGTCCTGTGTTCATGTCAAGTGTCTTCAGTGTCCTGTGTTCATGTCAGATGCTTCATGTCCTGTTTCTTTCCAAGTGTCTCATGTGTGTCATGTCCAGATGTCTTCAGTGTCCTGTGTTCATTTCCAAGATGTCTTCATGTCCTGTGTTCATGATCAAGATGTCTTCAGTGTCCTGTGTTCATGTCCAAGATGTCTTCAATGTCCTGTGTTCATGTCCAAGATGTCTTCAATGTCCTGTGTTCATGTCCAAGATGTCTTCAATGTCCTGTGTTCATGTCCAAGATGTCTTCAATGTCCTGTGTTCATGTCCAAGATGTCTTCAGTGTCCTGTGTTTATGTCCAAGATGTCTTCAATGTCCTGTGTTCATGTCCATGATGTCTTCAATGTCCTGTGTTTTTGTCCAAGATGTCTTCATGTCTGTGTTCATGTCCAAGATGTCTTCATGTCCTGTGTTCATGTCAGATGTCTCAATGTCCTTATGTCCATGTCTTCAATGTCCTGTGTTTTGTCCAAGATGTCTTCAGATGTCCTGTGTTCATGTCCAAGATGTCTTCAATGTCCTGTGTTCATGTCCAAGATGTCTTCAAGTGTCCTGTGTTATGTCCAAGATGTCTTCAATGTCCTGTGTTCATGATCAAGATGTCTTCTGTGTCCTGTGTTCATTTCCAAGATGTCATCAATGTCCTGTGTTCATGTCCAAGATGTCTTCAGTGCCCTGTGTTCATGTCCAAGATGTCTTCAATGTCCTGTTTTCATGTCCAAGATGTCTTCAGTGCCCTGTGTTCATGTCCAAGATGTCTTCAATGTCCTGTGTTCATGTCCAAGATGTCTTCAATGTCCTGTGTTCATGTCCAAGATGTCTTCAGTGCCCTGTGTTCATGTCCAAGATGTCTTCAATGTCCTGTGTTCATGTCCAAGATGTCTTCAGTGTCCTGTTTCATGTCCAAGATGTCTTCAATGTCCTGTTTCATGTCCAAGATGTCTTCAATGTACTGTGTTCATGTCCAAGATGTCTTCAATGTCCTGTGTTCATGTCCAATATGTCTTCAATGTCCTGTGTTCATGTCCAAGATGTCTTCAGTGTCCTGTGTTCATGTCCAAGATGTCTTCAGTGTCCTGTGTTCATGTCCAAGATGTCTTCAATGTCCTGTGTTCATGTCCAAGATGTCTTCAGTGTCCTGTGTTCATGTCCAAGATGTCTTCAGTGTCCTGTGTTCATGTCCAAGATGTCTTCAGTGTCCTGTATTCATGTCCAAGATGTCTTCAATGTCCTGTGTTCATGTCCAAGATGTCTTCAATGTCCTGTGCTCACCTTCGTGTTGGTCAAGCCTGCCTCGCCTTCCAGGAACCATGCCTTCCATTAGGTGCCCGCTCAAAGCATCGGTGACGTTTACTGGGGTCACACTGAGTCCACGAAGTCTCATAAAAATGTGAACCGAAGAGTTTTCAGAATTTTCTACGAATTTTCTGGCGTAGAAATGCGGCAAGACTGGTCACTGGCCACCACACCTCATTATGCCATGACCTAAAATATGTGAACGGGGAGAGGCGTCATCTTTACGACAGGCATTTAAAGTCTGCATGCTGATAGCTCTCAAAGAGATTTTTAATTTCAAATACAGCTAGTGCTCGACTTACCACCACGATCGGTTCCGACAGACCGGTCGTAACACGATTTGGTCGTAAGTTGAGTACGCTATGTGTACAGTAATGTGAAGTGATGTTATAAAAATATTTAAGTTAAATTATATCATAAATTTCTTTTATTATTGTTATAAATCATAATTTTCGATGTTCATTTTGTGCCATTTGTATCATCTCTACACCATTTTGTTTCTTATTTTTACATCGTCAGGTTTAAGAAAAACACTGCATTAACTGTACATGTACAACTGGTTTAATATTTGCAAAACATACAAAATACAGGTGTGGAAAATACTATAGGAAACATTTTCCCAATCGCAAAACACATCAAATTGTCATTAACATCAAAATATATAAACATGTACGAAACATTTTATTGGCCACTGGTGCTTGGCTGCAGATCATTAATGTCGTCATCTAAGGCAGCAGTTGGGGGTACCGGAGTTGGTTTTTTCATAAACATGGTGAGCTTTGTCTGAATTGTATGTTTCTTTTTTTCATCATAAATTTCACGATACGGACGAAACACATTGTGCGCCATCCGTTCAATCCTTGCAAATCGTTCGATGTTTGGGTCCATTGCTTCGAAATGTATAAGAAGTTTATTCAGTAAAGATAAACCTTCTGATAATCCCTTAGTGGTGAACTTTCTTTCTGGCTCATCCTCTTCTTTCTTGGCTTCTCTTCTTTCTTCTTCCGCCACTCTTTCTTCTTCCAGTTCGATTAACTCTTCATTTGTAAGTTCTCCGGATTCTTTGTCTAGCAACTCTTCGACATCTTCAATTTCACACTCCAAAGAAAGGTCTTTGGCGAGTTTTACTATTTTTTCCCGAATCGTTTCAAGTTCATGTTCACTGTCAAATCAATGGAAGTCAATGGACCTAGGGTTATTGAGTGTGACCGTGTTATTTCTTAGAAATTGATGACGCCGGCTAGCAGCATAGCATCATCATAGCATCATGCCTCCCTTTCCTTAGTTAACGACCGCCGATGATTGCAGACAACGCCGTTCGACTGATAATTGAGGCAGAAATAAATCTAAAATCTAATATGGCTAGTGATTGTGGTCGTAAAGTCGAATGGTCGTAAGTTTTATAGGTCGTAAGTCGATCAATACCTGTAACTAGTAGAATACTGTCTTTTGTTTACCATTCTTTCGACTAATTTACACAAACATGAAGTCAGGGAGCCGAATATAACTGACTGAGCCTCCTTGTTGTTTCCCTTTCTTTAAAAAAATGTGATTACCCTTTTCTTTAAATGTGACTTCCTTTTCTTTAAAAATATGGTTTCCCGTTCTTTAAAAATGTGCTAAATGTAAAACAATCGGTAGCAATACAGTTTTTGTGCACTAGGTGTCCTTCAAAACAGTTATATTTGGCAATGAACGTTCATACAGCTGATGATAACATTGATAAAAGCCACTCTGTGAAACATTTCTCTCTTTCTTGTGGCACTGGTAGGGTGTCTTCGTGCCAAACAGGTTACACCACCTACCTCGCGCTCCGAAGGTTTTGGGTTCGATTCCGGGTTCTGTCATTCACGAGAGGAATTTTCCTAGAGGCCTCCCTGTGGGTCGTCGCTGGAGCTACGGCGTTCTTGCTATGTGCGAGACTTCCCACAGGCGGCCCTGCGGTAAGAGACCGAGCGATATGGGATAAATCCCGGTGCTATGAAGTCGTACTTCTTGCCTTTTAAAACCCCTTTTCGTCGCATTGGTAATAACGTCCTGATCATCCTTGAATAGCTGCCCTTTCTCGGCTCATTTCAGACAAGGCAGGTTAGGTTATATGCAGGATGCTCCAGGCCAGTCATATTGTGGATTCACTGGCTCATTTTCATGCAGCAGAACCCATCGTTTTATTCTCCTTTGATCTGTGTCCGCTATTCTGATTGCATCTCTTAGACAACGATATATATTAAAATACATTTTTTGTTAACCGGTCGCCTTCAAAGTCAGTGTCTCTATTAGTTGACTTCTCAGCAAAACTAAGTTGTTTCAGACATGATAGTTGCTCTATGAAAGACATGTTAAGATGCAACAATGCTACGCGCTACAGCCTAAGCATGTCTTTCCTATTTGCATGTCTCTTACAGAACGGCGGAATCAATCCCACCATGTATTGGCTCTGTGTAATGTTCTGTTCAATGTACCACTCAGTAGTCTGCCATTGTTTTCTGGATGGCCGACGACCTAAACCATTGCGAGTTGAGTTGAGTTGAGTTGAGTCAAGAACCGACATCACTGCACTCAGGACATTCCCATACGTGCTAAGTCCCCTCGTTCAACAGCCAGCGAAGAGTCATACTACTAATCGTTCCCACCGCCATCTGATTAAAAGTTCTCCTGGTCTTCCCTCTCAGTTTTGAGATTCTTCCAGAACCCCTGCTGATCCCCCGCAATCTCATTATTTCCACATATGGGTTCTCAATCTGTTCCTCCGCCTTCTCCATCTGGTCCCACAAGCTCACGACCACCTCCCCCTTGTCCATAGGCAAAATTCCACCAAGAGGTGCATTCTCTGTTAGCCTATCAACCTGTTCATTTCCCCGTACACCCGCATGGCCAGGGGAAAATATCCATACTTCTTCTTCTTCTTCTTCTTCTTCTTCTTCTTCTTCTTCTTCTTCTTCTTCTTCTTCTTCTTCTTCTTCTTCTTCTTCTTCTTCTTCTTCTTCTTCTTCTTCTTCTTCTTCTTCTTCTTCATCTTCCTCTTCTTCTGCGTTCATCCGGAGTTTTTTTTTCCGGACGTGATTGCGTTGTGCCTGTTTACAGCAGAGCTGCGTTCTTGCGCCGTTAGGCCGACACATCCGACTTCTGCGGGCATTTGTTGACCGAGTTAACCTTCCCGGAAATATCCATACAATTCTCACGATCTGT
Organism: Cepaea nemoralis; assembly: GCA_014155875.1. Classification (NCBI taxonomy): domain Eukaryota; kingdom Metazoa; phylum Mollusca; class Gastropoda; order Stylommatophora; family Helicidae; genus Cepaea; species Cepaea nemoralis. The sequence continues at coordinate 175,261 of JACEFZ010019797.1, forward strand.
GACCTCTGAAGCGACGAGAGCCATTCCACACGAAACATTCCTTTCTCCACCTAGCTAAGCATACTCTTTTAATCCGTAATGAATACAACGTGTGTTGCAGTTGTCTCCTCTAGCCACCGGAATGCCGCTGTTACTGCCTCCACCTCCATTCTCATGCTGGAGGTCGTAGTCTCATATGCCAGACTCTCCTTTTTCAAGACTCGCCCATTAGCCTTTGCAATAAAGCCATTGCGAAAATCAACCCAAAGAGACGTTCTCCCAAACAGTCCTGCGAACGAATTTCAAACCCGGTGTGTCGGGATTGTGAGGCTACCTTAGTTGCGCCTAAACCATCAGACAGCCGACCGTGTCACTTAGAACTGAGCGTAATTCAGAAGCCTGTATCAGTGATGTATTCTGTTGCCAAGGTCAATGTCATATTAAACAACTATACTTTTCAAGGTACAATCAATCATTAAAACAAAAGTCCAATATTCCGGGGACGTTGTGAAGCTAGCTTGTTTATATTGTCATTATAAGACAAATTGTATGATAAACACGATAATCCTTTGAAGCCACAGACATGCGGTCTTACAGAAAAAATACAGAGAATACAACTAGCAGCTAAAAGAATAATCTAAATGCATTCAAAGAGGCTAAGACACAAAGACAACCTATCAGAACTGTCAGCGGGAGGGAGGCACACATTGTTAGGTCACACAATGGCAACATAACTACCAGAACGTATTGTAACAAGTGGGGTGATTACAGAGGAGGACACTGAATCCTGGCAACCTTCCATGGCGGCATAGAAATGTACCCGCGCTTGAAACGACACATTCCACTGAAGAACACACACACACTCACACACACACACGCACGCACGCACGTACACACACACATACACACACACAAACACACACACACACACACACACATGCCTCTCTGCCTGCCTGCAGACATGGCTCACAGACAAACGTATAGACAAACAGCAGACAGACAAACATGTAAACAGACAGTTGGTCAACAAATATATAGATAGACAATTTACAGAAAAATATATAGATTTGATTGTTTGAATTATTGATTTAGCAACCGACATCACAGCATTCAGGGCAGTCCCATAAGCGCTCCGTCCCCATCCTCAACAGCCAGCGAAGAGTCCCAATACTAATAGTTCCAGTAGCAAAAAATATATAGATAAACAGCAGATAGACTGCCAGCAAACATATAAGCAGACAGCAGACAAACATATACACAGACAATAGACAAACATATAGACAGACAGCTGGCTGCCTGTCTTCTTCTTCTTCTTCTTCTTCTTCTTCTTCTTCTTCTTCTTCTTCTTCTTCTTCTTCTTCTTCTTCTTCTTCTTCTTTTTCTTCTTCTGCGTTCATCCGGAGTGTTTTTTTCAACAGATGTAATTGCGGTGAATTGTTATGCACCCTTGGGCCTAGATCCTTAGGCCAACACTTCCGACTTTTGCCTGCATATTTTGATCAGGTTAGTATTACTTAGGGACTCTCACTTTTGTTGTGCCGTCCACATCCAGCTGGTCAAGTTAGAACGGTCGTATACTTCACGATCAGCCCTCAATGGAAGGCAGGACAGTCCATGGGCATTATCCATCATCCAAGGGAGGCTTCCATAGTTGCAGAACCGACACATTGCGCTCTGGTGCTGGGCTCACCGAGGGAATCGCCACGTCCTGCTCATGGCTGCTTTAATTCCTCACTTCAATATATTGGGTATTTCGTTCACTACGAGCCGCTTCCCGCACAAACCAGGCAGGTCTGCAGACAGTATCCACTCAGCGAGCTTTCGATTCGAACATGTGCTATTCCTTGTGCCCGGAAGGCATATATAGTCAGATATGTTCCAGGCACGACGATTATTCGGAAAACTAGATAGTCAGAGCTGTTCCGGGCACGACGGACATTCGGAAAACTAGATAGTCAGAGCTGTTCCGTGCACGTGGGATATTTCACTCGGACGTTTTTGCGTTATGCCAGTTTTAATTTGCTACTCTAAGGCCTGCACATCCGACTTCGGCGGGCGTTTTTGATCAGGTTAACCGCTCTGGAGGTTTCGAGAGACATTTTGTGTGTGGTGTTGCTCACATCTCAGCTGGTCAAGGTAGAACGGTCAAAGACATCACGGTCAACCCTCAAGGGAAGGCAGGGCAGACCATGGGCATTTCCCGCTATCATAGGAGGCTTCCATAATTGCAGAGCCGGCACATAGTACTCTGAGACTGGGCTCACCCGAGGAATCGCCACATCCTGCTCATGGCTGCTTTAATTCCTCACTTCCATGTATTGGGCATTTCATTTTGCCACTGGTCACTCCCCACACAAACCAGTGACGGATAGTCTGCGGACGACATCCACTCATCAAGCTTTCGCTTCGGACTTCCACGTGATGGATTCGTTAGCCAAGCGTTCCATTTCGTGTTTTTAAGACGTTTTTCCACCTTTAACTACGCTCACTCTATGAGTATAGATACAAACTTTCATCGTAACCACTTCGTGCGGTTGGACCGCTTTACCACCTTAAGTACCGCCCACGAGGTAGGCTACATGTGATGCCGGCTCAGCACCTTATTACCTCCATGCATCAGAGAGCGAGTAACGGCCGGCCCTCTCATCGGGAATCCCTCATATCCCCCCAGCTGAGAGCAAGCATCTGCACTAAGCACGTAGAGTGCTCAGCACCTCACCTCCATTTTGCAGTAGGTGAGTATCGGCCCGGCAATCACATCCGAGGGTTTATGGCTTAGAGGCATTCAGCCATATCCCTCAGCTGAGAGCCTTAGAGTATGTGTCCGGACCAAGAATTACTGCCTTTGTGCGCCTGATTTGACCTTTTGACTGCTATCCTCAGTCTACCTGCAGAGCAGCAGTCTGTGTCTCTCTTGGTCTGGTCCCTATCCCAAGTCATGTCCGACATACAGTTGTGCTTCCGTTGGATTAGCTCTTGAGGTCATTGGGACACGCAAGCCCCCCCCCTCCCCCTCCCCACCACCACCACGGCAAGATGGAGACTCATCGGGGGGAGGGGGCTACCAGTCAAACATATAGACATACATTTGTCAGACGAACTTATAGGCAGACAGTAGAAAGACTAATATATAGAAAGACAGTTGACATAGTGACTTATAGACAGAGATCTGACAAAGATATAAACAAATACCTGACAGGCAAACATAGACAGACAACTGAGAGTAAGACATATAGACAGACAGCTGACAGAAAAATTATAGACAGACAGCTGATTGACAGACATATGCTTTTCCTGACCCAGTGTCAAGTAATTACTCAGCAAACTTATCTTTACAAGATAAGTATCAAATATATCCAGTATGAGGATTCTGCAATGACACGTGCATAATACACCATAGAATAAATGTTGAATTATAATAATGGCCACATATATTCTATTAACATTACATAATATACCAGGTGAAGGAGTATTGTAAAAGCTCAGACGCTCTAAATCCAGTACTTCGTTTACCGTGCATCGTATAGGGCTTTACATTTCTGGTAAACAATAGAGACAAAGCTTTGCATTATTGGCGCGTTTACTTTTTCATCTGTATTGAAACGACTATTCAATGTCCCAGTTGCGTTGGTACTCTCGTGTTCAAAGAGATACAAGAACAACATTAGCTCATTCAGAACATTCAATAGTGCTGAATCCAGGCATAAGCTACGCAATCAGCACTGGAGTCGTCACAATTCGCAAGTGTCTCAGACATTTAAGAATAACTGTTTAAAGCAAATGATCTTAGTTTCAGGGAGTCGAAAAAGAAGATATTTTAATTTGTAATTTTTTTAAAGGTCGCAAATAACCTTCTTACACACCTTGGGGTATATTGGGTATACAATTAAAGCTAGTTGCATATCTTTTACCGGACGTAGCAAGCAAATCCAAGCATTTTTGGCTGTTTGTGATTCCTGAGCAAGTTTACGTTTTGCCATTGCTTTCTGAAAAGATCGGCACTCATGCCATTGTATGGAAGCCAACGCAAAGAGCCGGTATAAAGTACTAGCTCATATTCTTGTAAACCAGCCGGCACTCCGTGGATGGTGTGGCCAATATCACGCCTGTCGCCTTTACTTTCAAGGACATTTCATAGAACAAATTTTAGGCTGGTACGACCTGGGAGTTCAGGTCAATTGATAAAACTGGCCCCGTGAGGATTCGATCATATGACCACCAGACCGTAGGTAAGAGTGCTAACCACTGTTGAACCGCATCTGGATTTAACTTGTAGGCTCTGGAACTTTTATTTTCGAAATTTTGCAGATATATTTCTTATATTTAATAGAAATTATTGTCAAATGAGGATAGATTTTATCGGTATTTTAAGCAGCATCATCGAGAGTCATGTCAATAAGACGACGATCATAGTTTACAATCGTACACGATCAGGACAATCTCGGGTCAGGTCTGTGCTATTGTCCCGATCACGGCAGGCGCCCAGAAGTCAGAAGTCAGCAGGTAGCACGTCCTTGACTGAACATCGCTCTCATCACAACCGCTGGAAAGATGATATATCCTTCGCCAATCGCCCCGCCTCGTGGAAGTTCATCCTGTGGGTGTCATGGCTGGTATTGGTCGACTCCTGCCTCTTAGTCTTGGATCGATGCCTTCCAATATCGTTCTTTCTCAACCACTGTCGATGTTTAATATGGCCACATTATTTCTCTTTGACAGGCATGATCCTTGTTATGAGTCAGCTTTCTTTGATGATCAGACCTTGTAAAATATCATGTATATTTCTTTTTATAGATCTATGGTATTCTAAGAATGTTTAAGTAACATTTACATTCTAAAGCCTTCTTTGGCAATTTTGAATGATCATCCGTATGTTAGAAAGATGTATGTTCTCACAATGTTTAATTATTTGAATTACTAGTGATTTTAACGTTACTATGATTAGTCTCATTCTGATTTCTTGTAAGCAGTTCTTATTGTTGTGAATTATGGAGCCAATGTATTCAAAGTGTGTAACATTATACATTTCTTCATTGTTACTTGTAAGTTTTCGATTGACGTATAGCTATATATAGTGGACATTATTTTGTTTTGTTCGGGAAAAAAGATCTTGACCTTCACTTTGTCTTTTAAAAGATATAACTATTCTCAAAAGAAAGCGAGCTTCAATGAGTTATCGGAAAGAGTTCACTTTGATTTTATGAATATTTGACTTCTTCGTATATTTCCTACAAATATATCACATATTTTAGGTGGTCATAATTTCAGCAAGTTACTAAAATCATTATGTTAACACGGGGTCGTCAAATCATATCCTCGTGTCTAATAGTTACTGACCATAGTTTCACACCGGCAACATCTGTTGCCAAGTGGTCTATACAAATATGGGTATGACCATATATGTCCAATGCGCTTTGAGGCGTGTAAAGGATCCTTTAACTTACTTTGCTGACAAATCTATGCGACAACCGCTTAGATGTTTTAATGACCAAACACAAATATTGTCTCGTGAATCTTGAAACGCATTGTCTTGGGAAGTAGAGACGATCGGCGTGAAGTTGCTCACACAACCCACCGAGTGTCGACTGGTCTTTAAAATATGGGACTAACTCTAAATTTGTCAGTAAAGAATAGTTTACTTATTTATTTACAATCTTATACGACTAGAACATAGATGTTGTATAACCAAGCGCACATATTGTCTCGTGAATGTCAACAGACGCTTTGAAAATGAACAGAGAGCCTCTTGTTATTGCAGACAGGCATTTTCTATGGGAAGTATTAACGTTAGGAAAGTCCTGAGCTCATAAAAGACAGAACGTTAATACATGTATAAGTACTTCGCTTACTTTCAGCGACCTGGAAACCTAGTCATGAAGAAACAATTAGACAGAAGAGAAGAACTTGAAAACTATAAGCAGACTGGGTTCGAAGTGTGCGATATTCTCAGCGTTTGACAGTTATTTTCTCACGATGTGACGCTGGTTTTCTCTCATGACCTCCATTCATCGAGTCAACTCGGCACTCTTGAGATAACAAATCCGCCGCCATAATGTGCACGGACTCGAGTGCTCTTACGGCCTGTGACACAGACTGTCCCCTGGAATTATTTGTTGCCGAACATGAAGTTTATTATGTCAGTCCTTCATATTTTTTCTCTAGGTCTTATCGATAATGAGCAATTTAAAAGCAGAGTACCTCAATGAATATTGGTGTCTTCAGAAACTTTTGCTTTGTTTAGAATCCCCGTAGCAAATTTTAAAGTGTAGAGTAAAATGCAACCTTAAAAGTCGTTATTGAAATAACACTTGTGTGGTTAATGATGCGTGTAATCGACGATTCCTTCAATGGTTAGAGAGAGAACAACCATGTCGGCTTACGGGAGGATATTTCTTCAGGGTACACACACAAAATGCTGTTCCGTATAGATAGAACATGTGGTGCGGTGTGGTCTACTAAGACACTTGGTTGGTAATGACCCATTACCTCCCAGAGTTTCTGTAAAGAAGTCAAACTAGGGTTATTTTATTTTGCATGTGTTGTCAAGCGTGTATTGCTCTCATTCAAAAAGAAGCCACGGAGCATGTATTTTCACAATGATTTTTATAGCCTTACGCCTGGTTTCTGTCCATGGCAGGCGACGAGAAAATATCATCAAGTTTTGTGTCGGATTGACGCCACATTATTGAAACGGCCTTATCGAGGAAAACAGTGTCAAAAATAGACCCTTTTATAGGGGCACTTGATGTGACTTGGCGCAGACTACAAGAAAGGGAACGACCTGCAGTGTTGACCACAATTTGTTCCCCCCCCCCCACCCCCACCCTCCACAAATCCCCCTCGCCGCTAGGAGTTAAAGAATCATGACAATGGTGATGGTTATGATTTATAGAGAAAATGTCAGAAACCACGAACTGCAAAACACTTAAAGTTGTGCCAGTTTGGTTGTGTGTGTGTGTGTGTGGGGGGGGGGGGGATGGGGCTGAATGTGTGTGTGCCGGCGTACTTGCATGCGTACGCTGTGTGTGTGTGTGTGTGTGTATTTGTGTATAAGGTTTACACTTTCAGTATACTGAAACATATACGAGATTAAATGCCTTGTAGATCTTAAATATAAATGTATCTGAGATAGTATAGAGATGTAGCCTGTCTTGTAGAGCTTAGATGGTAGGGGCGATCTTAAATTAAACTGGCCGAAACACCGTGAAATCTTAAATACCAAGGAAATGTGAAATGCCACACAAGTTGTTAACAACAAGATCTGAAATAACGAAAAGATCTTAAATAGTTAGTACATGTGAAATATCACAAATATGACAACTCCACAGATATAGCATACTACAGAAAGATACGAGAAAGTTGTAACATATAGAATGGATATAAAATATTAACACAGCTTCCGTTAACTCAGAGCAAAGTTCTGTTAACATAAACATGGCAAGAAAAACACTAATCAAAAGAGGGATGACATATAGATACAGTGTCTGCCAACTCGGACACTATATAAGTCAAACAATACGCCAGTAAATAAGAAAATATATTAAAACTGCAATGACTAAATGTATGTCTTTATGTGTTAATCCATGATCATGTCGACTAATATTCACAGATCATTAATCGATCCTTTATGTAGTGTATTCCAATGGGAAATATATCATACACTCTGGCGGGAAATGTACAATACACTCTGATGGGAAATGTACAATACACTCTGGCTGGAGATGTACAATACACTCTGGCGGGAAATGTACAATACACTCTGGCGGGAGATGTACAATACACTCTGACGGGAAATGTACAATACACTCTGACAGGAAATGTACAATACACTCTGGCGGGAGATGTACAATACACTCTGGCGGGAAATGTACAATACACTCTGGCGGGAGATGTACAATACACTCTGACGGGAAATGTACAATACACTCTGGCGGGAAATGTACAATACACTCTGGCGGGAGATGTACAATACACTCTGGCGGGAGATGTACAATACACTCTGACGGGAAATATACAATACACTCTGACGGGAAATGTACAATACACTCTGGCGGGAGATGTACAATACACTCTGGCGGGAGATGTACAATACACTCTGACAGTAAATGTACAATACACTCTGACGGGAAATGTACAATACACTCTGACGGGAAATGTACAATATACTCTGGCGGGAAATATACAATACACTCTGACGGGAAATATACAATACACTCTGACGGGAAATATACAATACACTCTGGCGGGAGATGTACAATACACTCTGACGGGAAATGTATAATACACTCTGACGGGAAATATACAATATACTCTGACGGGAAATATACAATACACTCTGGCGGGAAATATACAATACACTCTGACTGTAAATGTACAATACACTCTGACGGGAAATGTACAATACACTCTGACGGGAAATGTACAATATACTCTGACGGGAAATGTACAATACACTCTGACGGGAAATGTACAATATACTCTGACGGGAAATATACAATACACTCTGACTGGAAATATACAATACACTCTGACGGGAAATATACAATATACTCTGACGGGAAATATACAATACACTCTGACGGGAAATATACAATACACTCTGACTGTAAATTACACTCTGGGAATAACACTCTGGCGAGAAATGTACAATACACTCTGGCGGGAAATGTACAATACACTCTGGCGGGAAATGTACAATACACTCTGGCGGGAAATGTACAATACACTCTGACGGGAAATATACAATACACTGACGGGAACTGTACAATACACTCTGGCGGGAAATGTACAATACACTCTGACGGGAAATGTACAATACACTCTGGCGGGAAATGTACAATACACTCTGGCGGGAAATGTACAATACACTCTGACGGGAAATATACAATACACTGACGGGAACTGTACAATACACTCTGGCGGGAAATATACAATACACTCTGACGGGAAATATACAATACACTGACGGGAAATGTACAATACACTGACGGGAAATGTACAATACACTCTGGCGGGAAATGTACAATACACTCTGGCGGGAAATGTACAATACACTCTGGCGGGAAATATACAATACACTCTGGCGGGAAATATACAATACACTCTGACGGGAAATGTACAATACACTCTGAATGGAAATGTACAATACTCTGACTGTAAATGTACAATACACTCTGACTGTAAATGTACAATACACTCTGGCGAGAAATGTACAATACACTCTGGCGGGAAATATACAATACACTCTGGCGGGAAATATACAATACACTCTGGCGGGAAATATACAATACACTCTGACGGGAAATATACAATACACTCTGACGGGAAATGTACAATACACTCTGACGGGAAATGTACAATACACTCTGACTGTAAATGTACAATACGCTCTGACTGTAAATGTACAATACACTCTGGCAAGAAATGTACAATAAACTGAAGGGAAATATACAATACACCCTGACGGGAAATATACAATACACTCTGACTGGAAGTATACAATACACTGACGGGAAATATACAATACACTGACGGGAAATATACAATACACTCTGACTGGAAGTATACAATACACTGACGGGAAATATACAATACACTCTGACTGGAAATATACAATACACTCTGACTGGAAATATACAATACACTGACGGGAAATATACAATACACTCTGACTGTAAATGTACAATACACTCTGGCGAGAAATGTACAATACACTCTGACTGTAAATGTACAATACACTCTGACTGTAAATGTACAATACACCCTGACGGGAAATGTACAATACACTCTGACTGTAAATGTACAATACACTCTGACGAGAAATGTACAATAAACTGAAGGGAATTGTACAATACACTCTGACTGAAAATGTACAATACACTCTGACGGGAAATGTACAATACACTCTGACTGAAAATGTACAATACACCCTGACTGTAAATGTACAATACACTCTGACTGTAAATGTACAATACACTCTGACTGTAAATGTACAATACACTCTGACTGTAAATGTACAATACACTCTGGCGAGAAATGTACAATACACTCTGACTGTAAATGTACAATACACTCTGACTGTAAATGTACAATACACCCTGACGGGAAATGTACAATACACTCTGACTGTAAATGTACAATACACTCTGACGAGAAATGTACAATAAACTGAAGGGAATTGTACAATACACTCTGACTGAAAATGTACAATACACTCTGACGGGAAATGTACAATACACTCTGACTGAAAATGTACAATACACTCTGGTGGGAAATGTACAGTACACTCTGGTGGGAAATGTACAGTACACTCTGACGGGAAATATACAATACACTCTGACTGTACATGTACAATACACTCTGGTGGGAAATGTACAGTACACTCTGACGGGAAATATACAATACACTCTGACGGGAAATGTACAATACACTCTGACTGTACATGTACAATACACTCTGGTGGCAAATGTACAATACACTCTGACTGTACATGTACAATACACTCTACCGGGAAATGTACAATACATTCTGACAGGAAAAATTATAATATACTCTTTGACGGGAAATGTATAATATACTCTCTGACGGGAAATGTATAATATACTCTCTGACGGGAAATGTATAATATACTCTCTGACGGGAAATGTACAATATACTCTCTGATGGGAAATGTACAATATACTCTCTGATGGGAAGTGTACAATATACTCTCTGTCGGGAAATGTACAATATACTCTCTGACGGGAAATGTATAATGTACTTTCTGACGGGAAATGTATAATATACTCTTTGATGGGAAATGTACAATATACTCCCTGACGGGAGATGTACAATATACTCTCAGACGGGAAATCTACAATATACTCTCTGACCGGAAATGCACAATATACTCTCAGACGGAAATGTACAATATACTCTCAGACGGGAAATGTACAATATACTCTCTGACGGGAAATGTACACTACACGCGGGGTGGTTGTTATAAAAAGGCGATGTTAAAGGCATGAGTATGGACTTCATTGTATTGCCTGGTTTCTTTAACCATAAGAATTGGTCTCTTTCCGCAAAGGGGGGGGGGGGAGGGGGGGGGGGGGCTGCTGAAATCGTCGCTCTAACTCCATAGCTCCAGCGGCGACTCCCGGGAGTTTTCGAGAAAATTGCACTCGTGAACCGAAAGGCGTTGGCATAAATCGAACCCACGACATTCGGAGCGATGGGCAGGCGGCGTTACCACTTGGCTACGAAGTCTCCCTATAAAACTGGAGGGAAGTATATAACTCAGTCTGATGGGAAATAGGTCACACATGTTGCTGGGAAATATGTCATGCAGTTGGACAGTTGTATAGGCCGCCTTGTCTTGATGATTAACAATGCAACGAGAGTCCGCCGTTCCGAGCGCAATGACAAACTGCTGAACGTAAAGTTCCCTAGAACATCACAAACAGCCAAAACATGCTGGGGTTTATTGCGACGTCCTCTTCATCATCATCATCATCATCATCATCATCATCATCATCTTCCACTTCTGCCGTCAAGCGTCGTGGAGAGGAATAATTTGCGTTCAGCGCCCGGTGGACGGCACTGGATAGTGTCATTCCGTGTGGTTGTACAATGTCCCTGATGTCGTCAATCCATTTTCTTCTTGGACGTCCTCGTGGTCTCCTCGCAGATGATCTTTGATGTAAGGCCAGTGATGGTAGTTGCTGATGTTTCATTCTAACGACATGGCCAAACCACTTGATCTTCTGTCTGTCAATAAATGTGGCACAAGGTGTTGATGCCACAGTCTGTCTGATAGTAGCATTTCTTACTCGGTCTCGGATTGTTAAGTTGGCAGCTCTCCTCAGGCATCTCATTTCGCAGGTGTTGATTTTGCGAAGGTGTAATTTGGATAAAGTCCAGGTTTGAGATTGGTAGCATAGGGTTGGTGTGAATATGCTGTTTATTATCTGGATATGTTTGGATGTTTCAGTAAGTGTGATAGTTGATATGTAAGTGCACTAGCTTTTTGACATCTGATTTCAATTTCTCTGCCCAATCTGCCATCTTCTGTGATCATACTTCCAAGGTATTTGAAAGGACGTGAAACTAACTTGTGCATGTTCTTTAGAAAAAACACACCAAAAACACACACACACACACACACACACACACACACACACACACACACACACACACACACACACACACACACACACAATAATAATAATAATAATAATAATAATAATAATAATAATAATAATAATAATAATAATAATAATAATGAGTAGTGACTGTGTTATCTTTATTTTTACTTTTATGGATACCAACCTAACTGAAAATAAAACGTTATGGTTATTCGTGTGGATTTGAAAAATAATTCCACACAGACACTTGAATAAATGCTTAGGCAGGGGCCAGTGAATAGCCGGTCTCTCTGGCTGAGAGGTTACAACACTTTCTCCGTAATCCCGTTTATCACGCAGAGTCTCGAAGCGGGAGAGAACTGGGAGCCGTTCGACCCCCGCTGGTGACTTGCGGGATACTGAGCCGGCCGCTCAGAAAGCAATGGCAAACTACTGAGCGTAATCTTGCCAAGAAATCAACAGACAGCTGAAAGATGCTGCTGTTGACAGCGATGTCCTGTAAAGGATATGCAAAAAATAAAGGGGGGGGGGGGGCAGTGAATGCTCTAACATGTATTGTGAGCATTCATAATGTCCGCCCTTTTTAATGCATATTCTACATGGAAACTCTTACGAAGCATTGTGCATCCTGGCGGTTCTTCGGAATTTACAATTTAACGCAACTAAGCCTGTTTCTAATTTTCGTGTTCTTATTATTTTCTTATTTTTATTGGTGATTATTATAAATCTTAGCGGCATCATTTGTTCATGTGATGAGAACAGAAGCTTGGAAAGAGAAAACATCGTGACGACTGGAAAGATCGGTGGGAAAAGAGGAACAGGCAGTCCTACAGAAATGATACTGGATGGACTGAGACGTTGGCATGGTTCGGATCAACAGTTGATCCGAACAACAAAGAGTGTGGTGGAGGGAGCGAGGTGGTCTCGAGGCATGGTATCCGCCTCGAGTGCTGGAGGTTCCGGGTTCAAGCCCCGGTGAGGACCGGGAGTTATTTCACGTGGACTTCTAGTAATAAAATTTCCCCTGGTCTCTGGGTAGTGAGATCGGACGCCCGTGTGTATTGTTGCGCACGTAAAAAATCCCTTGGCAGTTGGAAATCGAAAAAAGAGTAGCCTAAAAAAAAGAGTAGCTGCCCGGGCATAATTTCCAGTTAAAAATCTACCCAAAGTATTTCAGGATCCTCACCGGTGCCACGGAGTTCGTGCACTGAGCTGAGTTTCTCCAGACTCAGATTTGAGTTAGGAGGAGAACGGAGCACTTATGGGTCACACCCGTGTGCGGTGATGTTGATCCATCGACTAAACTAACTAACCAAAGAGCGAGATCTGTGGAGAGACATGAATGTAAACGCTAGTTGGCAGAGTAAATGATGATGATAATAATAACTTTATTGTTGTTGTTGTTGTTGTTGTTGTTGTTGTTGTTGTTGTTGTTGTTGCTCTTCTTCTTCTTCTTCTTCTTCTTCTTCTTCTTCTTCTTCTTCTTCTTCTTCTATAACATTTGTTACTATAAACTAATGACAGGGAAACAAATGCCATCGCCTCCTTGTGCTAACAGCTGTACCTTAAAATAGAAAAGTAATACCGCAGCCACTTAAGGAACGCTTGAATACGGCCATCAAGCATCCGAATGATAACATATATCGTGTTGCATCTTACCAGCTTGGGTAATTGTGCAGTATTATGTGCGTCTGGTATTTCCGATTATCTAAAAAGATCTCTGGCTGTGACGGGATCATTGTCGGCTTAAAGAATGCAATATGCCAACGAGGTTAGCGATCTAGTCCACTTACTGACGAAACTTGTATAGATTGACTTGATAGTTTCTGCCAGCTCTAGGGTTTCTTTAATTGTCACATTCATATCCGAGACCGCCGGAGAGGGCTTTCTGAAATAAAAACCCATCGAACGCACTGGAATTTCAGCTTGGTTAGCTGATGGCACTGCATAATTCATTAGCGGCTCTCATACTTCTGTCTATCAATCATTATCACTTCACAGTGAATACTTCTGTTTACATTTGAGATTGGGTAGTCAAGATAGAAAGAGGTTGCGGGGGTGACAAAATTGTGCGTATTTTTTTAAAATTATTAGTCATGCATATTTTGAATAAAATGATAGTATACAGAGACAGCTCGTTAAGCAATGTTCTGGAGAGAAATACGCAAAAGGGAGGCAATGTTACATGTGTGTGAACAGCACCAAGATATGGATTGGGAGAAGCCTGAATGAATGTATTTAGTTGCATATACTTTACAGAATGTCACAGCATTGTTTTTTTTTTGGCTGTTTGTGATATCTTGGCAAGTTTACGTTGATTAGTTTGCCATGCTTTCTGAACGACCGGCACTCAAACCATTGTGTGAAAACTAACGCAACGCGGATGCCAGGATTCTGATGTGTTGTAATGTTCGGATTTGTTCCCAGCGCCTATATTGCTGTTTATATTGTGGCGCATATCTTACCCGAGCGCTGGTGCCGATACCAGGACTTTTAGTGTGACGATACGTATTCTACATTTGTTGCTGCTGTGGTCACATTTCTGTGCCAATGTCTTTCTGCATGGCGATGCTGTGTTCTTCTCAGTGTAGCCATCTCCGTTATTATATTACTATGTTATGGTTAAACTCTTCCACTCTGCACAATCCGTAACAACTCACGATTTAGAACACAACTCGACATTTCCTCAAGGACACAACACTTGCGGTGTTTTCACTTGTATATTATCTCTAAGCATGGTACAATTTACATTATCAGTTACACACAATACTTAGAGCCTATAATCTCTATATAATCTAACTTATAATGTAGTGACACAATGTGTGGCCATCACTATTTGAAACGAGAACCAGGCCCACACTTGACCGTGGCTCAAGTCCAACTGATCTTAAAGGTGACGCTACGTCCTTTCACAGAGCGTCCCTAGCGCTTTTAACGCTCTTGTGACCAACGCTCGAGGTATATCACTTTGCACGGTCTCCTCGTACAGACCGCACTGTTTCCCAAACCATGTCATGATCTATAACTCTATAAACTCGATCATGGCAGCAGTATGTTGCAAAATCTCCCGCAGCTTTGTTTCGAATGCAGTTTGCGGGATTACGAATTGCGCCCGTAAAACTTACACCTCAGAGCCAGTGAATTAATATAATGTAAACACTAAAGACACAGAGTTTGTTGTATACTCATTATAGTCGAATTTCAATGCAGTGATGGTGCTTTATATTGATGATATAATGCTCCTAACAATAAATATGTAAATGATCACACACACACACACACACACACAAACACACACACACACAAACACACATACACACACACACCGATAGACAGACTGATAATCAAGCAGGTCACAAACAGATTAATTACTAACACACTGAATAAAACAAGTATAAATATAATTTGCAATACAGACACAACCACTTTTATCAGCAGAATACACGTACAGATAGCTGGACAGATAAAATAAAAAGTTAGACACAAAGAAAGTTAAACAGAAAGGTAGGCAAGAAGGTAGACAGACAGATAAGTAAACATAATTATTAACACACTTAAATTATGGATTGTGTCATTTTTAACGCACGTTTTATTTACTTGTTAATATGCTGGTAAAATTATTCACCGACGAGATTCGAGAATTAATTCACATATTATTGCTGCT
Organism: Cepaea nemoralis; assembly: GCA_014155875.1. Taxonomy (NCBI): domain Eukaryota; kingdom Metazoa; phylum Mollusca; class Gastropoda; order Stylommatophora; family Helicidae; genus Cepaea; species Cepaea nemoralis. The sequence goes on from JACEFZ010019797.1 coordinate 191,029, forward strand.
GCTGTGGTCACATTTCTGTGCCAATTATGTGTCAATTAATTCACATATTATTGTTTTCATGCTTAAAATTTAATGTTTTCATTGAATGTTACAGTGGTGTTGTCCTTCTTGTCTATTATTTTTTCCTGAGTACAGCTTTTATTCTGATTATACCGATGTGATTATTTTCTTGCAAGTGCGAACACTGTATTGACAAAGCCGTCTCTGCTTTTAGTGCCTATCTTCAACGTATCTCCAACATATATTTGTTTAATGCTCGTACTGTGCGTCATGTCGTCAGACGTTCTGTCGCCCGATGTGTGTCCTTTGTATACAGACATGTATTTGTTAGCATGTTGAACAAATGGAAGTCTGACAAATCTCTGCAGATATCCGTATAAGGTTAATTTGCAGTTTATATACATACATGTATTTGCTTGCATATTTAACAATGTTTAAGACTACAAATCCCTGCATATATCAGTATAAGATTTATAGAATTATAATGTGTTTAGACAACGTGTACAAAGTTACCGAAATACGGAGCAATGGCTAGAAATAGAAATTAAACAACATGTATGGGTTAACCAAGTGACCACTCTGCCTCCAGCCTGTCTGTCAAATTTGATAGTAAGTTAAGCAATGTAAATGTCTCTTTTACACGCACTGAGGCGCCTTATGCATATTGTATATTCTAGACCCATATTTGTATAGACAAATCGGCACTCGGTGTGTGACATGTCAATATCACGCCGACCTCCTGTATTTCCCAGGGCATTTAGTGGTATCGATTTTCGGCTGGGTCGACATGAGACCCCAGGTCAATTTAAAAATTCCAATACGCTCTGATGTGGATTGAAACCCTGACCACCGAGCTTTCAGACGAGCGTCAAGCCACTACGCTACGGCGGCTACCTAAATACGAGGGAGCTTCAAATGAAAACCTTAAAAGTTTAATAGAAATTAACATAACCATGCCATTGTCTTGTAACCTGTCAATATTGTTGTTAAGGATATCAAGCTTGTTAAGCACACGACATCACAGTGCAGACGAACACGGTAACGTCACAAGGACAGTTTAAAGAAGGCCACCCCACTTTGTACATGCAACAAAGAGGAGCATCGTTCTGTTTTCTGTTGTTGTTTTTTTTTTAATCAGTGAAGGGCTGAATCCTATAGAGATTCATCGGCGAATGTAGGTCCAATATGGCGATGCATGCCTGTCAGCCCAGCAAGTGTACGAGTGGTGTACGAAGTTTCAGTACGGCGTGACTTCTGTGGCAGACTGTTTACGACTGGGTCAGGTACACTGAGTAGTGACCCCAGAGTGCTTAGACACGCGACCAAGAGAATGTTTTTTTTAAAGGAATCCAAGTACTTTATCGGCGCTGGAAGACTTGCATTGAACGCAGTGATGACTACATCGAAAAATGATACATTAGTTCTTAACTTTTTTAGAATATATTCACCACACGCACAAAAAAAGAATAATAATTCAAGGGTTTCATTTGAAGCCCCCTCGTATAATAAAGCCACGTTAGTTAAATGTTATTAACCTGGGACGTTTCAATATATTGTTACAGTTGGTTGGTTGGTTGGTTGGTTGGCTGGTTGATTGGTTGTTTCGTTAATTGGTTGGTTGACTGGCTGGCTAGTTAATCTCATGGAAAACTCAGCTTCAACTTCAAAGGTTGATGCTCTGGCGTATAAGGTTTAAGAACAGCGCGACATTGGTGTCTACATTTTCCTTTCAGTACGATCTCCACGGGGGCTGTTGTAGAGCTCTGCTTCTCCACTCCAAACTGTCCAGCCAGCGGAATGTACACGTCCACTATTGTAACTTCATATCTGCGAGGAAGCATCTTGGATGTATCCAAGTCACGGTCCAGCACAGAACTATAGAGAGACTGGGATTACATCTCGGCTAATTACGTTCCTCCGGGGACTATTTAACTATTTTATTGCCAACAGTCTCTGACGCAATGTCCTGGGAGACATATTGTTCCGTAAACATTTGTTATTGGAATTCTTGTCCCAAATACCCTTTTGCATGACTGTAAAAAAAATAAGCCATTCGTATTGGTAAATTTCCGAACAATGTGTGAAGAAATATCAATAAAGATTTTATAAAGTATCAAAGGTAACTAAATTGTGACAAATGGTGCGAGACGACAGCGAATGAAGTCTTTTGTAATGCTGTTGAAGGAAGGTGAATGGAAACTTACTTTACACCCGGAAATTGATTGACGACAATGTAATGTGAAATTTAACTGAGCCTTTTTAATGTTTAAGTAGGAACATGAAATGAGGCTTAGTAGTGTTGCCGAAAATCTAACAAGAACTATCAAATGTTGCGGGGAAATTGACAATAGTGCTCTGTAAGAAAAGATATCGATACGGGAAAGTGTATAATTTATTAGAGGAATAAACGTTTAGGTAGCAATGTAGACAGTGTCTGTTGATAAAATAAGAATACACAAGTCAATAGGAGCATCCATAGGAGCTATGGATTTGAGGAAGTCGAAGGAAATCCTCTTCTTCTGCGTTCATCCGGAGTTTTTTTTTTTCCGGACGTGATTGCATTGTGCCTGTTTACAGCAGAGCAGCGTTCTTGCGCCGTTAGGCCGACACATCCGACTTCTGCGGGCATTTGTTGACCGGGTTAACCTTCCCGGGGGAAGGAAATTAAAGGCATCGAACTTAACTCATAATTTTTCAATGGATTTGTCGACTATGGAAAGATCTTCAATGGCGTTGATAAGATGGTTCTTTGGAAATTGATGAGACATTATAAAAAAAAACCAAGAACATCTTTAACTTTATAATGACAACATACAGAGACATGAGATGCAGAGTTCTCTATTAAACAAAACTAACAGAGCCATTCGAGATTAGAACGGAACTGAGACGTACATATCTTTTATCACCTCTGCCATATCTACTGACAATAGACTGCATTATGAAGACAATAACAATAACTACCAGAAATGGAATTCAATGGACTTTTCTGAAAACACAGCTCGATGATCTGGATTTGCTGACAATACCCTGCTATTTCACACCCGAAATCAGGTGCAAGACAAACCAACAACATTGGATGAGAGATCACAGTAATTAGGTTTTAAAATGCAAAGGGATAAGACAAAGATAATTAAATGATAATTAACGATAATTAAATTAAGCAAATGATAACTTGTTCTACCATGGTGAAACAAAACTTCAAGAGACGTATGCATACACACATTCAGGTAGCAATGTAGACAAAGAAGGGGAACAGATACAAATAGAAGATTAAAAATGCAAATGGGTAGTTGAGTTATAAAAGCACTGGGAAGTTTACGGAAGTCAAAAGAACTTAACCATAACACTAAATGTGTTTTAGAAGTATACAATTCTAATGTAAAATCAAAACTATTGTATGGATCTTTATCCGGAGAACGACTAAAGCGATTACAAATAATCTACATTCATTAACTGGTGCCTGCGCAAAATAGAAGAGCTAAAATGGTATGAGTTTTCTCACTGTGGAGATCATGAGAGAGAACTAGGCAAAGACCAAGTGAACCAAGAGATGAACAAAATACGCTGGAGCTGTATAGGAAATACACTGAGAACAACTGAGAATAGTATCATTATAAAGGCCTTTGTGTAAAGTCCACAGGGCAAACGAAATACATGGAGACCTAAAACACACGCGGAAGATAATCGGAGACAGGTTGATAATATGGGAAATGGAGGTAAGCATAGCCTAATAGATAAGAGCGCTAGTTCTAAATCACCCGGTGTGATTCTGCATAAGTAGCGGGTTAAAACACTAAACCGCTCAGTTGTACTAAAATGTTGCTTCTCGTCCTTGAATTGTGGACGTAAATTACAAGTACCTCTAAAGCCGGAGTGGGTCCGCCTGATAGCGATTGACACTAGTAATGATCCACGCACAAAAATTAGTCCGGTGCACTTGTGTGGACAACGCTAGGGTTCAAATCGAGCGAACGAGAAAAAAAAATATGAGAAAGGCGATGAGGGAGCTGAAAGAGAAACACCACTTAGGGAAGCATCATCTAATATTCAACAGCTAAAAGAAAATAAACTAAATTAGACATACACAACGCTACCCTCTGTGCATAATAGCAGAAACATCAAGGACAACATAAGTAGAAGCATTAGAAGTAGCAAAGGCAGTCTTTCCACTGAGTTTAAGAAGAAAATAACTTAGATTAAATTATACTGTCAACGTAATCACAGACAAAACTCATCCACCATTCACAGCCTTTAATCAGGCACACCAATCAGTTGAAACTCAAATCAGACCACACACAAAAACATAGTTCTCATCAACAGCTAATAGCATGTTAGAGTTTGGGAGATTCAGAATTCTTAAATAAATTAACAGCCAGAATTTAAAAGTACACACATCCTACCATCGTAATTTATCACACCAGAAATGTGACTACCAACTAGCAGTAACACTATAAAGAGCCATCTCATAAATATTGAAAGCTGAATACTGTTATTAAATTACAACAAATCACTGTGTTTCAAAAAAGGCATAGAAACTACAACCCATGGCGGTAAAGCCAGGGATGGAGTTATACCATTCCATAACATAAAGGTGGATTGAATTGCAGAGACAATGAGTTGCCCATGTATGGTAAAATACAATTTTTGATATGGGAAAAGAATACCCACTTCAATGAGACCGACTATCTAGAAAACCAGAAATTGGCTCAAAAGACTCCCTAGCGGTGGAGAATGAAAGTTTTCCAATAGAAGGTCACGAGAGCCCAAGGAAACTACCACATCAAGGAAAGTAGGAATCTCCTCTAAATATCTTGTGTGTCTTCTCCTTGCCACCTTATGCTCCCATAATGGTTATTTATGCATGCAATATTTACTCCTACACCACATAATCATAAACATATAAACGAGAAAATAAACAACTCACCCTATAAATTATAAGAGTATATATTGGGATGACCTGGGGAGAGGGAGTGTGTAACTTGCATGTTCATATGTTACAACATTTTTAAAAAATACAAAAGAAAAACAAAAGCCAGGGAAAGGAAACATCATAACTCCAATTTTTATCTACTTACTAAATTCAGATGACGATGTTTTCTCCTCATAAAATCCTAAAATATCGTCTATTGCACCACTGGATTTAAAAATAGTCCATGTGTTTATTACCAGAAGATATATTATCCAAATATTATGTACCGACAAAAATATAAATTGTTCACAAATTGTAAATCACATGAAATAAGATATAAATTCCATGGTGCTACAATTTAAGAATTGGAAAATATCCATATTGCCAACATCCAAGAGTTAGAACATATCCATGTTACCAAAATTCAGGAGTTAGAACATATCAATATTACCAAAATCCAGGAGTTAGACCATTCCATGTTACCAAAATCCCGGAGTTAGAACGTTTCCCTATTGCTAATTTCAAGAGTTTATCGTGTTCGTGTTGTCAAAATTCCAGACATGACAATGTTCATGCTGTCAAAATTCCAGAGTTGACAATGTTCATGTTGTTAAAATTCCAGAGTGGACAATGTTCATGTCCTTTCTCTTGAACTAAGTGACAAACAACCAAGAGGGTAAGATTCAGCAGATGTATGTACCAAAATCGTCAGAACATCAGTAGTTGGCCAGGTCATCATTCATTATACCGAAAAGACATTCAGGTGACCTACCAAACTCTGGGGTTGCTTGGAAATTCATTCATTCATTATGTGTATGCCGATAAGCGTGGGCGGTCATGTTCTGCCATCTCACTCGATCACCAGAGTCGTGGATCAGCTCCATGTTTCTGTCTCGACCATGCCACGTGGCCAAGCCATCCAGGTATTTAATTCTTGGTCTTCCCCTTGGTCTGTTCCCTTCGATCTTGCCAGTTGTCACCAAGTTCTCCAATTCATTTCTTCTCATAACATGCCCAAAAATTTTGACTGTCTGCATCTAATGTCTCTAATCAGTTTACGATCTTCATTTGTTTCTTGAAGGACTTGCTCATTGGTTTTTCTATCTGCCCATGGTATTCTTTGCATTTTCCTCAGAAACCACATTTTCACAGCCATCAAATGTTTTTCTGCTTGTCTGCTCATTGTCCACGCCTCACATCCATAAAAAGTACAGGTTCTATGCAGCACTGCAACACTCTTTTTCTCGTTTCAATTGATATCTTTTTATTGGTCAATATGTTTTTCATCTTGCAAAAGGCTACCTTCGCAATGGCAATTCTTGTTCTAATCTCTTCAAGGCATCTCCGATCAGACGTTATGTCTGTTCCGAGATAGTTTTACCGATTCACTTGTTTAAGAATATGTCCATTTACTTGTATATTACATTGTGGTATTTCTTCCTTCCTTGTCACGACCATAATCTGTGTCTTCTTACAATTCAATTCTAACGCCAGTTGTTCACTGTGTGCAACAACCGCATCTACTATATTTTGCAGGTCCTGTTTGCAATCAAGACTGTATCATCTGTTTCTCCTTCTATCTCTATTTCACATTTGGGTGTAACATGTTTCTTTGATATCACCATTGTTACTGTTTACTTGATATTCAAGGAGAGTCCTTTCTTTGCACTCTTTGTTACTGCAATGTTCAAAAATTGTTGTAGATCCGCTATCAATACTGTGCCATCTGCATAACGTATATTATTTATATTATAACCTCCAAATATTATTCCTGTCTTTTCTTGATCTCTCACATTGTTACTTCGCTATAGAGGGAGAAGAGATACGGTGACAAAACACATCCCTGTCTTACTCCCAACTGTATGTGTTCATAATTTCCTTCTTTATTTCCGTTTTAACTGCTGCGTTTGGTTCCAGTAAATATTTTTATTATTATTCTGATCTTTCCCATCAATGTTAATATCTTCCAACATGTTAATCAGTTCATCATGTTTTACTTCATCAAATGCCTTAGTATATATGTTAAGTTAGGTTCAGACATATACATACCGCGATGGAAAATAAAGGAAAATGTCCACATAACAAGCAACATATATATTTTTTATTATAAAACTGGTTGTTGAACTAAAAGATAATCCTCCTCAGAAGCTGAAAGATGTAACAAATTCAGTGTCCTGGCTCTAAAAATAATACTGCGATATTTAGTGGACCTGACACAAGAGAGAAGATCTTCTTCTTAGCTACTGCATATATAATCACAGAAGATATACATTGCTGGCTATGTTGATACTAGCACATGTAAAATTGAGAAGAAAGAAATAACGAAAAAGAATTAAAGACAGACAGGTTAAATACAACTAAATACACGTAGTTCTGACTAAAGATGGCATTAAATCGGCAATTTAAAAACGGATAACAGAAAAATAGACACTAACGTGGAATAAAAGGTTGAAAGGAACGCCTGCATTCAAATTGGTGAATGCTCTAACAAGGACATGTTGGGTATCAAATGAATATAAATGCTTTGTAACAACAAATGTCTGATCCTACAGCTGTAAATGTCTTGTTGTACTTTAATACAATACAACTGTGTCGGATGTTAGACGCATAAATATACACAAGATTGTACTGGAATGCAGGAAATACGAACTGTATAAAGTATACCATTAACTGAATGTATGGCAGTTTTCGCGTTAGAGAAGTTGATAGCGAACTGTGCTGATAATATGTCATGAGCACGGTCAGACAAAGGTTCAACGCCTGTGTTCGTCACCTGCGAAGTGAGAGAAAGATTGGCCATCTATTCCTCCGTGAATTCAAACCTACAATATGTGATGGCCCTGCCACATTACAGACCCATGGGAGAAAACTGCTTCGGGACAAATGTAAAACATAATGAATATATGGCTGACTGCAACAAGCCTATTGGTAATAGAGAACATCTTCAATATAGACATCCCTACAGAATTGCCAGGACAGATTAACAAAATTATAACAGGAAAAAATATCCCTTCATAGGGGGCCAGTACTACAAATTAAACTGCTAACCATTTATGTAAGTCACCTATTAAAGGTTATGGTTGTCACTGGGAAGAAAGAAATACCACTTTGCGATATACGGGTAAATGGGAACTTCTTAAACAAGTGAATCGTTACAACTATCTCGGAACAATCATAACATCTGATGGGAGATGTCTTGAAGAGATTAGAAGAAGAATCGCTATGGCAGTGGGTGCCTTTTGCAAGATGGAAAACATACTGACCAATTAAAACAAATGTCGTATGCAACGAGAAAAAAGAGTATTTGAAGTGTTACATAGAACCTGCACTTTTGTATGGATGTGTAATGTTGACGATGAGCAGACAAGCTGAACAACATTTAATGGCGGTGTAAATGTGGTTTCTGAGGAAACTGCAAATAATACCGTGGAGCGATAAAAAAACTAATAAGCATGTCCTTTTTCAAGAAGCAAATGAAAACCCTGAACTGATTTAAGAAATTAGACGTAGACAGTCACTATTTTGGGGCACGTTATGAGAAGAAATAGACTAGAGAACTTGCTGATAATTGCCAAGTTTGAGCGGAAAAGAACAAGGGGAAGGCAGAGAAGTAAATAGCTTGATGGCTTGGCCACGTGGTATGGTCGAGACAAGAACACAGAGCTGATCCATGACTCTGGTGATCCTGTGAGATGGTGAAACATGACCACCTACACTTATCGGCATGGCACATGATGATGATTGAAGGGTTACAGCCTGTACAAGAACAAGGAGCGTTAACAAGCCCATTGCACTCATAGGAGAAATCCCCCCACCTGTCAGAAACAGAAACCAGTGGAATTCTGATACAGATAACGCCTAGTTTTGTTAGGGCTCGCCGCGAATATAGGCCGTCTGTAAGATGAGCCGAGGAAAACCAGGCCGAGATAACAACCAGAAGTATTACAATAATTCAGTTTATAATTCATACTTTCTGTTAATTAATAAATCTACAATAGTCTCTGACTAACTAACTAACTAACCAACTAACTTAAAAACTTAATACTAACTAACTAGTTAACTAACAAACTAAATCATTTATTTGCTTACTTACTTACGTACTATCTAATTAACTTAACTTACCAAACAAACAATCAAACTAACCTACACACACACACACACACACACACACACACACACACACACACACACACACGCACACACACACACAATATATACAAACAAACACATATATGCAAGTACACACAGGCACAGCTCCACTGGGCGAATCTAATTAAGCGGTCTCATAAGCCGGCAGGATTTGGCGCAGGCGGGCGACGATAAGTCTACAGCCACTCGCTACCTCTGTGCACATTAACAACATAAACAATGAGTGCCCTTTAACTCATGCAGTAGGTAACATCTTTTAGATGTCGGTGCGAAGGTTTCTAGTGGTGCCCTATCATATTACAACCGGTGTAACGCGGGTAACTTTGACCAGCATTTCATATCGCAAACCCGAAAAATGTTTCCTACTTAAAGAGAGCGGGTAATTATTCAAGACTGTATTATGTTTAAGGAGTCTACTCATCATGTAGCAGGTTTATCGCAGAACATCGCTCTCACTATGGCCCACCGAAAAGATTCTCGATCCTTTTCGGTTCCTATGCCTCGTACATGTTCCTGTCCGTGTAGTCTTTTTACTGATTAAGTGCCAAGGGATGATAAATCGTCTTTCGCGACTTCCTTTATTTGCCATGGGCTTAATAATCGCTGAAATGTCATTGCGTTATAATACAACATGTTTGCTAACATATCAACAACCTTGGTCGCTCAGAAAGCAATGGCAAACTACTGGGCGTAATCTTGCCAAGAAATCAACAATCAGCTGAAAGATGCTGATGTTGACTGTGATGTCCTGTAAAGGATATTGGAACAAACAAACAAAGACATCATAACTGACACAGCCCTACTTCCCATTTTCCCGCCATCCATTTCTGTTAGGTCCAAACCTACATTTTGTTTGGCACAGCATCAGTTAATGTTCTGTGTCTATCCTTGTGCTTGTCGGCCCGGCCCCTCTGTTTTTTCGGTATCCATACTTTCCATCGCTGTACTTTCCAAATCACTGTGGAGGTTAGTATGGTCAAAGTATTTCAGTTTCCTAGCCATGGTATTTTTTATGAGCCAGTTTTCTCCGATGTTCAGATCTTGTAGTGGTTTGAACATATCTTCAAATACCATGTCGAACAAACCCTACAAGGATGCAAAAGTGAAGCAACGGCTTCAAAAACAATTACTTCAGTCAGCAGAGCTGGAGCAGAGATTATTGATCCTTTTTGTACAATCAGCTGGCACACGGTGTAATCGACTAATGAGTTCAGCACACTCCCAATGTAAACAAAATACTGTATCTCATTCAGAAAGTAGAAATGAGAATCACCTTGGAGTGCACAAAGAATACCCTAGTGAGATAACCAAGTATTTCCTCTGATTGTGACAGACGGTCAACATACAGTAGCCTAGGCCTGGCCTCTTCGTGTGAGTAACTGCTGTCAGACACCATCCTCAACATAGACAAAGCGAAGGAAACAAGAATTGGGCACGGAAGGTCATGGATGATCATGCTGAAGCTATGATTGGAAGGGTTACAACAGTAGAACGTGTACCCAAGAGGAGAGGGATAGAACAGATCATGTTGGCAGCAACAGAAACACCAATGATCGAGTGATCATCATACGAGGAAGAGAATTCCCAGAGCGATGTGATGATGATCTGGGTATGAGTCATACCATAGATTCTCGTGCTAGGGTTGATGACAAATAGCGTAGACTGCTGGGTCTGTGCTACGTGAGTGTCGGCGTTGTTAGATGGAGTTCTCCTTGGTCCACAAAAGCTTTCTACATCCTCTGTAAGCACCTAAAAGACCCTTTTATATGTCTTAAGGCCATTTAGATGTACCGTGCTAGACCCATATTTGTATAGACCATTTTGCAATCGGTGGTGATGTATATTGAATAAAGTGTTCAGTATCACGCCGGCTGCCTTTACTTCCCAAGACATGTCTTGGTACCCATTTAAGGCTTGTATTTTGAGATGATGCAGCGTGGATGAGTCATCTGTGATGACATTACTGCTATAGTTGTGGACAAGTTAAGCTTCGGTAGAGGTATATCACCCTTCCTTAATGTATGCTTATTTACTACTTGTCCAGGATTCACAGGCATGTGCTAAATGTTTTTTATATAGAATGCAAGAATCCTCTTCTAACTTCCAACGACAGTGACGTTTACCTTAACTTTGTTGTGGAAATAGAATTTCTCAAGTGGGTCCGGTGCTAAGCGATTCAAAATCTTGGCAGATAATGGGGCTTCACATTTCCTGAACGCGATTGCAAATGGGTCAGGGGAAAGAAATATGAATTCCCCTCCCCGTCATCATATTAACGCTGTCCCTGTCTTCGTTTCTTCGGTTCTTTCTTAGCGTGGGGATATGGTGAGATAACTTCCACTGATATATACGTAGTGCGACACGTAGTTCAAGATTATGCCCAGCAGAGGTATTCGACTGTCTAGCAACAAAGAATAGACATTTGTGAACAAGAGAACTGAGGACAGCATATGTTACTGGCTCATCATCGCCTATACCAGTCGGTAGTTCACGTTAACAAGAAGAAGAAGATAGGGAGAAAGAAGAAGAAGAAGAAGAAGAAGAAGAAGAAGAAGAAGAAGAAGAAGAAGAAGAAGAAGAAGAAGAAGAAGAAGAAGAAGAAGAAGAAGAAGAAGAAGAAGAAGAAGAAGAAGAAGAACAAGAAGAAGAACAAGAAGAAGAAGAAGAAGAAGAAGAAGAAGAAGAAGAAGAAGAAGAAGAAGAAAGAAGAAGAAGAAGAAGAAGAAGAAGAAGAAGAAGAAGAAGAAGAAGAAGAAGAAGAAGAAGAAGAAGAAGAAGAAGAAGAAGAAGCAGAAGAAGAAGAAGAAGAAGAAGAAGAAGAAGAAGAAGAAGAAGAAGAAGAAAAAATCAAACACTGTTCTGCCAAGGAAAGATGGGAAACAAATCAACATAATATAATAACAACTGAAGAAAGATAATGAGTATGCGTTTATTCTAAACTAATGTTTTGTTTTTAATGCATCATTTTGAAATAATATTGTTCGGAAAGAATATTTGATTGATTGATTGATTTAGGAACCGACATCACAGCATTCGGGACATTCCCATAAGCGCTCCGTCCCCATCCCACGGAAAGAATATATAACACGAAATTACTTTTTTCGGCACTTAATCTTTCTTCAGATGAAATATGTTGTATCTATTTTCAAAAAAATATACCTTATCACTGAAAGCACTGAAACCTGATAAACTGCCATGTTGGTCTGTATTTAGAGTGACAAGTTGTCCAGTACTAGCAATATCGTCAACACTTTAAAAATCAAGTGTCAGGCTGCTTTAGAAATATAAGTACACAACAACAACAACAACAACAACAACAACAACAACAACAACAACAACAACAACAATGAGGGCGTTCCGGCAAGAAGCTTGCATAAGAAAACAACGAGAAAACGAAACAACAGTCATGCAATATTTATTGCTTTTTTCCGTGTTGTGGCTTGCTAAAGAAGACTTGTCACCGCAACACCCTTTTGTAATTGTAAATTGTATTTTGTACAGTTGCCCTACACTTAGCCTGTTTGTTTTAATTGTTTACATTTCCAGTTTTATCGCAATCCTACCCAAGCTGTTTATCTTTGTAGCAACATCGTCAGGTTTCGTTGACTACAATACAATCTCGGAGCTGAGTGTATGCTTCTCAAGAGAGTGCTCATTGCTTTTGTTGACTCTGCTTAAGTCAGTTAGCTGTTTGCTGCAGTAAATTTGAATCATTCTATCAATGGCGAAAACGTCCCCGAAAATAGCATTTAATCGGGCGTAGACAACAGGGACTGAGGCCAATCTGTTTTATGTGAATCTAATCGGCTACCGTGAAAAAATGACCCCCGAGAATCAGCGGAGCATGCATAATGCCATGGAACGAGATGCTTGGGACCCGATAGTCATGAGGAACCTAGGAGTTATTTGTAAAGAAAAGCGTTCATTCACGAAACTTAATCGGTCAAGAGGTCCTGTTAAAATATTAAGTAGGGATCTGACAAGGATGAATTTCAAAACTCATTTGAGCTGTCCGATGTAGCGTCTGAAATGTGTCTGCAAGAACTTTGTTTAATCAAGTGACATTTTTCAATTTTCAACGTCGCGCTAAATCGGAAGTTTGACAATATGAAAGCTCTTATAGAGGGTCAGACACGATCTGTGCGCTGGTGTAATGACTCGTAAAGGAAGCGGGCTATAGACACTGTATAATCATCATATAGCTTCCCAATTCAACACAATAACCGACAGCGTGTATCATTATCATCATCATTATTATTATCATTAAGACGTGCAATCTCCACATTGAAGGTCGGCTGTATTGACTCTCCAAAACCCACTAACCTATAGCTCGACGAAGCCCGTATATAGGCTTCTTCAAGTTGCATAGACATTTCCCAATGTAGTAACGCCAAATAATGGGCAGTTATTTTTGCTTAGTAACTCCACAAGCCTGCTGTACATAATTCAACGCTAAGAAAGTTTGAAGTTTATTTTATCCTTTTATGTCTTTTTTCTTCTTCTTCTCTCTCTCTCTCTCTTCTCTCTCTCTCTCTCTATATATATATATATATATATATATAGATATATATATTATAGATATATATATATATATATATATATATGGCGAAATTACTGACCACATTATCAACCGAAAGTCTCTAAAATATGGGTTTAGCCACCATATGTCCAATATGGTTTAAGACATGTAAATGGTTTTTTACTGCGACTACTTCCCAGGTCAGGATTCAACGCGCAACACACCACACACACAAACACACACACACACACACACACAATATATATATATATAGATCATGTTTCCTTCATGTTAGATCAAAGGTTGCAGCTCCTCTGCCTCGGGCTTAAGCAGACCAGGTTAGTCTCGTGGTGTTGACTATAGGGATGTTTGCAAAATAAGAAAACGTGTAGTGTACTCTTCCCTTTATTTTTTTTTTCTGGGGTAAAGCTGGGGCGACCATCCCCAACCCAGCGCGTCCACAGGTGGCGGATCGTGGAACGGCCTCTAGGTATAGAGGTTAGCTGCGAATACCCAATAAGCAGCCGCGGACCAACTGGCGGTGGGCACAGAGGGCGAGGCAGGATCTCAGGATGGGTTCTGAGTTCCTTAGAAAATGCCTCATATGCTCGGAGACGTGCCTGCCAAGCGAGTCGGGGCGCTCTAACCCCTCCCCAGGGTAGGTGGAACCTGTTAGCTTTGGACAGCAGTCCATCTAGGAGACTGGAAAACTCAAATATAAACCCCCAAGTTCAAGGTGACCAGCGTGCTGAGGAACTGGATGGCCATGGGTAAACTGGTCGTGAACGTTGGACGTCTGGCAGGCGTGTGGGGCGGCACCTGGCGTATGGACTCCTGCGGGACATCCCCTGCCTCTTCCCTAGCAAGCAGGCAATGCTAGGGCGACCGTTTATTTCCTGCAATATCCAAACTCTGCTTATGGAATTAATTCAACACGGGAATTATAAATTCAGTAGCAATTCCATCAGTCCCAGTTGCCTTATTGTTTTTAAGTCGTGTGATTACATATAAGATTTCTTCAAATGTAGGTTCTTCAATTTGTGGTTCACATGTTAGAACCTCTTCCTGTGGGAAAGTGTCACTTGGAGCTTCACAATTTAGTAATTAAACAAAATATTCTTTCCTTGTGTTGCACATTTCCTCATTGGTATTTATCATATTCCCATTTTTGTCTTTTACACCATATGTGTTTTGTTTGTGCCCTCGTTTCATTGACTTCAATTCTTTAAAAAAACTGTCTGGATTCATTTTTCTAGTGATTAGTTTCCATATCTTTGATTATTTTACTCATATATTCTCGCTTCTGCTGTCGGACTATTTTTGTAGCCTCTTTACATTCATTTATATAATGCTCTTCCTTTTGGATTGTGGTATAATAAAACGTCCTTACCCTTTCCTATTTATGGACTCCCTTAAAAATAAACAAACCCTTACAATTACTGTTTAAGTAACTTACTTAATGCAGGAGAAAATAAAACAGCGATAGACTGACCGTGGCACAGCTAAATTTATTTTGGCTTGTTTTCTCTCCCGTATCTGGCCAATCCTGGCGAGGGGGAAAACAAAGACTGAAGCGGCCATTTCTAGTCAAGAGAACACACAAGAAAGTCGACCTTTCCCTTCGGGGAGAAGGTAGTTTGCCTTAAAAACATGATTCTATTCAAGCTATTGGTATGTTATCTACATTATTAAGATATATTTATGTATTACATAGACCAGTATGTTTAATTAAGAATTAGTTACAATTCTCTTAAACCAGGCTGGATGATGTTTACCAAAGAAACACATGTGGGCGCCACGCTGTAAATTTTCCTAGGTCTTACCATTTCAAATTCGTATGTTAATATCTTTTATAGGCATTATGAACTTATATCTAACTAAATAGTGTTTATAACCTATGAATAGTATGTGTACTGTAGTACACAGAGTATCAACTCTCATGTCAGAAACTCTTTTCAATTTAGGAAAGACTCCTGATTCATACTTCAGAGAAGAAAACTCGTTTCTGCCAATTTCATAGTCCTATGAAAAATAACTTCTATGCAATGGAACTATATATCCCTATCGATGCTTAGAAATCTGCAAATAATTTATGTACTGTAGAGATTGGACTTTAAAGAAACATTTTCTCAATGTAGGAGCAGACTCTTGATTTCATACTGCACAAGTAGAGAACTGGTGTCTGCCACTTTCAAATATCCTATGTAGTGTAAATGCACTGGTAAGGATGTCTCTGAACTTGTTTTATCCATGCGGGGACATACAAATGATTACGCATATTCCTGACTCTTACTTAGTCAGGGGATAAAATATTTTGCCACATTATAATCTGTAACTTGGAAATATAGTGCTAAATTTTAGTACCATTCTTTTGTTAACAGATTAGTAACCACTCCATGTGAGGGTGAACATATAATCATTTCATAAAATAGTGTTAGGGACAGGCCATGTTTGAATATAAATTCATGAACAATTAAACGCGTGATGTAAATGCATGTTCGGATAGGATTCACTCCGCATCACCTCACTGTAGTAGGAACAGAAGCGAAGATTGATGTGAATAAATTGCTTGAATAATAGCAGTCCTTGACAAAATATATCACAGCGACTACTATCCTCATCTGCTGTACGCAGTGGGGGAAAACAATGTATGTTTTAAGTTATGGATTAACCCCTGAGAAAACCCAAAAACAAAGGCTCCCTGCATCAGCATTATGATTAATTATTATGTATGAGTATCATGTACTTAATATCAGAGAAATGTACATGTATGTTTTTTTCTGGTATGAGAAATTTTCTTTGTTCTGATTGTTACTTTTTACTGTGGGAATATACATTTTAATGTTGCACCTTGGGATTAGAGGATGTTGATGTAAGAATACATATGTATGTCAGTACTTAAGAAGCCAATGGTGAATAGTCTTGACCTAGTGATGATTATAGTGCCGAAATGAAGACGCGGCATTAGAAACCAAAGGGATTCTGTATAGGCTATTCTCTTCAAGTAATGAGAGAGACAATATCAACATGTTGGATGGACAGAATGACTTCACCCATCCAATAGTCCCAGTAACAACAGAACAAAATATAAGTGAGAAAATACCTTACTCACTATGAAGAGTCAGAATGGCTCTACTCAGCAATGAGGGACAGTGGAACATGGACACCCACTCCTTTCCCCTTCTCCCCTTGGTGTTTTGTATTTGTGTTTGTAATTGTGTTGTAAACCTTTTACCATAACACAGTAGGTTAATGCTAGTGTATTCTTGTCATCCCTTTTCTATAGAAGAGAAGCAGGTGGTGGTTGAATTTGGTGGGACTATATCACTAACACTGGATCCTGGGTCAACAGCCATAAAGTGAATGTCCAAACCATAGTCCTGGATCTAGCAATACCTCAATGTTTACTGCGGCGCTCAATAGCTCCATAGCGAGCAACAGTAAAGTTGAAGATAACTGATTGGGTGAGTGATTAAGTCCTATTTTCGTAGGAAGATCCAGGATGGACTTCAAGATCTAATAATCTACAAAGATGAAGATCAACAAAGTAACTGACAACAGTGACTCGTCAGGTATACGTTTGAGAAGTATCATCTATGGCCTCATCATTCAACAAAATCAGTGAAACTATGGGACAATCCTTCTACAAGTTATTAAAACTAACAACAGTGAGTAATCTTCAACTGTTGGTTGGATTACCAAGTTAATATCCACAATGGATAAGTCTTCGAAAGAACATCTCACAGCTGCAAAAGTCAAACATAAGGTTCCAGCCATGCAACACCTAGTTCTAGCTATGAACACCAACTCAAACAAATGGGAAGAAGACATTGAACCAATACAACCAAGGTGCCAACTGAAAACCATACCTACACCAGATTACCTCAAGGTTACCAAACCTGAACACATAAAAAAAAAAGACCATATGAAAGCAGCCTAGCGGAGTAAATGCCTCTACGCCTGCAACCACAGGAATCACCTGATGGCTTGCAAACCCTGGATATGTGGTGGAGTCAATATTCTTCAGTTCCATGCCTGCAGCAGAATCCTGGAATTAATTCCAGATGAACCAAATGAATAACAAGCAGAATTGTATGTCTACACTGAAAGTAAATAATGAATCAGAACTCTGTGCTGGTCCCATGTCAGCCTAAATGCCAATAACGGTGGAATAGGTTATAGACTGATGACTAGGTGGGTGAAAAATCTGTGGGAACAAAATTGAGATTCGGATATTATAAGCCGAGACGCTGAAAGGTAGGCATCCTTTTCATCAGATATGGTGCTATAGGGAAGAACCTTAGTCCAAGACCAAAGATGCATCTCCTGAAGGTATGACCAACCCAGGCCTCAATTTCACACTGACACCGAGCCGTTCGCAAAGAAGATTCTTGAATTCAGCTCCACGGAGGAGATATGTGGTGAATTTATTTCATAATAAGGATTATAATTTGTTCCGCAACAAACTTCAGTGGACATTAAACATGACTGTGTGTATTTATTGCTGTCACGGATAAATATGGACATTAACTGCTTTGCACTGGAGAAGAATACCCATCCGCAATGCCTAAATGAACACTATAATTAATTAATTTAATTATTAGTATCAACTGTTTTCATGTGTGTTTTTTTCTTCTATGACATATAAAGAGTGTTATTGAGGTATAACCAATGATGGTTAAGGTAAATAGTATTTTGACATCAACTCATTATTTTTAAATATGATAATTGTACATAGTGTCAGAAACAAATATATATGTTGGGTTTCTGCACCTAGACCAATGTGATTTTGTCTAGGTACAATGAGTCGAGTAAGCAGAACCAATTTGTGGTTGTTGTGTTGTTTGTAATAACCTGGTTTTTTTCTGGGGTCACTGGGTACTATGTTGTAATACTGCATATCATTCCCATGCCTGTCTGAAAATGCATAGTGTTTATTACACATCTATATATGTAATCGCAGATCTTGAGTTAATACCTGAACTGTTTGTCCAAAAGTGTTGTGTACATCAAGTAAATGTGGTGTCCAATAAGTGGTTGTTTATATATTGTGAGCAATCAATATCCTTCTAGCATCTATAGTTAATTTAAAGGGTGATGAAGTGGGAAGGGAAACCTACACACAGATGCCATTGTTTCAAGGATTGAACTCTTTTCTCCTGAGATTTGTGGTAAATATCCCTGATCACCCTGCATTCTGACCCGTGACCAGAGAATCAATAATACCCCCTAGACATTTTAACGAATTATTCTCAGGAATTAAAAGCCACATCCCACATGGATGTTGTTGATGTCATTTAATCATAAATGTCTGGCATTCTTTTTCCTAATGACTGCTTCTTCACATTTTTGATTGAACCATCTGTTCTTTCTATGCGTGGTTAACACACCGAGACATTCTTCTGCGGTAGATTGAATTGTATTCTTGATGTTCAACCAAGTTTGGTCAACACTTTCCTCCAAAGGGTTTTGCAGAGTTTCAAGTTTACATTTTATTTCATCTGTAAATTTCTCTTCGAATGTAATTTCTTGTAGTTTTTCTGTTATATGTTGGGTGTAATCTTTGTAATTTAGTATAGAAAGCTCTCTTAAGTTTTATTTTAAATTTTGCTCCAACGAGGAAGTGGTCACTGTGACACTCAGCTCCTCTATAACTTCTAACTTGCATTTCTGTTGTTAATTAAAATGTGATCTATTTGATTATAGGTTCTCTTGTCACATGATTTCCAAGTTTGTTTGTGTATATCCTTTCTTTGTAGTCTGGTACTGCTAATCTGCAGTCCTTTGGCTTCTGCCAGGTTGATGACTCTCCATCCATTATCATTTGAAGTTGTATGTAGGCTTTCCATTCCGGCCACTTTTTTATTAGTTTGCTCTCTAACTATTTTTGCATTGAAGTCTCCCAGCACAATCAGGATGTCCTGTTTGGGGGTTTCTTCTATGGCATCTTCCAGATCATTATAAAAGTCTTCTTGAATATCATCTTCTTTCTCTTCAGTAGGTGCATGTATAATTAATCATCGTTATATTTTTCCATTTACCTTTTATTCGTAATTTACTAATCCTGTCATTAACAGCTTTAAAGTTTAAAACGTTCCCCCATAACTCTTTTTTGATGACAAATCCTGTTCCTAATTCATGTTTATTTTGGGTGTTTCCTCCATATATTATAATCATTCCATTTTGCTCTAAAGTACCCTCTCCTGACCACCTTATTTCTTGAATTGCTGTTATATCCACTTGATATTCAACCAGCTCCCGGGTTAGTTCTTCGGCCGCTCCAGCTCGATATAGTGTCCGTACATTCCATGTTCCAAATCTCAAAAGTCCTTTAACGTTCCAAGGTCGTTATCCAGATAAGTCAGTCCGAATTCGAGGCTCGTGTATCTTTCGTAACAAAAATGGTTTTTACAAAGGTGGGGATGTTAACCCCACGCTTCAACCCCCAACCTGGAGGACCAGGGTGTTTCTCTTTGTCTGTTCTCTACCCTTTGACCTGTCCGGCTTGGGAGGCCCTGCTGGTAGCTACGCTACCGCCGGCATAGCTCTCAGGGTCATTGAGAAACTCAAGCTCCCCCCACCACGACAATGTGGAAACACCATCGGGGGAGATAGCATGCTTGATTTTGCTAAATACACATTTGGATCCTCGTCGCTGCCGCATACTGATATTATCCTTGTGTGATACATGCGAGATAGCCGTGTGCAATAAAAGTCATCCTTCACAAATTAAACCAAACCATCCTTTACGGATTTCATGTATTTCATTGTCAGATTCTTCGATCCTCCGCCCAGAAAGACTTTCAGGTAAGTCAACTCTCCATGCCAACGCCATAAAAGGTATTCAAACACAACATTGATGATTTTTAATGCATTGTTTCATTTACATACGCAGGCAAAGATAGTCCTAAGACAAATGCTGCTACTTGGGTGTGAAATGGTATACTTTCACATATACCATACATGGCTTACAATACACATCTGCAATAATGAATTCTTTACTTGATCTTTAGGAAGGGACCTTGTGTTGTCAGATATATGATATGTACATTTGGCGCCATAAACACTTCTTCAAAATCGTGTTCCTTCTGTGCTGCCTGTCCTTCTTGTAGTTGAATTGTATCTTTTGACAAAGGCGTTGAAGACAAGCCACAAAAATTGGACAGCCTCTGTAACACAAATGATGTACACAATAGTGTTTCATTACCACAAGTATTGCAAATGAAGAGGTTAACTTGGTCAGCTGTCATTAGCATCCTTATTGTGGACACGTTCTGCTATGTGTTAGTCAATTTCCGTTGTAGAAATTGGAGTCTGCAGTACCAGCAGTAAATGTAATCACTCATCATTCACACCAAGGCCAGTGGTGCTGAATGCCTTGAGTTCTTCCCCGTGTTTCTTTTAAGGTGAAGGGACGTGGGTTGTTACAATAGGACGGTAACTGAGAGAAACAGGACTCAGAAGCACGTGTGGAAGCGGAAGAGTCGACCACCGTATCCAGTACATTATGTTTTGTTAAAAAGGGAATAGTCAGTTAGGTTGGGACTTAATGTGTGTTTATTTTTAATGTGATACTCTCTTGACAGACAGATGTTGACATGTACGAAAGAATAGATGAATGAGCGGATAGGTTGGTGGATGAACGGATGGGTGAATTTGATGGATAAATGGATGGATGGATGGATGGATGGATGGATGGATTAGTTGGTGGATAGATGCATGGAGTTGCGGTTATATAAGTAGCCGAGCTAGAACACATGAGACCATGTAGATAGACAGACATACAGAAAGTCAGACAGACAGACAGACAGGCAGGCAGACAAACAGAAAGACAGACAGACATAGACAGGCAGGGATAAACAGACAGACAAACAGACATACAGATATATTAGGGACATCCATTTGAAACCCGTTCCAATGGCTTTATTACAAAAGCATAAAAGAAACATTAACAGGTGTGGTAGAATTAAAGAAAGCATTCATTTTGAATTATTTATGCACCATGGGTTGGTCAGAAGAAGACTCCGTAGGCATTCAGGCAAGCATCCCATTGCTTAGGTAGGCGGCGAATGTCGTCCGCAAAAAAAGATTGTGGGTGTTCATTGAACCAAGTGTTTATCGCGTTCATTACGTCTGGATCTGTGTGGAATCGTTGCCCGTCCTTTCCGAAACATTCGTACCCAGTCTGTTACTGTTGCCTTCGACACACATTTGTTACCGCACGCTGACTGCATTCTTCGATGAATGTCCACTGGTCGACATCCTTCAAATGAAAGAAACTGAATCGCCGCTCTTTGAGCTTCTTTGGGCGGAGTTTTAATCAAGCCGGCCATTTTCTCAACGGTCAGAAACAGAACCTATGCATCATGGGACGATAAGCACATGCTCTTTGATTCATTAGATTCATCACTTATCACATGACTATGACACGATCATGTTCAACGTACGCAATTACGCGTGGTGCGGCACGAACGGATTTCAAATGAACGCCCCTTATAGATGGTCAGGTAGACATAGATGGATGAATGAACAGACAGATAGATACACGGGCAGGCAGACTGGCAGACAGGCAGGCTTTTTTTTTAGACAGAAAGACAAACAGATAATTATTTTTCTTCTACTCCTTCTTCTTTTTGTCCTCCTCTGCCGACTCCTCCCACTTCATTTTTTTTGCTCGTCTCACAATGCGTGAGACTGCATATAGTCCTATATTCCCCCCCCCCCCCCCCCCATGTTTAGCAGACTGTTATCACAAGACACGAGTTTCAGTTGCACTGGATAGATGGATGTCAAAATGTATGGTCATGAGTGGGTAGATGGGTGGATATATGGATGAAAGATGAGTGAATGATTGATGGATGGCTGGATATGAGGCTATGTATGTAGAGGTGTGTAGTCTCCAGGGAAGTGCGTCACAGCTAGTAGCCCCATCTCCAAGATCAGACCGTCCAACTTTATTTAGTGTGTATTTGTGTAAGTTTGTCTACCTCTAGACAGATTCCATCCAAGGTCACGGACTCTATCTACTCGTGGACATAGTTTCTTCCATATACATTTTGCCATAGCAGCGGCCTTGGAGCTTACTCTTTGATATTTCCAACTGTCGTGGGATATAACCACGAAGCAATATGATGCCCTAAATATCGGTGGTAATGAAATACCAGAGATTAGATATGCTGATGATACAGTATTACTATCCACAACGCAGTGTAGTATAGAAAAACGATAACCTCAACCCAAAAGAATAGTGAAAATCCCAACTTTTATCTTAATATAGCAAAAACAAAGATAACGCATACATATGAAATTAATATGCAGAAAGAAAAATATGTTAATGAGGGAAAATTGGAGGTAGTGGAAAATTTCGAATATCTTGGGTCATTAATTACCAACAATGGTGACACAATGAAAGAAATTAAAAGACGAATAACTATTGCTCTTCAAAAACTAAAATAACTGAATAAATTGGGCGTCGTGTGACAGACAGATATCCTTTTAAAGAGCATAAATCTTTCATATTACAACATACGCCAGTGAGACCTGGACACTTACTAAACAAGCTGAACAGCACATAAATGCCTTTGAATACAAATGTTATAGACGAGTTATAAGAATATCTTGGATACAGAAAAGAATAAATGCATCCATACGACAAGATCTGAATATTGAATAAGGTTGGCTACTAATGACGATAAAAAAAAAAAAATATTTTGGTCACTTGAAACGTCATGAAAGTTTGAATAGAACAATAATGGAGGTGTATATGCCCGGTAAGAAAGGGATAAGAAGGCCAAAGAGAAGATGGTGCAGGATGTGGTAGATGATCTCCAGATGTGTTTATCGGAAGCGGGACATCTTGCTTATGACCGAGAAGTTTTCCGGAAAGTAGTTATGGGAGCGAGGTTCTGGAAATGAAATGCTACTGAATGAATGAATGAATGAATGAATGAATGAATGAATGAATGTGATTCTTAACGTGCAACACTTGCGCAAGAGACCATCTCTGTGAGTGATGAAAAGAGCGTTAAGTGCATGGTGAGTTACTTCATTTTAAAATACTTCATGAAAAGTCCCCGAAACCGTGTTTTAGTGATGTTGATTTGCCTCATATACCGGGTGTTTGTAAAGTCTCACTACACTTTGTATGTAGAGCAAATTTGACAAATAAAGCACATGGTGTCATTTAAAAAATGTGCTCCATAGCCCATTGTGAAGCAATAGGCAGCGAATGGCTGTCGTCTGCTGGAGTAATTCTTAAAGTCTAGTTGGTCATTCGTCGAAGTACATTTGTTCCTGCAGTGAGGCGCTGTCGCCATTTGGGTGTGACAGATTTGAATCCCGGTCGATAACTATAGCTTTCAAATTTTATGTTGTCTAGTGCGTCCTCTAGTCTCTACTTCCTTCTTCTCCTTCTGTGAGTGCCAAACAATACTATGTATGTGTGTTTATTTGCGGAGTAATTCTTTGCACTCCAAACAGAATGCTGTTGTTATCAACGGAAGAAATACTTTTTTTTTCAAATTTGTTCTACATACAAAGTGTAGTGAGACTTTACAAACACGCGGTAGAATGTTCTTGAAACGAAAAACCGTAGTCATTGTTAACATATCGACGTATAATGTTACTTGGTATAGTGAGCAAGAGCAAACCAGGTAAATTGGTATATTGTAATCCCACGTAGGAACAACTCACGGAGTGGTTTGACTTGTGTACTTTCGTGTGCCAGTCATGTGTTAGTAATACGCCTGCTATTCTTGGGCTTGCTTTTGTCAAGGAAACATTCTGTAATGTATCTATCCACTTGATCAACTCGAGTCTTGCTATCTGTAGGTGCTCGCTAGCTGAATGGCTTAAACCTGATTCCTGCTACAGGCGCAAACAAATGTATGAAAGAAAGCGTTGAGTCTTTCGATGCGGAAACCGACTCAACAAAAGCGCCATAGTTGCGTGGCGTGGCAGTCGTCGCGACAAACTGGCAACTTTTCACATGAATGAGCTTTCGTCCACTCTGCAAGCCAAGCATGGCGACGAATCTCCGGTTGTTTTCGCCAGTAATGGACGAAAGTCCTCCCGACTGCGCAGACGGCCTGTCAAACGGCGTCAGAGTGATTCTCCATGTGTATATCAATTCATTAGGGCAAGACTGCGTGAGTCCCTCGCAAAACAGAGCACGGACATTTTTTAATCGGCATTTCGTTTCTCGCATGAGTTAAATAAAAATGAAGAGCAAATTGGTTACATGAGAATGTTTTATAGTGATCCGCCAACTACATGTTTGAAATATCAAATGTACAATTAGAACAGGGATTATGAGAGAAACAGTTATAGATTGAGAGACAGACAGGTAGAAGGGGAAAGTTAGACAGATAGACAGAGGAAGAGAGTCAGACACAGAGAGAGAAAGAGTGAGGGAGGTATGGAAGGAGAGAGAACGAACGAACGAAAGAACGAACAGACTTTATTTTCAAAGGGTAACAAATTGGGCACGCAGGCCCGTCTTACATTCGGCCCTTCCAATCACTCATCTTTCTTTCATCAACAGTGCATAGGAAAAAAACATTGTCACATGAATTTTTTAACCATAAACAATGCATATTACTATGTTGTGAGACACATCCACCACCCACCCACACATCCCCCATTCACTCCAACTCCCCCACCCAACCACACACACATACAATACATTCCCCACCCATCCACCACATCCCTACACCTACACATCTCCCCACCCACAGACACCTCTCACCCACCACACATCCCATCCACCCACACCCCAAGCACACATACATTCAATAACCCACACATCCCCCACCTACACACATCTCCCCACCCACTCACATATCCTCTACCCGTCCCATTTCCCACCAACAATAACTCACCTAATATCCTCCTCCACCCACACACCTCCAACCACCCAGCCAAACACACATTCCTCAGCCATACACACATCTCCCCGTCAACTCACATATTCCGCACCTACCCACACACAAATTCCGCACTCACCCACAAAATCTCCCATCTCCCCCAGCCCACTCACAGATCCCGAGCCCACACCTACAAACATCCCCCACCATCTCCTAACCTGCACACACTCACCCACCCACATATCCTCTACCCACCCACACATCCTCTACCCACCCATCCCCCAACTAAACATCCCTTAACCACACACCCTTACTCATATACAATCATCCACCCACACATCCTCTACCCAACCACACATCCTCCATCCACCCATTCCCTCAGCCACACATCCCTTAACCACACACCCCTACCCATATACACACACATCCCCACCCACGCACAATCTCCCCACCCATACAAACATCCATACAAACATGAGAGAGAGAGAGAGAGAGAGAGAGAGAGAGAGAGAGAGAGAGAGAGAGAGAGAGAGAGAGAGAGAGAGAGAGAGAGAGCGAAACTAATGGGCAACGTCAATAATTGTCACTGTGTGGGAACATGGCAAATGATAAGTAAAACACGCTTGTACACGCTGTTGGGCGCAGTGAGGCATATAGTGCTAGACTCTATATTTGTTAGAGCAGTCGACACTCTAGGGTTGACGTGGTCAACGTCACGCCGACGGCCTTCACCTCTCGAGACATTTCCTGGTACCTGTTTTATACTGGGTCGACATGGAAGCACCTTTCAAGTTCAGCCTCTATGCTAATTCGAACGCATGTGGACGGCCTTATTACCACTACGCTACCAAGACTCCCCGTAGGGATATGGTACACTCCCATAATTATCGCAGTATTCGGTGTCCTTTGATATCAGAGACCAGCTGTGGTATGTAAAGGAAACAGTTTACTCCTTTGTCATTAACAGCAAAGCTAAACAACGTTGTTTCAATGTAGCACTGTAACAGTCACCAGATACGTGGAGACAGCTGTGTAACCATTGTCAGTCATTGAGTTTGGCCTGGAGAGTCGTCCCAACATTTTCATAAATTAAGTTACCGCTCACACTGGTATTGTAGTGGGTGCGGGTTCAAATCCTCGGCGCTCCCAATCCAAGCGAGCGAATTAGGGACACATGTCTCTTTTAGACTGATTACAAATCCATGGACACGCAAGTGCACAGCTGAAAATAACTCTGCTGGTTTTAGTGTTCCCAAGGAGTGGGAAGGAGACGTTTAGATGCCTAGATTTATGTTTATTAATTAACTACTAGACGGGGCGAGTTTCCTCCCTGAAAATATCCCTTCCCTGGTTAATATAACCACTACCACATTAAAGTACTATAAGTAAACATACACATTTAAGTATACTTGGAAAATACTAAGATAGAACTATGAGTTAAACAAACTAACATTGCACGAGGGTAAATTAATAAGTAAGTCACAAGCTGCTGTAGAAAAATAACTAACTATGATAACAACTTGAAACCAGTTTATTTTTATACATACATATTGTCCCTTTATTTCTCAACATCATAATTGTCACCAACATTGATTCATTTATCCCATCGTTTTATCAGTCATCCCAAACCGGCTGCATAGAACTGCGTGCTTTGTTTTCATTTACCTACCATCCCACAGAACTGTGTGACTTACTTATTGACTCGCCCGCGTTACGTTTTCTACCCAGCTATCACCGCTTTACGTGAAATCGCTAGGGGCTAAGTCCACGAGACATTTCGCGAATGACACCGAAGTTGAATGTGAAGTGAAAACGTGGTGTTATGATGGTTTGTGGTATGATGATTATATTATAGTGGTGATATCGAGTTAAAGAGAACTTTCAAAAGGCCGTTTTCGAAGCGAAGATCTGCACAGGACAGGCGGAGAAAGACGATAACATAGATAGATTCGAGATGTAATCTCACATCACAGCAACGGAGGCAGGAAATCCGGCTCTGGAATTTAGAAACACTTTGTGGGGGAGAAGTTCTAATGCACAGCATCAACTACTGTTTATTGCCTTCATCGACCTCTCAAAGGCATTTGATTTGGCCAGTCCTGAGGGTCTATTCAAGGCACTAAAGAAAATTTTAGCTGTCCACCAACTCGTCCGTGCCTTGGGGAATCCTTCCACACAGTCATGAAGGGTATAATCAAGTTTCATGGTGCAACTTCAGAAGAGTTTTAATTCAAGAATGGAGTTAAGCAAGGTTGTGTACTAGCTCCCACTCTCTTTGGAACATACTTGTCACTTCTACTGAAATATGCCTTTCGTGATCAATATGGTGGTATATACATTCATTCACGCTCAGATGGTGGCCTTTACGACGCTCAGAGAATGAAGGCCAAGACCAAAATTAGGAAGGTAATGATAAGAGGCCGGTCTCCCTGGTCGAGAGGTTACACGATATTTTCCGTAATCTCGTATACTCTCGTGAGTAACGTGACGTTGTGCGAGAACTGGTAGCGGTTCTCTCCGCGTCGGCAACTTAGGGGTATGTGAGCCGGTCGCTAAGAAAGCAATGGCAAACTACTGAGCGTAATCTTGCCAAGAAATCAACAATCAGATGAAAGATGCTAATGTTGACAGAGATGTCCTGTAAAGGATATGCGAACAAAAAAAATGATAAGTGAATTGCTGTTTGCAGATGATGCTGCAATTACGACCCACTCTGAAGAAGAATTAAGTCTACTATCTGCATTCTGCAATGCTTATTCTGAATTTGGTTTAATAATTAGCAAAAATAAGGCACAGATTATGTCACAAAGTGCACATGGGGTACCATCAATATTTATTGACCACGCCGAACTGGAGATAGTAGACCATTTTACATATCTAGGATCAGAGGTAAATAGCAAAGTATCCCTAGATCAGGAATTCAACACCAGGATTGTTAAAGCAGCAACAACAATGAACAGGTTAACAAAGCGAGTCTTGGATAATAGGAAACTTACTGCCAAAACGAAAAATCCTTGACTATCAAGCCTGTGTCCTTAGTACTCTTCTTTATGGCAGTGAAGCCTGTCAACTTACTCACACCAAGAGAAATGTTTAAACAGCTTATGCGGTGTCTGCGAAGAATACTTGGTATTAAGTGGCAAGACAATATCATAAATCACAAGTATTTGAAAGATCTTTTTTTGGTGAATTACAGATGGGTAAGAGATCTCGGGGTCGGCCTCTACAACGACACACAGAGTGTATAAGCGGGGCATGATTGATACAGGCATTGATAATGCACTCTGGGAGCAAGTCGCTGCCGAACATGTTGCATGGATGGCAAATCATCATGTGCCATGCCGATAAGCGTGGGTGGTCATGTTTTGCCATCTCACTCGATCACCAGAGTCTTGGATCAACTCAGTGTTCTTGTCTCGACAACCCAGCGTGGCCATGCCATCCATGAATTTACATCTCTACCCTCCACTTATTCTCTTCCCCTTGATCTTGCCAGTTGTCACCGAGTTCTCCAATTTATTTCTGCTCATAACGTGACCAAAAATTATGGCTGCCTACGTCTAATTTTTTTAATCAATTTACGGTTTTCTTTCATTTCTTATATGACTTGGTTTTTCTGTCTGTCCGTGGTATTCTTTGCATTTTCCTCAGAAACCACATTTCCACAGCCATCGGGTGTTTTTCATCTTGTCCGCTCATTGTCCACGCTTAAAATTCTTACGAAAGAACAGGTTCTGTGTAATACCTCAACACCCTTATTCTCGTTGCAAATGACATCATTTTATTGGTCAATATGTTTTTCATCTCGCAAAAGGCTGCCTTTGCTGTGGTAATTCTTGTTCTAATCTCTTCAAGGCATCTCCCATCAGATGTTATGACTATTACGAGATAATTGTACCGATTCACTTGTTTAAGAATATTCCCATTTACTTGTATATAACATTGTGGTATTTCCTTTTTCTTAGTTATGTCCATAATCTGTATCTTTTTATAAATTAATTCTAACCCAAGTTGTTCACTGTGTACAATGAATAATCGCATCTACTACATTTTGCAGATTCTACTCATTGCCTGCAATCAATACTCTAGTGACGCAGCGGTGTTTCCAAGACACCAGGGCCGGGTTATATACTGGCCAAGACCTATTGACGCGTCCTCGTCGAGCGTCCTGGGCATCAGGTCCCTTCGGGGTCCTGGCTAAAGTCAGTATGGTCGCCGATTCCTCCGAAGTCGGAGAGTGTCTGCCTGTACGGCGAAGAACCACCAGTCTGCACACTAATAAGCCAGACATGGGACAACGGATACTCACGCAAACCTCAGGTCCTGCATGACATCACACTGATGTTGGACAACAGGATGCCTTCATCCGACATACAGGACTTCGCGTTGGAGCTCAAGCCAACGAACACAAGCAAGCAAGCAATACTGTATCATCCGCGTATCTAACGTTGTATATGTTATGTCCCCCACTGATGATTCCTTTCATATCGTCAACATTTCTGAAAATATTTTTTACTATACAGGGAAAAAAGATCTGGGAACATTACACATCCCTGTCTCCCACCTCTCTTAATAGGCTGCTATTGACCTACTACTTCATTATCAATCTTTATGGTAGCTTGTTGTTTCCAATATATGTGTTTTATGAGTCTAAGGTCTTTCTCATCACTTTGTTGATCTGCAAGCATCTCCATCATGTTGACACGCCTTTGTGTAGTCAATAAAGCAAAGAGGAGGGCAAATATCAGAAATGGAATAAAGACAAAAGAGAAAATGATATGCAGCTAAGTCACACACTGAGTGTGAAAGACATAAGATGGTGCTTGATAGTGAAAATGACCATATGTTCACATGCATCCATTGTGGGGGAACATTTACAGCGCGAATTGGTCTGATCAGTCACATTCGTTCCCGTCATAGGTTGTAGCCATTATGTCTTTTTGAAGCACAATGTTACAAACAATCGTCTGTCAAGACGGTAATGTGCCAATGACGTTTCCCAATATTTTTACGTTTCGCGAAAGGCTACCTTTGCCATGGTGAATATTGTTCTAATTTCTACAAGGCACCTTCCATCAGATGTTATGACTGTTCAGAATTTATTGGACCAATTCACTTATTTAAGAATATTCCAATTTAAATTTACATGGATATTACATGTCATTCTTCTGCGCCTCAGAACAGGACACAATAGATTACGCAACCACATGTATACAAAATTCAAGATTGGTGACTCAGCCATGTGCACTTGTGGTTTGGCGTCGCAGACAGCAGAGCACATACTCCAGGATTGCCCAAACTACAACATATCCAGGCGAACCTTCTGGCCTAGAGAGACAACAGTGAAAGATAAACTCTATGGACCGCTGAATGAACTAAAAAAGACTGTTAGATTCATACAAGAGACAACATTGCAGTTATAAACATAATTTAGGCGAACGAAAGAAGAAGACTAGCAATTATACTAATTTCACTAGCTATATATACGGTTGCATATTATATTATTGTTCTTTTTGAAGTCTGCAAGCTTGGAGATTCTTCTTCTTCAGCATTCCGAGCCATTGAGGTTCTTTGCTGCAAATACAATCTGTCTCCATTCGTCTCTCTGGTGGACCTTCTCATGCCAGTCGTTGATTCCAAGTGCTTGTAGGTCTGTATGTATATTATCTCTCCACCGCCTTCTTGGTCTACCTCGGGGTCTACGGTCATTTATTTCCTGAGTGTAAGCGAGTTTTGTTTCCCTATTATCTTCCATTCTTTCTATATGCCCCAGCCATTGTAGTCTATTAGCCTTCATGATACCAGTGATTAGCGGGGACTTAAACAAATCATAAATGTCTTTGTTACTTCTTCTTTTCCACTCTCCACTTTGTGTATCCCTAATGGGTCCAAAGATGCGTCTTAAAATTTTGTTCTCAAAGGTTTGTAACAAGGCTTCGTCTCCTTTCGTTGTACTCCAGGTTTCAGAGCCATACAGCATTACAGCACAACTGGTCTGATCAGTGTTTTGTAGATTGTGATTTTGGTGTTACGAGATAGCGCCTTTGATTTTAGTAGATGTTGTAGTGCATAGTATATCTTATTTCCAGAGTTGATTCTAGTTTGTATTTCTTCCCTTATGATGTTGGAGCAGTTGAAGATTGTACCCAGGTATTTGTATGTTTCCGTTCTTTTAATGGTCATATTATCTATTTGTATGTGGCCAGAGTTTTTAGCCATTCGGTCTCTTGAAATTACCATATATTCTGTCTTATCTTGGTTGATAACCAGCCCCATCTGTTGGGCTTTTTCCTTTAAGTGAGTCAATATTTCTAATGTCTTTTGTTCACTTTGCCCTATAAGCTTGGAGATTGTGACAGTATAATTTGGTTAAAATATGCGAACCTAGTCAAGTACGACGATGACCAAATCCCAGGATTGATGCTTTACGCCATTTTGATGGATGAATCAAAACAAAGACGGAAAGTGGGCAAATACAGCAAAATAGGTAACTGGTCAGAACATGAAACTGTTGATAGTTCTGTTCATATTAACGAATATCAATTAGTAGAAGTTTTCGTTGTTATTTTAGAGATGCAAACTGTAGTAAGCCCTATCACAATTTTAAATTTGAGAATTTACTAGTCTTATCTAATGAGACGGCCACAGTCACACTAGTCACAGCCAAGATAGGCCTTGAAATTCAAAAGGGAGAGTCTATGACGCTTTGTTTATTCACGCTTTGTCCATTTGTATATATGTCTATCTGAATCTCTATCTAACAAACTGACTGTCTGTCTTTCCATATGCATATGTATGTCTGGTTGACTCTCTGTGTGTATGTGTATGCGTGTGTGTCTCTATCTGTTTGCTGTCTGTCTGCCAGTTTATATATATCCGTTGTTTATTTGTCTGTATCTCTGACTGCCTGCCTCTCTCTCTCTCTCTCTCTCTCTCTCTCTCTCTCTCTCTCTCTCTCTCTCTCTCTCTCTCTCTCTCTCTCTCTCTCTCTCTCTCTCGGTCGCTCGGCCAGTCAACCTGCCTGTTCAGAGTATTGCAGGGAGAGGTTGAAAGAGATGTATGAATTGGCATGGTGGAACACAGATGATCGACGAGCGAGTGTCGGGTTGGATCTAGCTACCCATCTACCTGCGTACCTACTCATCCACCTACCTGCCTAGCTACCCACATACCTGCTTACTTAACTACCTACCTGTCTACCTACCCACATATCTGCCTCTCTAACGATCTATCTGTCTAACAACCCACCTACCTGCCTACTTAACCACTTTCGTGTCTATGAATATGAAAACTATGAATATTACAAAGAATTATCGCCGAAGCAACGGAGTACGTGCTTTGTGCTCGATACTTTTGACAACAGCCAGCGGGGAGAGAATTAAGCGGAGGAGAAGAGGTAGGGGAGAGGGGGGAAGGAAAAGGAAGAAGAGGGCTGGAGCCAGAAGGGGTAGAAGGAAAACGGATCGTTTGGGACTCAAAAATGTGTGGGTTGGGTATTGGAATTGCCGTAGTGCAAAGCAACGAGGACCAATACTGGAGAAACTGGTACTAACTAAATTACACTCACTTTAAACAACACAATTCTAAATACCCAAAGAGATGAAGGATTGACTTTCACCCAATGAATTGCTGAAAAATTTAAAAAAACATTGTCGGGCAAGGAAACGAACGATTGACATTTGACTTTCATCCAATTAATTGCTGAACAATTAAAAAAAAAAAAATGTCCGGCAAGGAAACGAACCTCGAGCTCCCACCCATCAGGCGGGCGCACTATCAACTATGCCACTGACGACACGTTTTCCAATCAACGAAAATGTATAATATAGCCGCAAACTTAACGTTAAATCACGTGACCAGCCGTGCCCTGCGAATAGACGCTTTGTTTATTCGCAGGCCCTACGAATAGACACTTCCAATTCAAAATCTAATCTAATGCATGATGCCTGTAAGTGAAGATATGCACAATTTTGTGAAGGTGAGACGAGTTGCGATTTTTCTTGCTATTCACCCGTAAGTGTAGCTCTCCAGTGTGTCCCATTACCTCCGATTACCTCCTCCAGCGGGTGTGCGTGTGTGTGCGTGCGAGATTGTCTCAAAATGGTCATATGAAAACTGACTTCAAAAATATGTTCTCTTTAACTTTAGTAGGTCAAATCTCACGTTTTGTGTGTTGAAAAGTGTAGCGCAATATCGATATGCGGCAGCCGTCATGACCGTGGGTTTCCAATTCACAAAGTCACATCTTCGCAGAAAATCTGTTTTTCAACGACAATTCGAGCAAGTTTAGCAATGAAAATATACTGATTCAGGGGCAATATTTTATATGGCAATTAAAATTCACATTAAACAA
Source organism: Cepaea nemoralis (assembly GCA_014155875.1). Taxonomy (NCBI): domain Eukaryota; kingdom Metazoa; phylum Mollusca; class Gastropoda; order Stylommatophora; family Helicidae; genus Cepaea; species Cepaea nemoralis. The sequence continues at coordinate 224,823 of JACEFZ010019797.1, forward strand.
AGACATCTATTGGATTCTTCATCTATTTCCGATACGGCGTGATTGTTCCGCTGCCTTTGTGTGATGCGCTCCCCGGCAATCGGCAGTTTGCACAGATCCATAGAGCACACTTTGTTCACAAACTTCCAGTTTCTTAGTTCTATATAATCATGAAACCCAAAACGGCGGCTTGACTATATAACTATCTTTGTGAAACAACCATTGTGTTCTCGCTAGCGTCTTCAGTAAGCCGTCCACCTGTCTGTGTCATGCGGGAGACTGCGGTTCTCTTCCAGGCTGGGCATATTTTTTTTTAAATTTTTCACAAAATTATTAGGCGATATAATAGAAACTATTAAACATTACGAACTAAAATATTATATAGAACTAAGAAACTGGAAGAATTTTTGGCCATTCCTATCTTTTTGATTTCTATTTCACTTCTGCCATCATCTGTTATTATATGTCCACGATAGGAGAAACTTGTCACTTATTATAGTATCTGCCCGTTTACTGTGATGTTCATTGATGACCTTTCCTTTTCACTGCTAATTATCATAGTTTTTGTTTTTTGAATGTTAATATCTAAGCCACATTCTGCACTGTGCCTGTTTACTTGTTTCACTAGGTCTTGTAACTCTTGCTCACTTTCTGCTAGTAACACGGTATCGTCAGCATACCTAAGATTGTTTATGATTCTTCCATTGATGTTAAGTCCAGGCATTTCAACTTGTTTAAAAATTCTTTCTGTGTATATGGTGAAGAGGCTTGGGGACAGTACACATCCCTTTCGGACTCCTCTTTTTATCTCTGTAGGCAACGAATAGTTATTTCCTCATCTTATAGATGCCACTTGTTCCCAGTACAATTTACTAGTAAGTCTGATGTCCTTTCCGTATCTTGAAGGCACGTAATTAGTCGTTCATGTTGTACTCTATCAAAAAGCTTTCTTTAGTCTATAAAACAAACATATATACTTTTTTGAACTTCTATATATTTTTCAATTAACATCCTCAAACAGATAATTGCTTCTCTGGTGCCGCTGTTTTTGTGGAACCCAAATTGTTCTTCAGCTACTTCCTCATCTATTTTATGTTGAATTCTTTCTTGTATGAGCTTGAGTAGTATCTTAGTTATGTGGCTCATTAAGCTAATAGTTCTGTAATCCTCACACTCAACAGCTCCTGGCTTCTTCGGTAGTGTGATGAAAATGGATGTTTTCAAATCCTTGAGGATGCACCCAGTATTATATATATCATTAAATAATTCTGTGATAGTTTCAATGCCAAAGCTGGATAAGGATTTTATCATCTCTGTTGTTATCTTGTCAGGACCTGCAGCCTTTCCTTCTTTCATCTTTTTAATAGCCTTTTCTACTTCAGCCTTTAATATTTTTGGTCCATCTTGAGTATTATACAATGTTGGTCTATTGACCCTGTTGTCCCAGAATAAATCTTCTGTGTACTCTGTCCATCTTTTTATTATGTCAGTGTTATTAATTATAATTTCTCAATTTTTTCCTCTGATACAACCGTTTCCTGTTATATTATTTTTCTTCTTTGTAAATCTTTTTATATGTTCATGTAATTCTTTCGAGTTGTGTTTTATTTCCAGATCCTCTATTTCTTTGCATTGTTTCTGCAACCACTCTTCTTTGGCAACTCTGCACATGTGACATATTTCTCTATCTATTAATATATACTCTGGAGTGTTCTTTGCTTTCTTTCTTTGAGTCATTTTACACAAGATTTCATTGGTTATCCATAATTGTTTTTTCTTATTTATCTTCACTGGCAAGGTGGTATTTGCGATCTGAATACTGGTTTTTACACTGTCCCATTTTGTATTTTATCCTCAGGATTTTCACATCTATATTGTTCCATACTTTCAATGATTAGCCCATCATATCTATTTTTTACTTCAGCCAGGTATAGTTGACTTATTTCTGGTTGTTTCAATGCCGATATATCTACTTGAGGTGTCCTTATTCCTGGGATTTTAAGTTTTATTTGTAATTTTAGGACTACAGGATTATGGTTAGAGTTGATATCAGCACCAGGGTATGTTTTGGCATGTTTAACATTGTTTTTAAATCTGTTTCTAATCATAATGTAGTCAATTAGGTTTCTTGTTCTATCTGCAGGGCTTTTCCATGTATACAGTTTCCTAGGGTTATGTTGGATAAATGTGTTGCAAACAATAAGGTTGTTTTCTTCACAGAACTGTATTAGCCGGTTTCCTCTGTCGTTTCTGTTTCCTATACCATATTTCCCTACTATCTGCTTATATTAATTTTTTTCCAACTTTTGCCTTCATGTCTCCCATGACAATTAGGACCTCTGATGATTTTACAACTTTCAGTGTTTGTTGTAGGTCTTCATAATATTCTTCTAGCTGTTCATCACTATAATCAGTTGTTGGAGCATATGTCTGAAGAATTACTATGTTGAACGGTCTTGCCTTAATTTTGAGAAGTATCATCTTATCTTTATGAGTCTTCTTCTTCTTCTTCTTCTTCTTCTTCTTCTTCTTCTTCTTCTTCTTCTTCTTCTTCTTCTTCTTCTTCTTCTTCTTCTTCTTCTTCTTCTTCTTCGTGTTCATCTGGAGTGTTTTTTTTCAGATGTGATTGTGGTGTGTCTCGTTATGCACCCTTGGGTCGAGACCCTTAGGCAGACATATCCTACTTTTAGCGTGCATTTTTTACAGGTTAGCATTCCTGTGGGACTCTCACGTTTGTGGTGCCGTCCACATCCCAGCTTGTCAAGTTGGAACAGTCGAATGCTTCACGATCAGCTCTCAAGGGAAGGCAGGGACAGTCCATGGCATTTTCCACCATCCAGGGTGGCTTCCATAGTTGCAGAGCCGACACATAGCGCCCTGGTGTTGGGCTCACCGAGGGAATCGTTCTGCTTTAATTCCTCACTTCGATATATTCGCTTCCCTTGCCGAAGCCTGACAAAGACCACAAAAAATTCAGGGATATCGAATTATAACCATGCAGAATACAATAGGCAAGCTGCTGGAGAAGGTAATTGCCAGGAAAATATCAAGCCAACTAGAGAGGCAAGGTGTTTTCCCACCTACCCTGGGTGGGTACCGTCCAAAAAGAGAAACCTGGACCAATGCAGCAGTCTTTGCCCATGATGTCTATGAAGGTTTCCACTCAGGCACTGAAACTGTTGCTGCAGCGATTGATCTTGAGGACGCATACAACAGAGTACCACTGGATTTTTTAATGTTTCAGCTTCTTGAACTAAACGTAAGTCCATTCCTCCTTAGTTGGATCGCTGCAGCCCTCTACCAACGGAAAGTAGTTTTTAGATGTTGCCTTGACACATGCCGACGCATCTCAACTCCAAGACATAAAGTTGCTCGTACTCAACAACAACATAATAAACAGCGCTCACCTTGATGAAACAGACGCAAACCAGCCGATGGCAATTTCAGGCATTTATTACATGCTCTCGCAGAATAACAAAGAATGCTATTCCATATTATAACCTGCCCCTGAAGACGGGGACGGGTGGTTATATAGTTATACAGACTCAGTTCCCGAATTCTGCCATTGCCTTAGGAAGGTCGCTCTTTTCCCAAGGATTTACCTGCCGCGTTTAACTTGTCTAAGGGTTATTCCTGTCCCGGTCCCATCACCGTATGAATGTGAGACAACAGACGATTTTCCTCGCTCACTAAGAAGATTGCACCAACCAGATCCTATCCTCTCCAACACGGAGCCCATAGAAAAACACCGCTGTTCTGCTGTCCTCTCCCCGAAGCGTTAGATGTGGCAGTAGTTGGACTTCGGAACCAACAACAATATATCCTGGCCTACCACAGGGATCACCATTATCTCCGGTACTGTTCAACGCCTACACAGTGAGAATCACCAGTGAGCAGATCACTGGACCTGGCAGGACATTGTCGTATGCCGATGATGTTTTAGTGTATCGTCAGGGTAAGGATAGAGAGGAGGTTGCTGTGGAACTACAAACCGAACTCAATCGCATAAGTACTTGGTGTGATGAAGCTTGTTCAATGGTCAACCCAACAAAGGCAACAGTGACTTGGTTCTCGTTGAATAATCATATTGTCAACAATCCAACACCAACTGTAATGCTGTGTTCAGAGACGGTGGAAAGAACGCAGGCAATGAATTACCTGGGGATACGGTTTGATCGAAGCCTTGCTTATAATGTGCACATAGACCAGGTGATAACAAAGGCCAAGCGGGGTTTGGCAGCGATGCGGGTGATGGCGGCAGCAAACTGTGAGCAGCGCCATCTATGTCTTCTGTACGAGGGGCTGGTCATGTCTGTTTTGGAGTATGCAATGGCAATCCTGACTCTCAGCCATAAGCAGATAGAAAGGATGGAAAGGATACAGAATGAAGCTATGCGCATTATTCTTGGATGTACAAGAGATACAGCATGCATACAAGAGATACAGCATGCAGGGCGATGCGCTACCTTCTTGATTTTCCAACCATTGAAGAGAGAGTACAAGTTTGCAGGGCACGCGCCTACCTCAGAATTAACGCAAACACACAACATCCACTGCATAGTGAAATTAGGAAGGTGAAGGGCAGCAGGTTAAAAAGAGGACGGTCGTGGATGGGTCAAGCCGAAGACATTCTTCAACAGGTGTGTTCACTTGAGGACTTAGAACCTGGCGAGGAGTGGGTGCAAGTGCCAACAGACTTCTGCACATCCTTTTCAGTTTGCATCCAACTAGATAGAAAATGCAGACAAGAAAATCCGGCTGCTGTGGAGGCTGAAGTACAAGCGTTGATTTTCGAGAATTCGCTAGACGGTGACGCGGTCATCTACACAGATGGGTCGGTCGTCCGACATGTGAGAAGCTCATGGGCCTTTACAGCTCGGGCCGGAGGGAGAATAGTGAAGGAGGACTCTGGTGCTTTCACTGAAACCACAAGTAGCCTGACCATGGAAGTCATGGCAGTAAGTAAAGCAATAACATGGCTCGAGACACAGACATTCACTAGGGCTTGTTTCCTTAGCGACTCAATGAACATGATCAAGAGGATAGAGGAGGGGTCGATCCGAAGAGAATGGTTGCTGCCTCTGAAGCGGTCTCGGCTGGCAAAGATTAGTTTCATCTTCGTGCCAGGTCATGCGGGAGTACAAGGAAATGAGCGGGCTGACAAGCTCGCAGGTGAGGCTACTGTGGAGGGCGGACGCGCCATGGACCAGGCTAACATTCTGAATGCTCTACGAGAAGTGAGACTTTTGCGAGAACCAAGTGATGACTGTGAATCTACAACAATGGCCAGACTGCGGGAGCAGCAAATTAAAAGAGGGGTGGCCAAACAAGAACACTACGCAGGAAGCCAAAGAAGATTGATAAACCAACACAGAACTGGCGTCGTTAGCCGCTACACGCTGCGGGATTTGCTGAGGAGGGGATCCGAGCACTTATGGACTGAATGGTTCGATGTGCAACGAGGATGATCTGTCGACTAACTAACTAACTTCGATATATTGGGCATATCGTTCACCATGAGCCTTTCCCGCACTGACCAGACCGGTCTGCAGACGGTATCCACTCAGCGGGTTTTCGATACGGACATGTGCTTGTTGATGTGCCCGTCATAGCTGTTCCGGGCACAATGAACATTCGGAAAATAGCTAGTCAGAGCTTTTCAGGACAGAGCTATTCGGAAAACTAGTTAGTCAGAGCTGTTCCTAGCACGAAAGACATTTCACTCGGACGTTTTTTGCGTTGTGCCTGATTTATTTGCACCCGTAGGCCAGAACATCCGACTTCAGCGGGCATTTTTACGGGTTGATCTTCCTGGGGTTTCGAGAGACATTAGACTGTTAGTGCTGTGGTGTCGCCCACATCTCAGCTGGTCAAAGTAGGATGGTCAGCGACATCACAGTCAACCCTCAAGGGAAGGCAGGGGCAGACCATGGGCGTTCCCTGCTATCCAAGGAGGCTTCCATTATTGCAGAGCCAACACATACTGCTCTGAGACTGGGCTCACCCGAGGAATTACCTCGTCCTGCTCATGGCTGCTTTGATACCTCACTTCCATGTATTGGGCATTTCGCTTGCCACTGGTCGCTCAAGCACAAACCAGGAACGGTCAGTGGGACACTCAAGCTCCCCCACCACAGCAAGGTGGAGACACATCGGGGGAGTCTTTATGAGTCCAGAATCCACTAATATTTTTCTCTAAATTTCATTGTACTAAAATCCCACTCCTCTCTCGTGATGATCTCCTCCTGAGTTAATGAATATGTAATATTCTCTCCTTATATAACTTGTATCTGTCCATCTTGTTTCTGATACGCCTAAGGATATCTAAATTCATGTTTTTTGCTTCTTCAATAAGGTTATCAAACTTCCCTGCTTGATATAGGGTGCATACGTTCCACTTACCAATTCTTAGACTTCTCCTTCTACTTTTCAGGTAGGTAATGTCAGAATGCACCTTTTCAAAAGAATTTGGGATGCATTCATCATTATGCACTTCCTTATTCACTATAGGAGTTGTCTCTTCCCTGTGAATATTTACAACAGGCTCATCTCCAGGGGGCCAAGAATTACCCGTATCGCTTTTTTCTTGTTGTTGAATTACCATTGCTGTCTTTGGGATATTACATGGTGAGGTCCCAATCTCTTCCACGATGGCCAGCCACGTTCACTATTGTGTAATACAGTTCTAAACATGTTTAATTTATTTTACTGGTAAGTAATTTTTGCATTGCACTGGTGTAATGATTTCATTTTGTTATGTAGACTAATTTCAGCATGGAGCTTGTGGTGGCAGTAGCTATTGGTGTTCTGTCTGTAGTGTTTGTTCGCTGCGTTGATCACACTGATTATGATACTCAAATACAAGTGCAGAAAGGTGGACCATCTGACAGAGGAGCATAACAAGGAATCTAGGTATTTTTATTTTTACAATTTACATTGGTATTGATCTGATAAATTATGTATGTATTTGTTTTTACTGTATGTAGAGGATCACAGTGTCTTTCTTTTCTTTATATCTCATAATAGAAGACCAGCAAAGAAGTGGTAATTTACATTTCAGTTTTCTGCTTTATTAGTAAATATACATGCACTTGTCCAAGTTTTTCTGGCCCAGTTGTTAAATCACTGTCTTTTACATGTGAGCTTCGCTGGTTTCACCTTTCCTTCCCAGAGAATTGTGAAAATTGTCTTTTACTCGTTTTTATGAGGTGGGCCAACCCCAGAGCTATACTGGTTGGGGAAAAACTAATCTTCCTCTGCTGGGGATTGAACCCAGGACACTATCTTAGCAGGTATGTGTACCACCATACCACTGCATGTCCAGCCCTATAAGATAAGGTTACCTGCCTTGTAAGATCGCTTTTTCAAATGTTGAGAAGCTGTATATTTATCACTAATGTACTTGCACAAATACATTCACACTTTGTTTTGTTTGTTTTGTAAGTTGAGAAATGATAATGGTACTGTGTGGAAAGATATTGCCACTATTGTTTTAGTAATTTCATGATCATAAATCGCATTTTAGAAACAATCACCCTAATGTTGCATGGAAGGGTAAAGTGTTTGGGAATGAATTATATACCTATGTTAACAATGATAGGTATACCATTTTCATCATCATCATCATTGTTGTGCCTTTTCAATAAGCATAAAGCACAGTGTGTTAAGTATGTAAAGTGTGTACATGACCCAGTTCAATGCTTTGAGGTGTACTGTGTATATCATCATTTAGTGAGTTGTGTGGCACAATTTCGTCAAGCCTGTCCCTCAGTACATCCGACTTTGGCAAGCACTTGTTTTTTCATGTTTGCCTTACTTAGCTTTTGACTGTCCCCTAACCACAAGGCAGCAGGTTTGTATATCGCTTTGTCTAGTCCTTATCCCTTGACCTGTCCGACATGGGAGGGCCCTGTCATTAGTTGTGCTACTAGTCACTACCCCTTGACCTGTCCGACATGGGAGGCCCAACCAGTAACCGCGCTACCGCTGACATAGCTCTTGGGGTTATTGGAACATGCAAGCCTCTCTATTGCCACAAGGTGGATACACAGCAGAAGGGTATTGGGTATACGATACTAGCCCCATATTTTTACAGATCAATTGGTACTCAATGTGTGATGATGTCGGCATCATGCAAGCAGAATTTACATCCCAGAACAGTTCCTGGCCCCTGTTTTAGACTGAGTCGACCTGGCAGCCCAGGTCAGTTTTTTTTAAAAACTTCCCAGCCTCCAGGAGATTTCAAACACATGGCCAACCACAGGACTGGCAGACACAATGTATTCTGTCATGTAGTTCTGCTCCAGACATATTTCACCGGTATCCATGCCGTTTCTTGCTCATTGTCCTCCATTTGTGGTTCTTGTGTTTGTTCCATTTTTTTGGGGTGATTTTTATGTTTATTCTTCAGGTTCTACTCTCCCATTGTTGATTCAGTTTAAAGAAGGGTTTAAAAGGCAAGACAATCAACTTCATTGCATCACGTTTTTATCTCATATGGCTCAGTCTGTTTCTGCTGGGCGGCCTGCCGAAAGCGTTGGACAAAGGACAAACTCCGTAGCTCCAGTGACGACCTCCAAGAATCTGCAAGAAAATTGCAATCGTGAACCCAACGATCTAGGCCATAGTCGAACCCACAGCCTTTGAGCGTGAGCTTTGCTGTGTAGCCACTTTGTCATGTAGGCTCTGATGATTCAGTTTAATGAATGGATAGTTTTTTGTTTTTTTTTCATATCCTTTTTTTTACGGGACATCGCTGTGAACACCAGCATTTTCCTGCTGTTGTTGATGTCTTGGTAAGTTTACATTCAGTAGTCTGCCATTGCTTTCTGAACGACCGGCTCCCATACCAATTCATTAAAACCCAGCGTGACGTGGTCTGCTCCCAAATCGGTCGCAGCTGTGTTTCAAACGCAGGTAAGCGGAATTACGAACCGCATCCGTAATGCCTTCACCATGGAGACGGCCAAATGGATAGTAGTATTTAGTTAAATAATGGACTACAACAAATAAACACTTAATATCATGGATTGCAGTACTAATGAGATAAAACTGAGATACAGCAAAAACATTTGACATTTGATGCACTATTTTAATTTGTATTTCCCTCTTTCCCTCTCTGTCTGTCTGTTTCTCTCTACTGGTTTGTATAGTAACAACACTTGTCAAAGCACAATACCATAGAAATTATGAAATTAGGAGGATCTAGCAGGCAGGCTTCTTAGCTGTTTTATTTGATGAGATATTGATGTCATTCAGCGTGAAGTAGCACACATCTTCATTGGGGCTTGTTTAACTTGCTGTATTGTGATGTCTTTTGGTGTCCTCTGGTTTTTACTTTTTTACTCTCTCTCTCTCTCTCTCTCTCTCTCTCTCTCTCTCTCTCTCTCTCTCTCTCTCTCTCTCTCTCTCTCTCTCCCTCTCTCTCTCTCTCTCTCTCTCACACACACATATACACATTTTGTATATCTCTCTGTATCTTACTTTCTGTATCACTCCTTATTTTCTCGCATTATATTTTCTCCTGTCTCTGTATTTCTCTTTTCCCCTTTCATTCTATATCCCCTTAATTCACCTCTCTCTCCATTCTCTCTCTGTGTCGATCCAGTTTCACTCTGTATTACTCCAACCTCTCTCTTGTCTTGTCTTTCTCTGTATCTTCCCTCACTCTCTGTGTCTCTCATCCTCCCTCTATCTCTGTAATTTCCCCCCCCCCCCCCCCCCTCTCCTTTTTCATTTACGTTAATATTGTTAATAACATTGCCGTTATTCTTTCATTTCCTGCTGCCCCACCACTGAAGACAAGATGCTCAGCTGATTGTAGAGTCTCAGGACTGTGATTGGTTCACAGTCTAGCATGGACGTTGAGCTAGGTGATGTGCAACTGACAAATCCCAGACTTGAGGAACTGCTTAACAATGAGCAATGGGTAGATGATGCAACGTAAGTCTTTTTTTAAACTCACCTTCTTCTTCTTCTACAAGTGCCAGGTCTGGAGCGGACATCTGTGATCATGGCTCTCTAATCTGCTCAGTCATCTCACATTTCGATGAAGTTGGTGTTGCTTATATTACGAAAGGCATTCAGAAAGTAATGCACCACATCGTTTTTCTCAGGAGCTGCTTATTCCAAAAGCATGAAATTTTATACACAATATACATGGATATGTCATGTAAACATTCTGCATTATTCAACATAATCCCCATCAACTTGTGCAGCTTTATGCCAGCGCAAAACAACTTCATGTTTTCCTTGCCCGTGCCAGATTTTGTCTTGATCATGTAGCCATTTCTTTCTTTCTGGTGATTGTGGGTGATGCCACTCCATTGACTGTCATTTTGTCTCAGGTGCAAAATGATGTGCCCAGGTTTTGTCACCTGTAACCATCTTAGCCAAAAAGTTCTCTCCATCAGCACTGAAATGCTCCAACATTCAGAACAAATCGCTTTCCTTTGCAATTGGTATTCATTTGTGAGACTTCGAGGACCCCATGTTGCGCAAACCGAGAGTTTTTATAACTGCATTTGCACTACCATTGCTGACTGACAGCTGTAAGGCCAATTGTTGTGTTCACCTATCAGTTAGTTTTCCTCAGCACATTTCAACATTTCTGCATTGGTGGCTGTGGCAGGACGTACACAGCGTGGTTGATTAAGCAGCTCCATATCTCTACCTACTGATTCTTTGATTCTCTGAACCCAGCGTCTGACTGTACTTCTGTTGACTACAAAACTTCCATACACATCACATAGATGCATGTGAATGTTCACAACAGTTTCCTTCTCTGCAATGAGAAATCTATCGCAATTGGCTGATTATAACGCAAGTTGCTAACATGCTCCATTTCTCTGGTTTAGGGCAGCCATATTATTTTGCTTGTTGGGTTGCAACTGGGTGCAAAATTTCATTCTTCTATCTTCATTATTAACTGAGAAAAATGATGTGATGCATTACTTTCTGAACTCCCCTCAATTTATTTGTTGCTCAACTGTTTAAGCTTTCCACATACCTCTTTCTGAGTCTTCTTCTATCTATCTTACCCACACATCAGACATGTGTGCATCTTGGAGAGCATTAGGCGAGGAGAGGAGTGGGTCAGAGTGCCAGCGGAGCAGTCAGACTTGTGCAGAGTTATAATCATATTGAGCTGGGAGTGCAGGGAGTGGCCAGCAGGGGCCACGGAAGTGGAAATCCAGTAACTAATTCAGGATAATCCTCGCTCGGGTGGTGTGATTATCTACACAGATGGTTCGGTGCCAAGAGGTAGGAGAAGTGCCTGGGGGTTCACAGCAAAAGCTAATGGCTGATGTTTGGCGCAGGAGAGCTTGGCATATGATACCACAACATCTAGCTTAAGAATGGAGGTGGAGGCGGTCACTGCAGCTTTCCGCTGGATCGAGAATATGATACACACACACATCGTGATTGTAACTGACTCAGAAAGCATGCTGAGGAAGGTGAGGACAGGCATGCTTCATGCAGAGTGGCTTGCTTCGCTTCGGAGGTCACGGGTGGCAAGCATCACCTGGATCTTTTCTCTGGGGCATGCTGGTGTGCTGGGGAATGAACAGGCGGACAGATTGGCTGGCTCTGCAAAATTTGGTGGAGTATTGATGCATGACAAGACAGACGTGGTTGCGGCCTTGTGGGAGCACATGTACACCTCGGAGGAGCAAATGGATCATCATGATCTGGCAAGAATGAGGCAGCGAGGAGTGATGAGGGGATCTGGCCGACGCTCGACACTCAGAGGAAAGGCGAGACGGACATATAATAAAAAAAAAAAGTCGCTTAAAAGTCGACAGGATCGACTTCATTGCACCGGGTTTTATCCCATATGGCTCGGTCTCTTTCCGTAGCACGGAAAGCGTCGCACAAAGCACGAACTCCGTAGCTTTTAGCGACGACGCACAGGAGTCTCAGAAACATTTAACTCGTAAACCGAAGGGCGCGGCCCGGAATTGAACCAACAACCTTCGGAACACGAGTCAAACGGCTTGACCACTTCGCCACAGAGATTCCCCAGAGACAGGGACATATAATCAGTTTGCTACTGGTACTATTGGTGTTGGAACTCTTCGCTGTCTGCTGAGGAGGGGGACGGAGCGCCTATGGAAATGCTCTGAATGCTGTGATGTCAGTTCCTAGATCAATCAATCAATCAATCTTACCCACACAAGACTAATTTCTTTATTCCACCTCTTCCGTTAATATACCCAACACATTTCATTTGTCTTTTCCTTATGATTTTGATCTTAGTCAGATATGAATGAGCTACCATATGGCAGTAGACAGTACTACCTGCTTTCTGTTAGCGCCGAATGTTGGGCAGCCCTCACCAAACCTGACGCCCACATTGTGCCAATGGTTTTGGGCAAAGGAACGCAATTGGGAGGGTACAAGCCTTATCTTGTTGCGAGTAAATGCAGCCTAAAGACTAAACATCATGGCAGGGCAGACCAGGTCTTAAGCCTTGGTTAAGAGTCTCTGGAGTAAATTAGGCAGGCGGAAAGAGGGGTCATGCTGCATGGGCAACATATGATCTCTACATTTCATCCCAGGCTTTGTGTTATGGACAGATTGTTATGTCTTTTTTTTTTTTTTAAACACAATCGTCTGTCACGACGGCAAGGTGCCAGTAGTAGTATGATTTTATGAGTGCTTTTTGTAACATCACAGCACTCAGCACATCAGCTTTTGTTTCCTTCTCTGTCTTCAGTATTCTCAACATTTTTCTCAAAAACCACATCTCCACATCCTCCACTTTATCCACCGTGTCATTTACTCATTGTCCAGCATTCACATCCATTCAGATTATGCCATTCACAACTTTTCAATAAATTCACCTTATGGTAATGCTTTAAGACAGTTTTTTGTTTTCTACTTGATCATATATTTTGTTAGTAAGTGACAAAGTAGTGGAGCAAAGATAAAATGGAATAATTAGCTATGGGTAGATCCTGCAATAGAGAGACAACAAACACAGACACAACGTACATACCTTACAGTTAACTCTGACCAGGTGAACAGAAATCACAGTGGGCACAGTGCAGTCGCAGTAAAAACAAAAGGATGGACCGTATGAAATGCTGTCATAGGGGTCTCAAATGATAGTATGTCACATATACTAGGCTGAGGCATAAAGTGACCAGTTTCAGTTTTCATCCCTTTTCCAGGAAAACACTGCTACAAGTTTTGGAAGGCTGGGTCCAACCCAGTCAATGTAGTAAAAGTAAATAACCCTTTTACATGCCTTGAGGCATGCAGGGTATGTGGAGCTGGCCCATGTTTGTATAGATCAGTCAGCACTGTATGGTGATGTGGTCAATATCATGCTGATATACATACAGGGTATGTGGAGCTGGCTCCATGTTTGTATAGATCAGTCAGCACTGTATGGTGATGTGGTCAATATCATGCTGATATACATACAGGGTATGTGGAGCTGGCCCCCATGTTTGTATAGATCAGTCAGCACTGTATGGTGATGTGGTCAATATCATGCTGATATACATACAGGGTATGTGGAGCTGGCTCCATGTTTGTATAGATCAGTCAGCAGCACTGTATGGTGATGTGGTCAATATCATGCTGATATACATACAGGGTATGTGGAACTGGCCCCCATGTTTGTATAGATCAATCAGCACTGTATGGTGATGTGGTCAATATCATGCTGATATACATACAGGGTATGTGGAGCTGGCCCATGTTTGTATAGATCAGTCAGCAGCACTGTATGGTGATGTGGTCAATATCATGCTGATATACATACAGGGTATGTGGAGCTGGCTCCATGTTTGTATAGATCAGTCAGCACTGTATGGTGATGTGGTCAATATCATGCTGATATACATACAGGGTATGTGGAGCTGGCCCCATGTTTGTATAGATCAGTCAGCACTGTATGGTGATGTGGTCAATATCATGATATACATACAGGGTATGTGGAGGTGGCCCCCATGTTTGTATAGATCAGTCAGCACTGTATGGTGATGTGGTGTGGTCAATATCATGCTGATATACATACAGGGTATGTGGAGGTGGCCCCCATGTTTGTATAGGTCAGTCAGCACTGTATGGTGATGTGGTCAATATCATGCTGATATACATACAGGATATGTGGAACTGGCCCCATGTTTGTATAGATCAGTCTGCACTGTATGGTGATGTGGTCGATATCATGCTGATATACATACAGGGTATGTGGAGCTGGCCCCATGTTTGTATAGATCAGTCAGCACTGTATGGTGATGTGGTCAATATCATACTGATATACATACAGGGTATGTGGAACTGGCCCCATGTTTGTATAGATCAGTCAGCACTGTATGGTGATGTGGTCAATATCATGCTGATATACATACAGGGTATGTAGGGCTGTCCCCCATGTTTGTATAGATCAGTCAGCACTGTATGGTGATGTGGTCAATATCATGCTGATATACATACAGGGTATGTGGAGCTGACCCCCATGTTTGTATAGATCAGTCAGCACTGTATGGTGATGTGGTCATATCATTACTGATATACATACAGGGTATGTGGAACTGGCCCCATGTTTGTATAGATCAGTCAGCACTGTATGGTGATGTGGTCAATATCATACTGATATACATACAGGATATGTGGAGCTGGCCCCATGTTTGTATAGATCAGTCAGCACTGTATGGTGATGTGGTCAATATCATGCTGATATACATACAGGGATATGTGGAGCTGGCTCCATGTTTGTATAGATCAGTCAGCACTGTTATGGTGATGTGGTCAATATCATGCTGATATACATACAGGGTATGTAGGGCTGTCCCCCATGTTTGTATAGATCAGTCAGCACTGTATGGTGATGTGGTCAATATCATGCTGATATACATACAGGGTATGTGGAGCTGACCCCCATGTTTGTATAGATCAGTCAGCACTGTATGGGTGATGTGGTCAATATCATGCTGATATACATACAGGGGTATGTGGAGCTGGCTCCATGTTTGTATAGATCAGTCAGCACTGTATGGTGATGTGGTCAATATCATGCTGATAGACATACAGGATATGTGGAACTGGCCCCATGTTTGTATAGATCACAGCAGCACTTGTATGGTGATGTGGTCAATATCATGCTGATATACATACAGGGTATGTGGAGCTGGCCCCATGTTTGTATAGATCAGTCAGCACTGTATGGTGATGTGGTCAATATCATGCTGATATACATACAGGGTATGTGGAGCTGGCTCCATGTTTGTATAGATCAGTCAGCACTGTATGGTGATGTGGTCAATATCATGCTGATATACATACAGGGATATGTGGAGCTGGCCCCCATGTTTGTATAGATCAGTCCAGCACTGTATGGTGATGTGTGTGTCAATATCATGCTGATATACATACAGGGTATGTGGAGCTGGCCCCATGTTTGTATAGATCAGTCAGCACTGTATGGTGATGTGGTCAATATCATCTGATATACATACAGGGTATGTGGACTGGCCCATGTTTGTATAGATCAGTCAGCACTGTATGGTGATGTGGTCAATATCATCTGATATACATACAGGTATGTGGACTGGCCCCATGTTTGTATAGATCAGCAGCACTGTATGGTGATGTGGTCAATATCATCTGATATACATACAGGTATGTGGACTGGCCCCATGTTTGTATAGATCAGTCAGCACTGTATGGTGATGTGGTCAATATCATGCTGATATACATACAGGTATGTGGGCTGCCCCCATGTTTGTATAGATCAGTCAGCACTGTATGGTGATGTGGTCAATATCATCTGATATACATACAGGGTATGTGAGCTGGCCCATGTTTGTATAATCAGTCACACTGTATGGTGATGTGGTCAATATCATGCTGTATACATACAGGTATGTGACTGGCCATGTTGTATAGATCAGCAGCACTGTATGGTGATGTGGTCAATATCATACTGATATACATACAGGATGATGTGGAACTGGCCCCATGTTTGTATAGATCAGTCCAGCACTGTATGGTGATGTGATGTGGTCAATATCATGCTGATATACATACAGGGTATGTAGAGCTGGCCCCATGTTTGTATAGATCAGTCAGCACTGTATGGTGATGTGATGTGGTCAATATCATGCTGATATACATACAGGGTATGTAGAGCTGGCCCCATGTTTGTATAGATCAGTCAGCAGCACTGTATGGTGATTGATGTGGTCAATATCATGCTGATATACAACAGGGTATGTAGAGCTGGGCCCCATGTTTGTATAGATCAGTCAGCACTGTATGGTGAGGTGGTCAATATCATACTGATATACATACAGGGTATGTGGAACTGGCCCCATTTTGTATAGAATCAGCAGCACGTATGGTGATGTGGTCAATATCATACTGATATACATACAGGATATGTGGAGCTGGCCCCATGTTTGTATAGATCAGTCAGCACTGTATGGTGATGTGATGTGGTCAATATCATGCTGATATACATACAGGGTATGTGGAGCTGGCCCATGTTTGTATAGATCAGTCAGCACTGTATGGTGATGTGGTCAATATCATGCTGATATACATACAGGGTATGTGGGGCTGTCCCCCATGTTTGTATAGATCAGTCAGCACTGTATGGTGATGTGGTCAATATCATACTGATATACATACAGGGTATGTGGAACTGGCCCCATGTTTGTATAGATCAGTCAGCACTGTATGGTGATGTAGGTCAATATCATGCTGATATACATACAGGGTATGTGGAAGCTGGCCCATGTTTGTATAGATCAGACAGCAGCACTGTATGGTGATGTGGTCAATATCATGCTGATATACATACAGGATATGTGGAACTGGCCCCATGTTTGTATAGATCAGTCAGCACTGTATGGTGATGTGGTCAATATCATGCTGATATACATACAGGGTATGTGGAGCTGGCTCCATGTTTGTATAGATCAGTCAGCACTGTATGGTGATGTGGTCAATATCATGCTGATATACATACAGGGTATGTGGAGCTGGCTCCATGTTTGTATAGATCAGTCAGCACTGTATGGTGATGTGGTCAATATCATGCTGATATACATACAGGGTATGTAGAGCTGGCCCCATGTTTGTATAGATCAGTCAGCAGCACTGTATGGTGATGTGATGTGGTCAATATCATGCTGATATACATACAGGATATGTGGAGCTGGCCCCATGTTTGTATAGATCAGTCAGCACTGTATGGTGATGTGGTCAATATCATGCTGATATACATACAGGATATGTGGAACTGGCCCCATGTTTGTATAGATCAGTCAGCACTGTATGGTGATGTGGTCAATATCATGCTGATATACATACAGGGTATGTAGAGCTGGCCCCATGTTTGTATAGATCAGTCAAGCACTGTATGGTGATGTGGTCAATATCATGCTGATATACATACAGGGTATGTGGAGCTGAGCCCCCATGTTTGTATAGATCAGTCAGCACTGTATGGTGATGTGGTCAATATCATGCTGATATACATACAGGGTATGTAGGGCTGTGCCCCATGTTTGTATAGATCAGTCAGCACTGTATGGTGATGTGGTCAATATCATGCTGATATACATACAGGGTATGTGGAGCTGGCCCCATGTTTGTATAGATCAGTCAGCACTGTATGGTGATGTGGTCAATATCATGCTGATATACATACAGGGTATGTGGAGCTGACCCCCATGTTTGTATAGATCAGTCAGCACTGTATGGTGATGTGGTCAATATCATGCTGATATACATACAGGGTATGTAGAGCTGGCCCCATGTTTGTATAGATCAGTCAGCACTGTATGGTGATGTGGTCAATATCATGCTGATATACATACAGGATATGTGGAGCTGGCCCCATGTTTGTATAGATCAGTCAGCACTGTATGGTGATGTGGTCAATATCATGCTGATATACATACAGGGTATGTGGAAGCTGGCCCCATGTTTGTATAGTATAGGATTAGTCAGCACTGTTGGGTGATGTGGTCAATATCATCCTGAATATACACACATGGTAATGTAGCAAGCTGGCCGCCATGTTTGTATAGATCAGTCCAAGCAGCACTGTATGGTGATGTGGTCAGAATATCATGCGATATACATAGAGGATATGTGGAGCTTGACCAGCATGTTTGCATAGATCAGTCAGCTACTGTATGGTGGATTGGTCAATATCAGGCTGATATACATACAGGATATGTGGAAACTGGCCCCATGTTTGTATAAGAATCAGTCCAAGCACTGTATGGGTGATGTGGTCCAATATCATGCTGAATATAGCATACAGGGTATGTAGGGCTGTCCCCCATGTTTGTATAGTATCAGTCAGCACTAGTAATGGTGATTGTGGTCAATATCATGCTGATATACATACAGGGTAATGTGGAGCTGACCCCCATGTTTGTATAGATCAGTCAGCACTGTATGGTGATGTGGTCATATCATGCTGATATACATACAGGGTATGTAGAGCTGGCCCCATGTTTGTATAGATCAGTCAGCACTGTATGGTGATGTGGTCAATATCATGCTGATATACATACAGGGATATGTAGGAACTGGCCCCATGTTTGTATAGATCAGTCAGCACTGTATGGTGATGTGGTCAATATCATGCTGATATACATACAGGATATGTGGAGCTGGCCCCATGTTTGTATAGATCAGTCAGCACTGTATGGTGATGTGATGTGGTCAATATCATGCTGATATACATACAGGGTATGTGGAGCTGGCCCCATGTTTGTATAGATCAGTCAGCAGCGTATGGTGATGTGGTCAATATCATGCTGATATACATACAGGATATGTGGAAGCTGGCCCCATGTTTGTATAGATCAGTCAGCAGCACTGTATGGTGATGTGATGTGGTCAATATCATGCTGATATACATACAGGGTATGTAGAGCTGGCCCCATGTTTGTATAGATCAGTCAGCACTGTATGGTGATGTGGTCAATATCATGCTGATGTACATACAGGGTATGTAGGGCTGGCCCCATGTTTGTATAGATCAGTCAGCACTGTATGGTGATGTGGTCAATATCATGCTGATATACATACAGGATATGTGGAACTGGCCCCATGTTTGTATAGATCAGTCAGCACTGTATGGTGATGTGGTCAATATCATGCTGATATACATACAGGATATGTGGAGCTGGCCCCATGTTTGTATAGATCAGTCAGCACTGTATGGTGATGTGGTCAATATCATGCTGATATACATACAGGATATGTGGAGCTGACCCCATGTTTGTATAGATCAGTCAGCACTGTATGGTGATGTGGTCAATATCATGCTGATATACATACATGGTATGTAGAGCTGGCCCCATGTTTGTATAGATCAGTCAGCAGCACTGTATGGTGATGTGGTCAATATCATGCTGATATACATACAGGGTATGTAGAGCTGGCCCCATGTTTGTATAGATCAGTCAGCACTGTATGGTGATGTGGTCAATATCATGCTGATATACATACAGGATATGTGGAGCTGGACCCCATGTTTGTATAGATCAGTCAGCACTGTATGGTGATGTGGTCAATATCATACTGATATACATACAGGGTAAGTGGAGCTGGCCCATGTTTGTATAGATCAGTCAGCACTGTATGGTGATGTGGTCAATATCATGCTGATATACATACAGGGTATGTGGAGCTGGCCCCATGTTTGTATAGATCAGTCAGCACTGTATGGTGATGTGGTCAATATCATGCTGATATACATACAGGATATGTGGAACTGGCCCCATGTTTGTATAGATCAGTCAGCACTTGTATGGTGATGTGGTCAATATCATGCTGATATACATACAGGATATGTGGAACTGGCCCCATGTTTGTATAGATCAGTCAGCACTGTATGGTGATGTGGTCAATATCATGCTGATATACATACAGAATATGTGGAACTGGCCCCATGCTTGTATAGATCAGTCAGCACTGTATGGTGATGTGGTCAATATCATGCTGATATACATACAGGATATGTGGAAGCTGGCCCCATGTTTGTATAGATCAGTCAGCACTGTATGGTGATGTGGTCAATATCATGCTGATATACATACAGGATATGTGGAGCTGACCCCATGTTTGTATAGATCAGTCAGCACTGTATGGTGATGTGGTCAATATCATGCTGATATACATACAGGATATGTGGAAGCTGGCTCCATGTTTGTATAGATCAGACAGCAGCACTGTATGGTGATGTGGTCAATATCATGCTGATATACATACAGGGTATGTGGAACTGGCCCCATGTTTGTATAGATCAGACAGCAGCACTGTATGGTGATGTGGTCAATATCATGCTGATATACATACAGGATATGTGGAACTGGCCCCATGTTTGTATAGATCAGTCAGCACTGTATGGTGATGTGATGTGGTCAATATCATGCTGATATACATACAGGGTATGTGGAGCTGGCTCCATGTTTGTATAGATCAGTCAGCACTGTATGGTGATGTGGTCAATATCATGCTGATATACATACAGGATATGTGGAGCTGGCCCCATGTTTGTATAGATCAGTCAGCACTGTATGGTGATGTGGTCAATATCATGCTGATATACACACATGGTATGTAGAGCTGGCCCCATGTTTGTATAGATCAGTCAGCAGCACTGTATGGTGATGTGGTCAATATCATGCTGATATACATACAGGATATGTGGAGCTGACCCCATGTTTGTATAGATCAGTCAGCACTGTATGGTGATGTGGTCAATATCATGCTGATATACATACAGAATATGTGGAACTGGCCCCATGTTTGTATAGATCAGTCAGCACTGTATGGTGATGTGGTCAATATCATGCTGATATACATACAGGATATGTGGAACTGGCCCCATGTTTGTATAGATCAGTCAGCAGCACTGTATGGTGATGTGATGTGGTCAATATCATGCTGATATACATACAGGATATGTGGAAGCTGGCCCCATGTTTGTATAGATCAGTCAGCACTGTATGGTGATGTGGTCAATATCATGCTGATATACATACAGGATATGTGGAACTGGCCCCATGTTTGTATAGATCAGTCAGCACTGTATGGTGATGTGGTCAATATCATGCTGATATACATACAGGATATGTGGAACTGGCCCCATGTTTGTATAGATCAGTCAGCACTGTATGGTGATTGTGGTCAATATCATGCTGATATACATACAGGATATGTGGAACTGGCCCCATGTTTGTATAGATCAGTCAGCACTGTATGGTGATGTGGTCAATATCATGCTGATATACATACAGGATATGTGAGAGCTGGCCCCATGTTTGTATAGATCAGTCAGCACTGTATGGTGATGTGGTCAATATCATGCTGATATACATACAGGATATGTGGAGCTGCCTCCATGTTTGTATAGATCAGTCAGCAGCACTGTATGGTGATGTGGTCAATATCATGCTGATATACATACAGGATATGTGGAACTGGCCCCATGTTTGTATAGATCAGTCAGCACTGTATGGTGATGTGGTCAATATCATGCTGATATACATACAGGGTATGTGGAGCTGGCTCCATGTTTGTATAGATCAGTCAGCACTGTATGGTGATGTGGTCAATATCATGCTGATATACATACAGGATATGTGGAGCTGGCTCCCATGTTTGTATAGATCAGTCAGCACTGTATGGTGATGTGGTCAATATCATGCTGATATACATACAGGGTATGTGGAACTGGCCCCATGTTTGTATAGATCAGTCAGCACTGTATGGTGATGTGGTCAATATCATGCTGATATACATACAGGAGTATGTGGAACTGGCCCCATGTTTGTATAGATCAGTCAGCACTGTATGGTGATGGTGGTCAATATCATGCTGATATACATACAGGATATGTGGAACTGGCCCCATGTTTGTATAGATCAGTCAGCACTGTATGGTGATGTGGTCAATATCATGCTGATATACATACAGGGTATGTAGGAGCTGGCCTCCATGTTTGTATAGATCAGTCAGCAGCACTGTATGGTGATGTGGTCAATATCATGCTGATATACATACAGGATATGTGGAAGCTGGCCCCCATGTTTGTATAGATCAGTCAGCACTGTATGGTGATGTGGTCAATATCATTGCTGATATACATACAGAGTATGTGGAGCTGGCTCCATGTTTGTATAGATCAGTCAGCACTGTATGGTGATGTGGTCAATATCATGCTGATATACATACAGGGTATGTGGAGCTGGCTCCATGTTTGTATAGATCAGTCAGCACTGTATGGTGATGTGGTCAATATCATGCTGATATACATACAGGGTATGTGGAGCTGGCTCCATGTTTGTATAGATCAGACAGCAGCACTGTATGGTGATGTGGTCAATATCATGCTGATATACATACAGGATATGTGGAACTGGCCCCATGTTTGTATAGATCAGTCAGCACTGTATGGTGATGTGGGTCAATATCATGCTGATATACATACAGGATATGTGGAACTGGCCCCATGTTTGTATAGATCAGTCAGCACTGTATGGTGATGTGGTCAATATCATGCTGATATACACTACATGGTATGTAGAGCTGGCCCCATGTTTGTATAGATCAGTCAGCACTGTATGGTGATGTGGTCAATATCATGCTGATATACATACAGGATATGTAGAGCTGGCCCCATGTTTGTATAGATCAGTCCAGCACTGTATGGTGATGTGGTCAATATCATGCTGATATACATACAGGGTATGTGGAGCTGACCCCATGTTTGTATAGATTAGTCAGCACTGTATGGTGATGTGGTCAATATCATCCTGATATACACACATGGTATGTAGGAGCTGGCCCCATGTTTGTATAGATCAGTCAGCAGCACTGTATGGTGATGTGGTCAATATCATGCTGATATACATACAGGATATGTGGAGCTGACCCCATGTTTGTATAGATCAGTCAGCACTGTATGGTGATGTGGTCAATATCATGCTGATATACATACAGGATATGTGGAACTGGCCCCATGTTTGTATAGATCAGTCAGCACTGTATGGTGATGTGGTCAATATCATGCTGATATACATACAGGATATGTGGAACTGGCCCCATGTTTGTATAGATCAGTCAGCACTGTATGGTGATGTGGTCAATATCATGCTGATATACATACAGGATATGTGGAACTGGCCCCATGTTTGTATAGATCAGTCAGCACTGTATGGTGATGTGGTCAATATTATGCTGATATACATACAGCATCATTTCTCTAGCTCTGCCTCTTCTGGCCCACATCTTTCCACTGATCTACTGCATCTCTTGCCATTTATGACCAAAGAACACTCTCTTAAACTTGTGTAAATGTTCTACTTTTGTTAGCCTCTTGTACACTGTGCAAAATTTTAAAATGTATGTGGACAATTTGCGGATTAATCTACCACAACTTCATTTTCATGAAACTTTTCTTTCCAGCGGGCTTGTTCCCCATTGCTTGTCTATTCTAAAGACCTGCCACCAGTTAACAGAGAAGCTGGTTGGTATTACAATGGGCAATGCACCCAACATACGCACTCAGGAGACTCTCACAGAAATAGTTTCTATTGCCAAGCGAATTAACCCACGAGTTGATGAAGTTGTGCGATCATTCAACCCTCCCTTAGATCCAAGACTTCTCGAAGCCAGGTATGATGTGTATTTATACAATTCTTGTTTTATTCAGTTTTGTTTTACATTTTTCTTTTAATATTAATATATTAGGACAGGACTAATGCCAAGTTAAATATACGTGATGTGAAGGGGGTTAGTGGAACATTGTGAAATTGATGGTTGTGGTTTGGTTTAGTTAACTAGGATAATATATGGGAGAAACAGAGGAAAGGTGATGGATTCATTGGCTTAACTACATCATTTCACTTGTTATGATTTACCAATATTACAAAATGAGACAAAGACAGATACATGGATAGATAGGTACGTTGTAGAACCGCATTTTATGAAATTACTAAAACTAATTACAAATATTTACATGTGTTCATGCCCACATACACACACAGATTTGTATGCATGTGTCTGTCTGCCTGTAGGTATTTTTCTGTATTTATATGCATGAGTATGCCTGTCTGTCTGTGTGTATGTATCACTTCTTTTTTCTTCACATCTCATGCATTATGGCATGGAAAAATGTTAGTTCGCAAATTGCTAATTCTGTTGGAGATCACATGATGTTTGCCCCTGTCAGCCAGCAAGGCACCTAATGATGATGATGGTTATAACTGTTCTAAGATAGTTGTACCGAATCACTTGTTTAAGAATTTTCCCATTTACTTCGATATAACATTGTGGTATGTTTTTCTTCTTGGACAACTATAATGCCTGTTTTCTTACAATTTTTAACTCTACTTGCTTACTGTGTACAATTACCTATAGTATTTTGAATTTTCATGTAAAATTTCTTGTTAACTGTTTATTCTTGTAATTTGTTGTCGCGCACTGTTTTATCTCGTTAATGCATGCTTTCTTTTTGTAGTTCTAAATGTTGCTGTTATTATTTCAAAACTCACTGCTTTCCACTCTGTTAGTGCGTTCTCTACCTCTTTAGATAGCATTAGGGTTACACCTTCAATTTGTGGGGCATTTTACTCTTTACGGTCTGAGAACAGCACTGTTTCATCTGTGTTTTGAAGCTTTTTGACTGCTACTTTCCATGCTGTTTCCACCTTGAAACAGCTGATAGATACACATGTGTATCACTATATGGCATTGGAGTACTTTATATAAAATAAAGCAACGGCTGATAGACACATGCATTTATCACTTCACAGCATTCGGCCACAGGACCTCAGGATCTATAACAACAACAATAAAATCTGTTGCTGTGACAGCCTCAGGTTTTATTTAAGTTTCATGTGTATATAACTGCAGGATGGTAGGTTGTAGTTAGTAAAACCCTGTTGTTATAGCGCTGTGTTGTCAGAACAAGTAGTCATAAACTATAGCTGTATGGACACTCCCAGTACTTTCCTCATAAGGGACCAATACATTGATGACCATATTCTCTAGAAACAACCTAAACCAAGTAACAACATTGCTGATGAAAGTCATTTTATGTTTATTACAACTCTCAAAGTTAATTTCATACCCAGATTCACTGCTTTAGTGTTGTCTGTGAGTCACCTGGTAATGGTTACAAAGAATGCATGCCAAATGTCTGGGACCCTGGACTGGATAGATCAAAGCCTTGCTGATGTGGAGGATCATTTGAGGGTTAGTATTTTGTCTTTATATGGGCAGTGTCTCATCTTAGATAAAGCCAAAAAAGTTTGGGCAGTCAAATAGTAACTGAGAAAAAGCAAACTGCTTTGGATAGTCAATGTGGTAGATTTATTTTCTTACATTCGATGATGGCATAAAGCTATTAACAGTCATATAAACTGGTTTTCTTTCTTCAAATATAGACAAACAGATTTGAACGGTAACTCGTTTTGTTATGTCATGTAAAAGAATCACCTTTGGACAGTCAGAAGAATCGGTCATGGACGGTTATTTAGTAGTTTATTTGGTTTCATCAGATAAAGACATTAAACTTTGGACTGTGGTGTCTAGTTCAGTTTGTTATGTCACATAAAGGAATCTGCTTTGAAAAGTTATAAAGAAGCTAATTTTATTATCATTCATTGGCACCTTGCCGTCTTGACAGACGATAGTTTGTAAGAGATGGAGTTATTGCCTCTCCATAGCACAAAGCCGGGGCTAAAATATAGAGATTATGTGTTGCCCATGCAGCATGATCCCTCTCTCGGCCTGCCTAGTTCATTCCAGAGGAAAGGTAACACCTCTACATCTGGAACAAGACAAGCTGCAGAAGCTGCCAGATCAGCAAAGCAATGCTCTAATTGTCTAATTTTATTATCACAGATAAAGGAATCAGCATCAGGCAGTCATATATAAACTCATTCAGTTTTGACAGACAAAGAAATCAGCTTTGGTCAGTCATGTAAAAATTAATTGTGTTTCAGATAGACATAGAACATTCAAAAGTGATGTGGTAACTCATTTTCTGATATCGGGTAAAGACATAATACAACTTTGTACAGTCATGTGGTAGAACTTGCTTTGTTCCTTCAAATAAAACCAACATCTGCTTATATTCAGAGGTCATCCTGTTTTTGTTATGTCAGGTAAAGATAAAAGAATTTGGACAGTATGGGTATCATTTAAAATTATGGTGTGAATGAATTTTTACTGGGGCAAAACTTAGCTTGTTGTTATTTGGCATAATCCCAGTTAGTTGTTTAGTTAGTTAATTAGTATGTCGGGAACAAAACTCCGAAATGATTCTCCACTTTTATTTATCTTACCAAGGCTTTTGATACAGTTAGCAGAGAAGGACTGGAAGATTATGGTGAAATATGGCTGTCCACAAAAGTTTGTCCAAATAGTGCAGCTATTTCATGATGGTATGCAGGCAAGAGTTGGTGAGCTGACTGAGCCCTTTCCTGTCACTAATGGAGTGAAGCAAGGCTGTGTCCTGGTACCTACACTGTTCAGCCTCATGTTGATGAATGCCTTCGAGAACAATGACTTTGGAATAGACATCAACCACCGCATGGGTGGAAAGTTATTCAATCAGAAGGCTGAAAGCTAAAACCAAAACTAACAGCGACACCATCAGAGAGCTTCTGTTTGCTGATGATTGCGCTCTAAATGCCAACTCAGAGGCAGACATGCAACACAATGATTCAGCTTTCTCATATGCCTGTGCCAGCTTTTGGCTCAATATCAACTTGGAGAAGACTGTAGTTATGTACCCGCCAGCTCCAGGGATTAATCACACTGTGCCGAATATCAAAGTGAATGGTCATAGACTAAGTGTTGTGGACAAATTCACCTATCTTTGCAGCACTGTGTCACAAGCTGCCACAATTGATGACGAAGTGAATGCAAGAATCTCCAAGGCCAGTGCGGCCTTTGGCAGATTACAAGAATTATGTGGGACAGAAATAGAATAAGCCTGCAAACAAAGCTGAAAGTCTACTAAGCAGTCGTATTATCCACACTGCTATATGCTTGTGAAACCTGGACTGTTTATCAGCGACACACTAGGAAATTAAACCACTTCCACACAGTCTGCCTTAGGAAGCCATTGAAGATTAAATGGCAAGACAAGATCCCAGACACTGAAGTCCTAGAAAGAGCATCCATGCCCAGTATCCACACTTTACTAATGAAGAATCAGATTTGCTGGGCTGGTCACTTGACTCGCATGCCTAGATCACAGACTCCCTAAACGATTTTTTTACTGCGAGCTTAGTTGTGGCAAACACTCCCAAGGCGGCCAGAGGAAACGCTTTAAAGACACTCTGAAGATCTCACTGAAAGCTTTTGGAATTCATCATGACACTTGGGAGACTGCTGCCAAAGACCAAAATTCGTTGTGTACATCATTACGCAAGGGTGCAGTCTCTTGTGAAGCAACCAGGACTGCAAGAGCTGCGAAGAAAAGGCTGGACAGAAAAACCACTGCAGGAAATCACCCTCCTGGAACGTCAAGCATTCTTTGCCCACATTGTCAAAGAACATTTCGAGCCAAAATAGGCCTTACGAGCCATCTTAGAACTCACAGCTCCATACTTTCCACCCCACTGGATGAAATGAATGGTCATCATTCTTGATGGACAAACAACATACAACAACATAATTATTATGTAGTTAAGTTTGTTGTATAGTTTGTTAGTTAATTAGTTAGGTAGCTGGCTAATTTGTTAGTTAGTCATCAGATTATTCTTACTGCACATCAAACCTTTCAGTCCATAAGTGCTCAGATCCCCTCTTCAGTATCTCCCTGGCAACACCAGTTCTGTATTGGTTAACTATTCTTCTTGGTCCCCCTGCATAGCACTCCTGTCTGGCTTCACCCCTATTGACTTGATGTTCTTGCAGTCCAATCAAGGTTGCAGATTCGCAGTCATAACTTGATTCTTTTACTCATCCTACGTCCCATCTTATGTTAATTGTTGAATATATGCCACTTGATATATTTGATATGAGTTGCTTGACATGTCAATGGAAGAGCGGTGTCTGTCTTTACAAATAGTAATGATTTTGTTTATTTTTGTTTAGTTATGGGTTTATTTTTGCGTGGTCTTGTGAAGCATATAAAACTTTACTATGTAAATGCTTCCCTTATCAACTAACGTATTTTTGAATAATGAACCATATTGTAGTTTGTTCCGTGGCATATTTTAATGTATCTCATCAGGTATTAAAGACACTATCACATTTTTTAAAATTTCCATAATGATAAACATCTGCTTTATAGTTGAGTAGACCACAATTATGTAAACAAACAAACATGAATCTCTTGAAAACTACCATGATAATATTGAAACGTATGGTAATGTGTTTTGTTCGTTTGGTTTGAAAGGATTCATTACACTTCATTATATTTTGAACTTTATTTTTGCAGTATGCACCATACGAGATACACAAAATGTGTCGTGAAATATACTGTTTTATCGTCATTATTCAAATTCACATTAAAAAACATTATCGTTTTAATAATTTTCCTCTGAAAGGTTCTCCGAGAAGCAAGTATGAACTTGGAAAACCATTACCAAGTCAATGCTACCAGCCTGCCTGCTGCTCCATCTTCAAGCTCAGAAAACTCTGGCCAGCAGTCACTGGTATTGGCAGTTCAAATAAAAAATGATAACTCGCAGCTTTAGCAATTTATTTGCCTGTAAAGTTGTCAGCAGTTCTTCCAGATATTACTACCATCCACTCATGTGGTCTAAGCTGTAAATATTGATTCACCATATGTCTAATAATGAGATTTTCTTTCCTCTGCTGTAAACACGGAACAGTACTTGCCTGTGTAAATGATGCAAATTGAAGTGCTAATGTGGCTATCAAGTGTTAAGAACATGGTATGTATTCATTACATATCGAATGTTTAAGGACATATTTTATCAAGGTGTCTTTTTCTTATTGTTCATGTTACATTTCTGTTCTACTTAGTAGTTTTACAGTATTTGATCAAGTTATTAGGGAGCTACGGTAGAGCAGTGGCTACTAGCATGCTTGCCTGCCAGCCGGTGGTCATGGTTCAGTCACCTTTGAAAGGGGATTCATGTTTCATGATCTAGCCCAAAATGGGTATTAGGAAATTTTCTGGGAAATAAAGAATACTGGTGTGATATTACCACATTACTCATCATGTGATGATTGGAATTACTCATTACGTGATGATTGGACTATGAAAATGGGGCTAGGACCATATACCCAACAAGCCACAAGGTGTGTAAAAATTGACCTTTATATTTGTTACCATATACCAAGCATGCTGTGAAAGTGGTTCTTGACTGTTTATTTTGTAAAGTTACTAAGAAGTGGGTGGTGCCGGTTTAAGATTCCAGCCTTACACATTAGGCATGTGGGTTCTAATCCCTGGTAATGCAAAGAATTATTATCTATTGAGGATGAAATAACATTCCTGCTTGGTCAAGTAATTGTTTTTTATTCCTCAGCCCAGAAATCCTCCCATACACCAAACAATAGCAATGGTACGGTTTACATGATGTTCTTACCACAAGGTCCAGTTTCTTATGGTATCTGTCAGTAGCAATCTGAACACATGAGATTCTAATAAAGTAGTGAGCGATGGAAAAAGAAAAATAATACTTAATTTTGAGAAGGGTCAGACAGGAAATAAGAACGCAAAGCAGGAATGGCTGTTAGAAAGCAATCATCAGAGGCATAGTTTGAAGCAGATATTAGAAAATACGTTCAACTACTTTTAAGATATTAGCCTCTTTTAGTATGCCGGTCTCTGTGACGTAGGGGTTAACGTCTTTCTCTGTAATCCAGTATATTCTTGTGAGTAATGTAACCTGCGCGAGAATCAGAAGCGGTTCTCGCTGCGTTGGCAACTTACGGGGTATGTGAGCTGGTCGCTCAGAAAGCAGTGGCAAACTACTGAATGTAATCTTGCCTGTACATCAACAGCAGCTAAAAAATGCTGATGTTGACTGCAATGTCCTGTAAGAGATATGCCAAAAAAAAAGAAGCCTCTTTTAGTAATATCTGATAATGGGATGATTCATGCATAATTCACAGATCTTTCGCAGCATTTAGCTAGGCATTCTAAGGTGAATTTCCGCTTTGTGCAGCCAGCAGCCTCAACTTCTAAAGTTGTTTATGCCCAGCACTTTCACATTTGGCTTGCACATATCCTTGAATTATATTTGCAGATGTCTATTTAGTTTCTATAATTTTCATATGCCAGGTGTCTAGCAGAATGTAATTCAAGATCAGAACAGGAGCCATTTCTATATGTTATTGTAATTGGGCTATATTGTAGTTGTGTAATGGCTTCTAGTAATAATTATTACAGATGAATAAAGTGTGATTGTTAACACAAGACTGCAAACATTCAACTGAATTGCATAGCCCATCATTTATGATATATATATATATATATATATATATGTAGGCATGTTTTTTTATTAAGTTTTGGCAGCATCTATGAGCATTTGCATTGTTTTATAAGATGCTGAATGAATATATTTTGTAAATATGTAATCTTACATTACAGTCATATTGTGGATTTTCTATGATGAACATTAATGAAAAAGCTGATATTATTCATCACAGTTGTTAACCATACGTTTTTATGTCTGATTAATCTCAGACCCTATTAATTCTTTTCTTCTACATCAGTGTCATAGCACACATGTTTGTTACAATAGTGAGCTTTTTAAGTTTTTAAGTTCTGTTGTCACCGAAGCCTACTTAATTCCTGATCTTCCTGGCATTAGAAACATATGGCTAGAAAAGTCTGTTACTTCCGTTTGATATGTGTTATTCATGCTATGGGTAAATTCTGATGATTTTTAAGAATGCCATATTAGTCATTTGAGTCTAAATATCTTAATAGTTTCTCATATAACATATCTTCTTTGCACAAAGTATATGTGTACGGGGTGGTCTAAAGATCATTGTTGTAGACTTTAATAAGTTCATATGCACCATACACAAATTATGTTTACTAATCAATGGAAGAGTGATCTGGGGGTATGATGTCAGTGATGTCTGGACACTGTGCCTCTTCACTTATCTGCAGTGGACATATGTGGATGTATGGCCAAAACTAGCACAGATAAACTTGCCAAGATTGTCCTGTTTCAGCTTTCACTATATGGCATCTGCCGACTTCCTAGCCTAGAGGTTAGCGACTTTTCTCCGTAATCTCGTATACTCTCGTAAGTAACGTGACGACGGTCAGAATCAGCAGTGGTTCGAATCGCGTCTGTAACTTACGGGGTATGTGAACTGGCCGCTCAGAAAGAAATGGCAAACTACTGAGCGTAATCTTGCCAAGAAATCAACAATCAGCTGAAAGATGCTGATGTTGACAGCAATGTCCTGTAAAGGATATGCAAAAAAAAAAAATATGGCATCTGCGGTTAGATAGTACGAAGCAAGCTGTAACTTCCCTCCATGGCTGTCATAAAAATCATCATATTGTCAATCTTCCTCTCCACTCCCACACCCTGTTTTTTTAACTTATAGCTTGTGTGTGGTTCGTTTAACTAAAATACACAGTTGACATGTTCCTCTAAATTTTTAATTTTTTTATCAGTGTGATTTCAAAAATATTTTTAAACAAATAGGATATACACAGTAATTTTGCCGGTCGCTCAGAAAGCAGTGGCAAACTACTGAGCGTAATCTTGCCTAGTACATCAACATCAGCTGAAAAATGCTAATGTTGACTGCAACGTCCTGTAGGGGATATGAAAAAAAAATGTGTGATAGCTTTGTGTTTGTAATTTTTTAACATCTGTATAACAGAAACTATTATAGTTGTAGTACAGGGACTTGTGGGGTCACCCTGTATATATGATTTCACTCATGCATTCTTATTGTGTTTGCTGACAGCGTGGCGGGATGACAGACTTTTTGTAGTGACACCTAATGAATGGTTTTTACAGCTTGGACAGACTATTTTTATCTATAATAGATATAAATGAACTTCATAATATCCAGTACATCTGTAATGATGACACATGTTTATCTGTGTGCTGTCATGTCATGTTCCATTTATATTGCTGTTTCTAATTGTTCCTACAGAACTTTATGTAGCATGATCTTCCATTTTTCTTGAATGCTTTCATTCTCAAGCAGCATTCGGTAATATTTTTGCCAGCATGTATTTGGATTGTCTATTCCGTGCAAAGAATGTTATCAACAAGTTGAGGTAATATTTTTTGTGGTGCGAGTCCCTCATTGACACTCACACTAAATTGTACATTTGATCTGTCTGAACATTAATTGTTTAATAGTTAACATGGTAATTTGTTTACAGTGAAATAAGATATTTACTGCAGACCATCTTTAAACTGCAAGGACAATACATTATGATGTTTGCTTAATCAGAGATTAAAACTAAGAAAACTAATCAAAGAACCAATGAAGTGTATAATAGGATCCTTTTTAAATGCTATTTTTAAAATGTATAGTTCCTTGGCATAAGCTGCCTGTGGGGTGTGAAATATTAAGCCTTCACAACTTCAAGATCATGGCATTATGAGGTGAGGTGACTAGTTGCATTACAATCCCTTTCCTTTCCATAAATTCTGAAGAATGCTGGTTCAAATTTGATGAAGCTGGGTCAATCACAGAGCTATACTGGTTTGAAAAAAGTCACCCAGCCATTTCTGGGGATTGAATCCAGATAACTGTCTTGAAAACCAAGTGAACTAACCATGTCCTTTGTATGCTTTAAAGGCGTGTAGTCTATGATTTATTGCGTGGCATATTTCACTGCATCTCATCAGATGCATATGCCCAGAAGTCTAACAATTAACACTCTGCTATGGATATAACGTTCTACACATTCGGGCAATTTCAGTGATGATGTACTTCATATTTCAGCCAAAGTATCAGTCATTTGTCCTCATGACTTGATATATAACTCTGCAGTATGCACATGATGAGATACAGTAAAATATACCCGGCAAGAAATCGTGGAATATTTTATTTATGGTGTCGTTGTTAAAACTCACTTACGGAATACGTTGTTTTGCATGTAGTCTAGTTTACTTTACTATTTTATTTTCTTGTGCTATGCTAGAGTTGGAATGAGATCTCTACATCAGCTTCAAGATGTGCCATTTTCATCAGCTTGAAGATATGTCATTTCCATCAACTTGAAATATTGCAGTTTTCACCTGTTGTTGATTGATTTATGTGCCATAATTTTAACCTATTTGCAATGTTATTTCTGTGTGTTGTTTTCTGTAATATAATTTACTAGTGCTGTTTTCAAATAAGATGTCCATTTTCATTTTGTCATTAACCTTTCCCCTAACAAATGTGTAAATACTACAACAGACTCTCCACTGACAAGTACATTGAACACTGGCTTCTAAATGTGTTTAAATAGATGCATACGTGTACATTGGTGCATGTCAAGAAGCAGTCACACTTGTCCTTGTTGCATGAGCATTTTTATGTTTTCTAGTAATTGGTGGTGAAGGGATAGCACATCTTTATATTCAGTTCATTTGGATTATCATCACGGTATTCATTATTGGAAAGTCTTTGCTTCAACCCAACTCTTGAATGGTGTTTAGAAGAGCTGCTTGACTGACTGGTTTACCCTCTGATATAGTGCCAAAACTAGCCACACTCATGGACTACCAGCATTCAGTGTCAAGTGATGCCATCTGCCCTTTTCTGGCAAGTCAGGTATTTTTATGCAGAATTTATCTGGAGTTGGTGTCATCTTTCAGCATGAAATCAATGTGCTGAGTATGTTCAGTGTAATTAAAATCAACGCACATACTACTTTACTGAATCTGTGTAATGACAGAAAGCAGTAGACTGTTCACAAATAAATCATCAATTGTGGTTTCCTGTCATTGTTGGTTTCTGCCCATGAACTCTAAAGCTGGGAGTTAACAGAAACTCAAGGTTTCTGATGAATAGTGGCATGCTTTATTTTAACTAACCTGATTTGAGTTAGAAAAAATTCCTGGTTCCTTTGTTTTCTTCTTTAATTTTATTCTGTTTTGGGGCTTATTTTGTTATCATGGCCTTTTTCTTTTGAAAAGTGAAACAGCCAGTCTGTTAGTATTCTGTGATATGTTTAGTGTGTAAAGTAAAATATACCTCATAAGGTGAAAGTAATGAAAGGAATACCATAGCAACTATTGAAAATCTGTTGACACTTACCATGTAGCTCTAAGCACTTGTCTCTCACAAAAGTAACTATTAGCATGCTGCAGGTCATTACACGTGTCTTACATTTTATGCCAGGAATATCAAAAACCACTTCAGATGCCTGCTACAGGTATTCAGATCATTGCTGTTGTAACAGCTTGTACACTGTGTTAAAGCCTCCTTACACGATCTAAGGGAGAAGGCTGGAGGCCTTCTACAGGTATTCTTATTCATTGAAGGTGATCATTTACAAACTATAGACAGACTAAACTACCTTATAGCATGGTGCTTACCAAAACAACAGTAATTCTCAATACTTGAGAGGCATAGAAACATTTGCATTAATGTCAGTGTATTAACCACTATGCTGTTGTGGCTTTTAAATGGTTGTAGTGTATTTAATTCAGAAATATTCATCATAGAAGAGTTCGTTTTGTGTGTTACATTCCATTTGTTTTATGTGATACATTCCACATTCTATTATTACTTTGACTATTAATTTCATGAATTTGCCTTTGTATTACTGGGGCGTATAAGGGAGGTTAAGAATAGTAACACTTAACTACCATACATGTCATCAGAGGTGACCAATCAGGTTTGGTGTGAGGCTAGCTACCTTATTATATAGAACGCTTCAGCTGCAAAATCCTACCAATCATCAAGTCTACAAAGGGCTTGGCGTGAGTATGTTGAAGGCCTGTGTTCCACTTGTAGATGGAAGACAGAAGGAGCAGAAGAAGAACTTTGTGAATTATAATTACATTCCTGCATGTACATATTATTGCTGGCATCATATCACTGTGCCACATTACTTTCTCAAATGTCTATTTTAAACAGTACTTTCATGTTTTGTAAATTAAACCTTTACATTAAGAAATCAAAAAGCTGTGAATCAAATAATATTGGGGTGACAATATGCCAACAGAGACTGCTTGACATTTGTTTACCTATAGAACGAGTTTAATACTTGTTTGTTTTCCTTCCACGTAAACTTATTTTCATATTTATGTAAATGTGTCTTGATCATGAAGGCTAAGTTTGTAATTAGACAAAGGAACACATACCACTGAACCATGTTAATCTCAGAAGGTTTCACAGCAGATATCCATCCATGGGGAATGTTCTGTTCATACTATGGTGTCTGAGAGAAATGTGTTGAACATTGATATGAAGTTTCTGAACATGTTACTCATCTCTTATAGATTTGTGACATGCGTATAAACTTATTCTGGGGTAGTTAGTATGGTTTTCCTGAGACTTCTATATCCATATGGGTGGTTTGCTATATCTACCATTGTCAGCAGCATCTGTCTCTAGTTCGGGGTGCCCTGCTCTGCTCAGGTGCGAAAGAGTCCACTTATTCAGCTGAATACTTGGTCCTTTACAGAATATTATACCTTGCATGCCCTTTACTACTAGGGGACGCAGTTGGCAGTTTTCCTTAAATGAGCTGAGACCATGATGGCATTTTTTATACTATCACTTTAGAGGACAGCAATACATAAGCACAAATTAATTCTGACACCATGGTTTTTAATGTGGGTGTTTACAAAGTCCTCTCAGGGACATTAGCAGTGTTACACAAAATATTGTAGTGATAGATGTTACTTTAGTAACTGTCATTCAATTTCATTTCCAAAGTAAAACGTTTTGTTCACATGCATATTTCATTTTGTTTATTAAAACCTTAATACAGATCATTCAGAAAATGAATGATCTCTCTTTTAATTTTTGAACTTCACTTTTTTTTGTCAACTACTGAAACTGGTCTATGGGCATTCTGTAATTGTTTCTTACATGTCCTGGACTTTAATCATCAGATTATACTGTGCTTATTTTAATAGTTCTGCTAATGGTTAAAAAATAAAACATGCAAAATCAAAATTGCACAAATGTTGTAAAATAAACCATTCCCTATGTTTATTTTTTAGTTCTTATTTTCTGTAACTTGTTTTTGTTCTTAATATGTTAACATAATTACAAATGTTAACTGAATAACAATTAGTGAAATAGGCTTTCATTGTTTTCACTGTTTGTGCTTGGTGCTAAACTTGTTGTTTTTCACATTGTTCCACTGTGGCCTTCTCTAATTGAAATTTACCATAACATTTTATTTGTAAAATATACCAGACAAAATTTTGATCACAGTTGGATGTGTTATATAATAAGTTACTATGTACCCACTCTTTCTCTCTTTCCTCACTCAATCACTCAGTCTTTTCTCTTTTATTCTGTTTGTCATTTCACAGTTTTGATTACACCCTATGAGAGACACATATTCTGATCTTCATTGGTGGTAAACATGTGTGTTCCCATTGTGCTATGAAGATGTTCTATTAACAGTAACTGTGACACAATTATTCACGTTTTTGTTGAATGATAGTATCTTGGATACTTAACCGATCACAATAAAACTACTATATGTTGATACTTGGAAAAGTTTGTATCAGTCCTAATGTGTTTTCTTACGTTACAATGGGTGTCAGTATAGGGATAACTAATGATATGCATTCCATTTTTAAAGATCTCATATGTAAAACACAAAATATTTGGCCCTGTTAAAAACATTATAAAGTTAGCAAACAGATAAATACAAATAACATCATTCTTATGACTGCTGGCCACCTGAGCTGTAAATTCCATTCACACTAGCCCTGTGATGGAGAGTTACCTTCTACAGTCCTGCCTTACTTAAAGTAATGAACTTAAATATGGCATCAACCAACTTCATTTTACATAAAAATACAGAGATGTAATGAACCTGAAGCTAACTGCTGATTTTATTAGAGACATTAAATATGGAGGAAGGAGAAGAAACCCATTCCCTTGGGCTTCTGAATAAAATAAATTTGATAATGGACACTTAATCACTACTGGTCACTGTAACAAAACCAGCTGTTACAGATCTATGGTAGATGTGTGAAATAAAAATATTTAGTAGATTTAAGGTAGTGTGAAACTTAAATATTGCTTGCTCAGGGGAAGAATTATTCACACACTGGATGAATTCCATATCTTAGGTTTGAAATTATCATGATAATAAAGTACTAACATAACATACAAGTGCAAAGGTTCTGGGGTGTGTTAAATTCATATAATCTGATACAGAAATAAAAAAAAGACAAATGTTAAGATTAAAAGGTCAAACCAGGCATAGATGGTGATAATTATGAGTCATGAAAGAAACTGGCATTGAATATTGCTAAAGATATTTGTTAATGCAATTGTTTGCAGCTTATTGATTTTGCTTCGAGAAGCCTTTGAAGTTGAAGAGATAAACAAAAAGATGTTTTAATTTACAGAGACAAAAATGTGTCATCTCCATTGTCACTGCTATCAGATATGCTTTTTTTGTTTTTGTAAATGTATATTATATGTCAGTGACAAATTATAGTCAATAACGAAGATGTTGAACATATTCCTAACTTTGAATACCGTGGTTCCATAAATGTCTATTCAAAAGAAGTCAGAAGAGGACTGGCTATAGAAATACAGACATTAAACAGTACCAAGAACCTATGATACAATACCGGCAAACAAATTGTAGTAAAATGTTGAGTACATGCATGTTTCCTATGGCAACATAGAGACGTGGGTCGTGGACCATTTCACAATCCTGAAGAAGAAAACCTGGGTTTTTTACTGAAATGTTACAGAAAAATTCCTCAGAATACCATGGTTCAAGATAGAAACTGACATTCTACTAGATGTGAACATCAAAGAAAACCGGCTCCTGAACAGCATGATGTCTGGGAAACTGAAATACTTGATTATATATTAGCTGCCACAGTGGCTTAGACAGAACAGTGATAGAAGGCAAGGTTCCTGGCAGAAGAGGCGGGGGTTTATCAGCATGAAGGATGAATGGGACATTAAAGACACCTTGCACATGAAAATGCACGAGGCAAGGGAACTAGAAAGAATCAGGAGTCTTTCTTGTGGGCCATGATGAGAGCAGTTTTCTAAA
Organism: Cepaea nemoralis; assembly: GCA_014155875.1. Classification (NCBI taxonomy): domain Eukaryota; kingdom Metazoa; phylum Mollusca; class Gastropoda; order Stylommatophora; family Helicidae; genus Cepaea; species Cepaea nemoralis. The sequence goes on from JACEFZ010019797.1 coordinate 262,975, forward strand.
AACGTCCTGCTACATGAACAAATAATGTTAGTGTTACTTTTTTTTAAATTTGTTATTTTTACTAAATTATATAGTTTTGAATGTTCAAATGTTGATTATATAAATTAATAAAATTGTTAAATATAAGATCACTTTGAAGGCAGCATTATCACGTGAAAATAATTTAACAATTCTTTTGAAATTGTTGTCAATTTTACAATATAAATTTCAACAGACTAATTCAAAATTTGCAAACATTGCTTTTGTTATATTGATACCACTCCACAAACATGCTTATTGACCATGTATATATTTAACAACCCCCATGTCAGCTTGGGCATGTGGCCTATTCAGATATTTGTTCATGGCAGCTTATTGGTTTTGTTTTGAAAAGACTGAGGTTGAAGAGACAAAGAAAGATGTTTTAATTAAAAAAGACTGAGGTTGAAGAGACAAAGAAAGATGTTTTAATTAAAAAAGACTGAGGTTGAAGAGACAAAGAAAGATGTTTTAATTAAAAAAGACTGAGGTTGAAGAGACAAAGAAAGATGTTTTAATTAAAAAAGACAAAAATGTCATCTCCAATGTCACTGCTATCAGATTGTTTTTGTGTTTGTGAAAATGTATATTTCAATAAAAAATTACAATGAATAATGAAGGCAGTGGTGCTTGGTGTAATGGTTAGGACATTACACTGACAATGGCATGAGCACAGTCAGGGGAGAGTTCTGTATCAACATTCACTATGTGAAGTACAGACTGGCCACCAATTCCCCCATGCTTTCATGCCTAACACATCACATACCCACAGAAGATTTCTGCTGCAGGACTTGTTTTTTTTTAAAATGTTGCTTCTAAAGTAGTTACGTAGAGCAGTTTAGTTTTTGAAAAAGAGAGAAACAGAAAAACAAAACATCTCAAGTAGCTGTCTTTTTGTTTTTAAATCGTATTGTCCAAAACTGCATTGTCCGTTTCTATGTTCAAGTTTGTATATTGTTGCAGTCTCACTGGCAGTGTGATTCGGTGTCAGTTGTATGCAGTTTTTATATATATAACTGTATACCATACAAAGTTAATTTCTTGTTTTCATGCTATAAGAGAGATATATATATATTTTTAATGAATTTTTCCTGTGCTGGACAGTTGGATTTTAAAACAAATACTTAATTTTAAATCCAGATCTGGCAGTTCTCCAATCTTGACACTTATTTCAAAAGAGATTAAGTGAGACTTGTATGTTCAAATGTGTTTCTTATGTTCTGTATGTTGAGATTATAGATGTGTATGATGTATATATATATATGGTACCACTATGTATGTTATTTTAACATAAGTGTCAATATATTATGAGAGCCATTCTGGGCCAGAATTCTGCAAGAGGTTGCCAGAGGTTCTATCATAAGTTTATAAACACATGTTTGCATATCCTTTACAGGACATTGCTGTCAACATCAGCATCTTTCAGCTGATTGTTGATTTCTTGGCAAGATTACGCTCAGTAGTTTGCCATTGCTTTCTGAGTGGCCGGCTCACATACCCCGTAAGTTACCGACGTGATTCGAACCACTGCTGATTCTCACCGTCATCACGTTACTTACGAGAGTATACAAGATTACTGAGAAAAGTCGCTAACCTTTAGACCAGGAAGCCAGCCTATCATAAGTAGAAGTTTAAAAAAGAGTAATCTTAGTTCACCAGAATGAACAGATCTACTTTAAAAAAATTTATTATTCTTAACAGAACCCTGATAAATCCTTTTAGGTTATTATGGAGATGAACTACCGACCCAGCTGATGTGCCATAAAATTGTATTTGTAGTATTTTTAATACAGGATTATGTCTGAGACATAAACAGTATTTCAAGGGTTTCTCCAGGCAAACATGTTGAGAAATACTGCAGGAAGGTGTCTGTACCACCAGAAATAAATACAAACATGAAACTAAAATGTCGTAATCAGAGTAAATCCATGGTATAGGACCATGTGAAACATGGAAGGAAAGGTAACTTCAAGGCAGATTTTGCCATATGGTTGTGGAGTGATAGGGTTTTACATAAATTAGGTCATATTACAATATATGACCAGCTGTCTTCAGTTGATTCCAGAGCAGCACTGCTATCCGAAGACCACATGTTGGTCATCAAAAGAGAAAATGAAATAAACAGTGCAGAATATTGAAATGATTGAGAAGAAATTGAGCAGTTAAAGACTAGATCAATTACCTGATGTTAGTAAAATGTGGTCATTTTTAATCCATGGTAGTGGTAGGAATGCATTTTTCAGACAGGTGGGCTTCAGAAATCGACCAAGATTTGTAAAATAGGTACAAGAGATTTCATTGGGAGATAGACGGCAGCACTACAACTTATATGCTGCTTTTTCATAGAAAATATGAGCCGAACATCATATTCCACATATGCCATGTACATAAATAGGCTTGATTCATTTTTTTTAATTTTTAAAAACAGAAATGTTAAGCAAACTGTATCACAGTCTCATGAATATGAAAAAGTCGGATACGTTTGTATTTATGTCACAGTCTCATGAAGATGAAAAAGTCAGATACATTTGTATTTATGTCATAGTCTCATGGAGATGAAAAAGTCAGATACGTTTGTATTTATGTCACAGTCTCATGAAGATGAAAAAGTCAGATACGTTTGTATTTATGTCACAGTCTCATGAAGATGAAAAAGTCAGATACATTTGTATTTATGTCATAGTCTCATGGAGATGAAAAAGTCAGATACGTTTGTATTTATGTCACAGTCTCATGAAGATGAAAAAGTCAGATACGTTTGTATTTATGTCACAGTCTCATGAAGATGAAAAAGTCAGATACGTTTGTATTTATGTCACAGTCTCATGAAGATGAAAAAGTCAGATGCGTTTGTATTTATGTCACAGTCTCATGAAGATGAAAAAGTCAGATACGTTTGTATTTATGTCACAGTCTCATGGAGATGAAAAAGTCAGATACATTTGTATTTATGTCACAGTCTCATGAAGATGAAAAAGTCAGATACGTTTGTATTTATGTCACAGTCTCATGAAGATGAAAAAGTCAGATACGTTTGTATTTATGTCACAGTTTCATGAAGATGAAAAAGTCAGATACATTTGTATTTATGTCACAGTCTCATGAAGATGAAAAAGTCAGATACGTTTGTATTTATGTCACAGTCTCATGAAGATGAAAAAGTCAGATACATTTGTATTTATGTCACAGTCTCATGAAGATGAAAAAGTCAGATACGTTTGTATTTATGTCACAGTCTCATGGAGATGAAAAAGTCTACGTTTGTATTTATGTCACAGTCTCATGAAGATGAAAAAGTCAGATACGTTTGTATTTATGTCACAGTCTCATGAAGATGAAAAAGTCAGATACGTTTGTATTTATGTCACAGTCATGGAGTCAGTTGTTTTGGTTTTGTTAAGAAACACAATTGTTTTGATGGTCACTTGCATATATCATTCTGTTAGTGTTTTCATAGCCATTGCTACATTCTAATCATTCTAGTTGAACAGATATAGTCTGCTGTTATATACCTTGGCTATGAAATTATACATACAAGAATGTTATATGATTGGACATTTACTCTTGTTTACACGTGTATGTTACTTTTAAGAGTGCCTTGTTAAATGTCAATGCATTTTATGCAAAACTATGCAATAACTTCTCTTGCATCATATATATTTTACCATGAAGCATTTATGAAGCATTATCCTTTGTGGAGACTGATGAGATACATACTATTGTAGGGTATGCTCATCCTGTGAGCAGGGTGTTGTTGACATCAATGCAAGAAATGATGCTACTGCTTTTTGTTACCTGTTGCTGTTATGTCTGATGTGAACAGCAATTTCATCTTTCGTCACTGTTAGGTTAATCTGAACTATAATTTCATTAGTAATCACTGCTAGATCTAATCTTAACAATAATTTCATTAGCAGTCACTTTTAGGTCTAATCTGAGCAACTTTATTAGCAGTCACTGTTAAGTCTGATCTGAACAAGTTTCATTAATAATCACTGTTGGTATAATCTGAACAATTTTATTAGTAGTCACGGTTAGGTCTAACCCGAACAACAGTTTCATTAGCAGTTACTAGTAGGCCTAATCTGAAGAACAGTTTCATTAGCAGTTACTAGTAGGCCTAATCTGAAGAAGTTTCATTAGTAGATGCTGCCAGCTCTCAGCTGAACAATAATTTCATTAGTAGTCACAGTTAACTTTTTCAGACCAAGGGATGTGTCTTTTGTGATTGCCTCTTCATTGTGAATCCCTACTGTCATGTGAAGCGTTGGCATTCTCTACCTTTTTACATTTGATATGAGCATACTAAAGAAATCTGGCAGCCACTTCCACTGTATATTTAACTGTTTTGAAAGTACAGGCGTTCATTAATGTTCATAGTTTCTCCAGTTGGCTTTTGCTGTGAATAAGAGGGTTAATGCTGAAAGGTTGGCAACAGATATATAACTGGAAACTGAATTGACTTTTCCATTGTAATGTGTGCAGAATTTAAGTTGTTCAATCACTCTGTAAATTGTTCAAGTGAATAACTAATATAGTGACTGAGTAAATCTAAGAGTTGAGTTGAGTTAAGAACCGACATCACTGCACTCAGGATATTCCCATACGTGCTCAGTCCCCTTGTTCAACAGCCAGCGAAGAGTCATACTACTAATCGCTCCCACCGCTATCTGATTAAAAGTTCTCCTGGTCTTCCCTCTCAGTTTTGAGATTCTTCCAGAACCCCTGCCAATCCCCCGCAATCTCATTCTTTCCACATATGGGTTCTCAGTCTGTTCCTCCGCCTTCTCCACCTGGTCCCACAAGCGCACGACCACGTCCCACTTGTCCATAGGCAAAATTCCACCAAGAGGTGCATTCCCTGCTAGCCTATCAGCCTGTTCATTCCCCCGTACACCCACATGGCCAGGGCAAAATATCCATACAATTCTCACGATCTGTGACCTCTGAAGCGATGAGAGCCATTCCACCCAAAACATTTTTTTCTCCACCTTGCTAAACATACTCTTTGAATCCGTAATGAATACAGCGTGTGTTGCAGTAGTCTCCTCTAGCCAACGGAATGCCGCTGTTACTGCCTCCACCTCCATTCTCATGCTGGAGGTCGTAGTCTCATATGCCAGACTCTCCTTTTTCAAGACTCGCCCATTAGCCTTTGCAATAAAGCCCCAGCCACTACGTCTGTTTCTCACCACTGACCCATCGGTGTAGATGACTATGTCACCTTGATGTGTGTTGCTCTGGATCAGCTGTTGCACTTCAAACTCAGTGCGGCCCGTTGCCCAATCTCTGCACTCACGACCCAGTGTTATTATTACATTCTGCCAGTCCGTCATGTCTTCCGGAACTTCCACCCACTCTCTTTCACGATTGATGGTCTCTAGATCACACACCTGACTTATAGAAAGTTCTGCCTGTGCCATTCAGGACCTACCTCGTCTTAGTCTATGACCCTTAACCATTTCCATTGCTGCATGCAGCGGGTGATCCCTGTCTGCGGCAACTCTCAGGTACCATTTGGCCTGAAGCACCCTATGCCTATCCATCATTGTTGGTAGTGCCAGGATATGCCTCATGCATATAATTGTGTGTCCTTTGTGCACCCCAGGATTAACCGCATGGTAGCATTCTGTATGCGCTCCAACCTTTCAAGCTGGCTCTTTGATACTGTCAGCAGCCCCAAACCATACTCAATGACAGAAATTATTAACTGCTGAAAGAGCCTGTACAGCATCCTCTGATCTAGCCCTCAATGCATTAAGACCCCTACCAGCCTTCACCACCAAAGCCTCCACATGATCCTTAAAAGAAAAACACCTGTCAAAGGTGATACCCAAGTACTTCAATTTACTCTCTCGACTAAGAGGACATCCATTCAACATAATACCTGGGACGTCTGCCTTGACGATCCGGTTATCCAAGGAGTACCACACAACCGATGCCTTGTCTGGGTTTATAATGGCCCCTGCGTCCCTGCACCACTCCACCACCTGTAAGCCAAACTGGCCCTGTCTCTGTCCTGTCTGTACACCAGCACATCATCTGCAAATGTCAAGATTCTACCCACACCTGGTGTCTCAATAGCTGCGATTTTAAAGAGCACTGGGGACAAGGCAGATCCCTGCGGCAACCCAGGTGTAATAGTACAGGGGTCAGAAGTCCAGGAACCCATGTGCAGTGCAACCTTACGCTCATAAAGGACTGCCGCAACCCATCTAACAAGGCAAGGGCAGACCTCCATGTCCAACAGTGTGTGTATTAACCGATCATACCTAACCCTGTTATACGCATCCTCCAGGTCAAGAGCTACCGCCACTGTCGCCTGTTTATCCTGGAAGCCCTCGTAGACATCAAATACAAAAGTTGCAGCATTGGCCCAGGTGTCCTTTCCCGGCCGGTGGCTCCGAGTCCTCGGGGAAGCAGATTCCGACCTTCCAAATGTTGCTGGAGCCTGCGTGCTACTATTTTTTCGAGTACTTTGCCATACGTGTTTTGCAGGGTTATGATTCGGTATCCATTAAGTCTGGAGTTATCCTTACCTGGCTTTGGGAGGGGGACCAGGTAGCTATGCGGCCAATTGTGGGGTATTTCCGCCGTATTGATGCTTAGGTTGAAACAAAGAGCCATCTCCTCCAAGTCCCCATCATTTATGTTCCTCATATGGGAGTACCTCACCCCATCCGTACCTGGCGCTGTGTCTTTAGCTCACTTCAGTACCCGTCTAATGTCCTCCACTTTAATCTCACAGTCCTCCTTCCTAGTGACCCATGACAAGGCTTCTCTGACGTTATCTCTAATAACCCTATTTCGCGGATCCGTCTGTTTTAAAAATCACACAAGAAAAGCCTCTCCTTTGTCCTTGTCAGTTGTCATAGGTCGGTTGTTATCATAAACGGTGCTATGTGTACCAGGCATCACCTGTCTCTTCATCTGCCGGTGCAGCCTCCAGAGTTTTCCCAATGTCACATCCCCACCGACTTCATTGATAAACTGTTCCCACTTAATCCTCTTTGCGTCAGCTGCCTGGAGTTTAAAATCCTGCACCTTTACTTTTTTATACCTTTCAGCATCTTCCAATTCTGTGTCAACTGAATTGGTTGCTCTCCGCACCCTCTGCCCATTCCTTATGGCCACCCTATTTTCCCTCCATGAATTCTCAGCCTCTGGTGTCCACCATGGTGGTTGGGTAAAGATTCCTTGTTGGTTTAGATCTTCCTTGTGATCTAAGACACCCCAAGAGCGAAGAGTGGTCACGATCATAACTGAATGCCCTGCGAGCTCTTATAGTCCTAACTGTGCTGGACTTAGGTATCAGCACCGAACAGGGGAGGTGGTCACTTCCATGGTCTCCAAGGATGCTCCATTTTATATCTGATGCCGCCCCTTGAGATACAAGCGCCAGGTTGATGGCCGTATCAGGGTCCCCCAGGCTCATTGCTAGCATAGTGGGTGTCCCGTCATTGAGACAGACAACATCCATCTCAAGCAAGGCCTCAGCAAGAGCAGTACCCTGTCTGTTCTCTCCCGACCTGTCCCATTCCTTGGCGCGGGCGTTGAAATCACCACATATCAGATACCTGGTACCTGGGGTGTCCACTGAACATTTCAACCAGTCCCAACTCTCTCTGCTTATGCAAGATTCCCCACTCACATATATATTTATCAGGTTCCAGCTGTATCGGCCGATTTGTATCCGCATGTCCAAGAACTTTATTAAAGCATTACATTGTGTTAGTCTTTCGTGTTACTTTAGATCAGGCATGTTATTTTATTTACATTTGAAACTTGTTAATGATTTGTTTACTGCTTTATGTATTTTTACATTATTTTGAAGTGATAATAGCAATTCATGAAATCATCATTACCTTTTATAAAACAGTGACACAAAAAATACTGTATCAGATATGCTACAGTCATCTGAGATAGTGGATATCAATGAGGTCACATTTTTAAAGTAGGATAAGTAACTATTCTTTTATTTATTTATTTATTTAAAACTGGCTCTGCTTGTCAATGTAGTAACATTGAACTATTCTTATAAACAGTCTAGCCTGAGTTGCGGTTCTTATGGTCTAGTTTGGGAATTACTGCCTATATCATTAGTCAAAAATAAAATACTCCCATTTACTGAGCCACTCTGTTGAATTAGTGTTGTAATAGAAGGTACAAGAGTCATGCACCAAGATTAAGAAATATCTGATTAATGCCTTTCTATATTTTCTTGTCTAAAGCATCCCACTGCTTTCAGTGTTTAGTCTGGCCACTTGTTAAATACTTTAGATTTTACCCCCTTGTATTCTCTTTCATGGTGCAGTTTTCGTCATATTCATGTTTAATCTAGTCACTTGTTACATCATCACAGACCCTCCTTTGTTGTATTCTCTTTCATACTCGAGTTTTCACATATTCATGCTTAATCTGGTCACTTGGCCAAATAACTTGTTAACATTAGCTACATCATCTCACATCTTGCCTTCTGGTATCCTCATTCATACTCCAGCTTTCTACATCAGGCATGTTATTTTATTTACATTTGAAACTTGTTAATGATTTGTTTACTGCTTTATGTATTTTTACATTATTTTGAAGTGATAATAGCATGCCTGATAGTAGTTTTTAGATGTGGCAGTTGGACTTCGGAACCAACAACAATATATCCTGGCCTACCACAGGGATCACCATTATCTCCGGTACTGTTCAACGCCTACACAGTGAGAATCACCAGTGAGCAGATCACTGGACCTGGCAGGACATTGTCATATGCCGATGATGTTTTAGTGTATCGTCAGGGGAAGGATAGAGAGGAGGTTGCTGTGGAACTACAAACCGAACTCAATCGCATAAGTACTTGGTGTGATGAAGCTGGGGCAATGGTCAACCCAACAAAGGCAACAGTGACTTGGTTCTCGTTGAATAATCATATTGTCAACAATCCAACACCAACTGTAATGCTGTGTTCAGAGACGGTGGAAAGAACGCAGGCAATGAATTACCTGGGGATACGGTTTGATCGAAGCCTTGCTTATAATGTGCACATAGACCAGGTGATAACAAAGGCCAAGCGGGGCTTGGCAGCGATGCGGGTGATGGCGGCAGCAAACTGTGAGCAGCGCCATCTTTGTCTTCTGTACGAGGGGCTGGTCATGTCTGTTTTGGAGTATGCAATGGCAATCCTGACTCTCAGCCATAAGCAGATAGAAAGGATGGAAAGGATACAGAATGAAGCTATGCGCATTATTCTTGGATGTACAAGAGATACAGCATGCAGGGCGATGCGCTACCTTCTTGATTTTCCAACCATTGAAGAGAGAATGCAAGTTTGCAGGGCACGCGCCTACCTCAGAATTAACGCAAACACACAGCATCCACTGCATAGTGAAATTAGGAAGGTGAAGGGCAGCAGGTTAAAAAGAGGACGGTCGTGGATGGGTCAAGCCGAAGACATTCTTCAACAGGTGTGTTCACTTGAGGACTTAGAACCTGGCGAGGAGTGGGTGCAAGTGCCAACAGACTTCTGCACATCCTTTTCAGTTTGCATCCAACTAGATAGAAAATGCAGACAAGAAAATCCGGCTGCTGTGGAGGCTGAAGTACAAGCGTTGATTTTCGAGAATTCGCTAGACAGTGACGCGGTCATCTACACAGATGGGTCGGTCGTCCGACATGTGAGAAGCTCATGGGCCTTTACAGCTCGGGCCGGAGGGAGAATTGTGAAGGAGGGCTCTGGTGCTTTCACTGAAACCACAAGTAGCCTGACCATGGAAGTCATGGCAGTAAGTAAAGCAATAACATGGCTCGAGACACAGACATTCACTAGGGCTTGTTTCCTTAGCGACTCAATGAACATGATCAAGAGGATAGAGGAGGGGTCGATCCGAAGAGAATGGTTGCTGCCTCTGGAGCGGTCTCGGCTGGCAAAGATTAGTTTCATCTTCGTGCCAGGTCATGCGGGAGTACAAGGAAATGAGCGGGCTGACAAGCTCGCAGGTGAAGCTACTGTGGAGGGCGGACGCGCCATGGACCAGGCTGACATTCTGAATGCTCTACGAGAAGTGAGACTTTTGCAAGAACCAAGTGATGACTGTGAATCTACAACAATGGCCAGACTGCGAGAGCAGCAAATTAAAAGAGGGGTGGCCAAACAAGAACACTACGCAGGAAGCCAAAGAAGATTGATAAACCAACACAGAACTGGCGTCGTTAGCCGCTATACGCTGCGGGATTTGCTGAGGAGGGGATCCGAGCACTTATGGACTGAATGGTCCGATGTGCAACGAGGATGATCTGTCGACTAACTAACTAACTAACTTTCTACATATTAATATCTTATCTGGTCACTTGTTACATCATCTCACATCTTGCCTTCTGGTATCCTCATTCATGCTCCAGCTTTCTACATATTAATATCTTATCTGGTCACTTGTTACATCATCTCACATCTTGCCTTCTGGTATCCTCATTCATACTCCAGCTTTCTACATATTGTCTTATCTGGTCACCTGTTACATCATCTGATATCTTACTTTGTTGTATTCTCTTTATAGTCTGCTTTTCCTCGTATTGTTTAGTCTGGTCACTTGTTGCATCGTTTCACATCTTGCCTTGTTGTATCCTCTTTCATACTCCAGCTGTCCACATATTAATGTTTAGTCTGGTCACTTGTTGCATCGTTTCACATCTTGCCTTGTTGTATCCTCTTTCATACTCCAGCTGTCCACATATTAATGTTTAGTCTGGTCACTTGTTGCATCATCTCAGATCATACTTTGTTTATTTCTCTTTCATACACCTGTTTCCCCCAGATTAATACCACTGGGGAATTGTTGCAGTTGATTATGCCAGTAGACGCACAAGAACTTGTATGTTGTCACCAATATTGTTTGTATTTCAGAATTTAAAACAGATAGGCCCGCAGCAAGTTTGTATTTCAAATATATTGCATATGTAAGTACGCTTATCTTTCAATCAGTCTGTAAAATGGTTTGTTGTACATTCATGTGTGAACTACATCAAATTCATCTGTGTCAATTCAAATTAAAAATAAAAATATAGCATATATGTCTTGTTATTATGCTTATTTTCTTCTTAGTTAGTTAACATATCATCCTCATTGCACAATGAACTATTAGTCCATGAGTGTTCAAATCCTCTATCTCCCTCAGTGTCTAGCGGCTGACAACACCTGTTCTGCATTGGTTTACTATTCTATTTTGGCTTCCTGCATGGTGCTCTAGTCTAGCTTGACCCCATTTAACTTCATATAAATGTTTATGTGACTACATGTCTTCAGGGACAAACAGCAAAAACAGTGCAGCTTGATGTAATCATGTTTGCATGTTTAAAACAATTTCAGTTTTATGTATTCATGAGACTTGTTGGAATGTCAATTCACTCTGTGCACCCAATGATTGTTACATCTGTTGTCCTATTCTGATGATGATTATGTATCAGCTAAGGAACTTTTGTACATTTTTTATGTGGTTGTGTCAGTGTCTGTTTATTATTTGTGTGCTCTGGCTGTGACATCCATTCTGTCTCTTGTACTTGTAAAGCTGACTGATTCCACTTCTTGTTTTTGTGGATTTACTCATTCCACCTTAGCATGAAGAGGTAGTCCACCATCGCTGAGCAGTTAGCCGTTAGTGATTAACAAGCTGAGAAACATCTGATGGCAGTGGAAATTTGGATTCTGTGGAAAATGCAAAGAATACCAGGAACAAACAAAAGCAAGTGACACTCCTCCAAGAAACAAATGAAAAGTAAATTTATTAGGGAAGTCAGAAGTGGACAGTCAAGATTTTTTGAGCACATTGTGAAGAGAAATAAACTTGAAAACTTCGTGACAGTTGGCAAAATTGATGGGGAATAAACAGAGGGAGACAAAGAGTTGAATACCTGGATTGTTTGGTCACATGACATAATCGTGACAATAACACATGCTTGATCCATGACTGTTGTGATTGTGTGAGATGATCTATGACCACCCACGCATGTCGGCATGGTACATGATAATGATGATTATTCTTTACATACCATACAAAGGAATTGTTATTACTCACTGAGATAGTTAGAAGAGTACAAGATCAAAAGACCTCACTACTACCTTTTAGAAATGTTTAGTCAAAAATAAGCTATAGTCTGTCCAGAAATGAATGCCTTCATTCACGATCAATTATTTTGAAAACTGTTGCATTGTTATGAAATTTTTCCTGCCATCTTATATTTACCTCCACCCAAGGAATATGTCTTTGCTGGTCCAAAAGCAACTTAAATCATGGAAAGTGGCGACATTTCTTTGATGTTTTGGTGAAAAACTAGTGATGTCTCGCTAACAAACTTGTTTTACAGTAATGTCCCGTTCCACTACGTGAGCCTCTTGTCATAAGCCAATCCCATGTCCCCACGAGAAAATTAACTATGCAAAGCTAATGTTTCAGTGTGAAGACATAATACATTTAATAATTTGCACTTCATCTCTGACCCGTAAATTATATACCACATATAAACTTTGAAATCATCTGTACAATCTCCAGAACAAAACTTTTTTTTGTTGGGTGGACATAATGATAAGGTTATATGCTAAATCTCATCATTTTCCCTCAGTTGGTTACTGAGATATGGAATTTTATATTGGGGCAGACAAAAGAAAACAGACTATAGTTACACCTTTCAGTTCAGAATTCTGGGGATTGGCAAACGATGTAAACTAGTGTATTACACCGTGCAGTACACATAAAACAAACATGCGTGCACATCTCTCTCTCTCTCTCTCTCTCTCTCTCTCTCTCTCTCTCTCTCTCTCTCTCTCTCTCTCTCTCTCTCTCTCTCTCTCTCTCTCTGCGCGTGTGTATGTCCTCACCCTTTCCCGTCCGTTCATTCCTCCTGTCATGGTTTTCTTCAAGAATCCTCAGATAGTGCTGTGTGCTGAACAGATATATATTTCTTAGTCAAACTCTTAGTGGACAATTGATCCCCCAAAATACAGATATGTCCAATGTGAAGGCAGATTTTCCCCTTGTATTTCAAATTATATTCCACTAATTTGTTTCTTTTTATAGTTCACTAGCTGACCCAGCCCGGCTTCGCCCAGGCCCTGGCGGGGATCTATCTATCTGTCTGTCTGCTTGTCTGTCTGTCTGACCCGGCCCGGCTTCGCCCAGGCCCTGGCGGGGATCTATCTATCTGTCTGTCTGCTTGTCTGTCTGTCTGATGACCCGGCCCGGCTGTCTGTCTGTCTATCTGTCTGTCTGCCTGCCTGCCCGTCCTTCCGTCTATCCCACCCTCTCTATCTATCTATAGTCAGGGGACTTAACCTAAGTTATAGCAATGCTACTAAAAGTTATGTCCCTTTATATAACTTTTCTTATATTAAGTCATGTAATTACAAAATTAAATTTTAGTAAGTAAATAGCTGATTGCACACTACTAAACTATGACAGTTGGTTGCACGGGAATGAAAAGAAAACATGTAGAAAATTTCATCTCAATCGGATGGACCGTTCGCGAACGCATAAAGAACGGACCCACATACATTGTGTTTTATAGATATAGATTTATCATGTAGAGTGCTGATATTTTACGAACCAGTTGTCTTTTTTCAAACGTGTGTTATTTCCTTTGTCTGGAGCTGTTCCGTCATCTCTGATTTCACTGAAAGTAAGCCTACACTTTCCATAAGTTCTACACACTCGTTTGTGATACAATGGCGTTGGTGCCTCGAGGTCAGGCATCTTACTGAGAGGTACTTTGCCACCTGTCCGTTTAAAAGGTTACATGCAAGAGGGTCGTCTTTATGCACAGATTCAATTTTTTGTTCGTGTTATGTACGCTTCTGGTGATACAGTATTGATTGCAGACAATGAGCAGGATCTGTAACAATTAGTAGATGCGGTTGTTGCACGCAGTGGACAACTGGGGTTAGAATTAAATTGTAAGAAGGCACTGTCACTAGGAAGAACGAAATACCACAATGTAACATACAAGTAAATGGGAATATTCTTCAACAAGTGAATTGGTACAATTATCTCGGAACGGTCATAACATCTGATAGGAGATGCCTTGAATAGATTAGAACAAGAATTGCCTGGCGAAAGTAGCCTTTAACAAGATTAAAAAACATACTGACCAATAAAAAGATGTCAGTTGAAACAAGAAAAAGAGTGTTGAGGTGCTACATAGAGCCTGTACTTTTGTATGGATGTGAACCTTGGACAATGAGCAGTCAGGCTGAAAAAACATCCGATGGCTGTGGAAATGTGGTTTCTGAAGACAATGCAAAGAATACCATGGATATACAGAAAAACCAATGATCAAGTACTACAAGAAATAAATGAAAATCGTAAATTGATTAGAGTAGACAGACACAATGTTTTGGACAAGTTTTGAGAAGAAATAAATTGGAGAATTTGGTGACAACTGGCAAGATCGAGGGGAATAGAACAATGGGAAGACAGAGAAGTAAATACCAGGATGGCTTGACCACGTGGTATGGTCGAGACAGGAACACTGAGCTGATCACGACTCTGGTGATCGAGTGAAATGGCGAATCATGACCGTCCACGCTTTCCGGCATGGCACATGATGGATGGATGGTTATGTACGCTGGCTTTGAACTCTACACACATGCTACTACTTCTAGTGAATTGGTTTTGATGTTTGCATGTGGATCAGCTGTCCTTGTTACCAGTGTTCTTCTTCTTCTTCTGCGTTCATCCGGATTGTTTTTTTTTTCGGACGTGACTGCGTTGTGACTGTTTACAACAGAGCTGCGTTCTTGCGCCGTTAGGCCGACACATCCGACTTCTGCGGGCATGTGTTAACCGGGTTAACCTTCCCGGTGTTTCACCAGTGTTCTATCTGTAATATGGCTTGGTCTTGTCGCACGCACACAGAACTAGCTTTGTGGCACTAGCGACAATCCATGGGGCCTCCGGAAAAACTGTACTTGTGAACCAACCGAGACCGAAATCGAAACCACAACCTTCATAACGCAAGGCAGATTGTTTGACTACGGAAATCGGCCCCGAACACCTCTCTGTGAAGAAAAAAGAAGTTCGCATATCCCTTACAGGACATTGCTGTCAACATCAGCATCTTTCAGCTGATTGTTGATTTCTTGGCAAGATTACACTCAGTAGTTTGCCATTGCTTTCTGAGCGACCGGCTTACATACCCCGTAAGTTACCGACTTGGAGAGAACCGCTACCGATTCTCGCGCAACGTCACGTTACTTACGAGAGTATACGAGATTACGGAGAAAGTCGTGTAACCTCTAGACCGGCCTCTGTGAAGAAACTCACAGTAATTCCCCATGGTGATGATACTTCGTAGCGAAGTAGTTTTGCCGGCTGTCTCATCGCCAAGGTAGTGAGTTCGTTAACTGACTCGGTCACTCAGTTTACGGTTTTCACCCGGCTCTATCATTTCGCAAAGAATGGACTGGCTACGATTTAGTTAATGATGATGGTATTACTAGTAATAATAAAAATTGTAGCTTAAGTTAAGGTCGAAAGGAGCTTAACCAGAGAGAACCGCATCTGCCACAAATGTGTCGATAGTATTACTACATTCTCCACGTTTATACGAACTTCTATTGTCCAATGAGTTTCAGGCCAAGGGAACATTCTTGGCTGGCGGTAAACCTTGACGTGGCTCAAGGTCAGGGTCGCGGAGAGACCCACTGGTGAATAGTTTGCCTTTGTGTATTGTATCAGCTGTCATCTGTTGTACCCGAGGACACGTCGGCTGTGTGTAGACTCGAGGCAAATGATAGGCTCCACGTTTCCTTATGACATCTGATTTTTATTTGTTAAACCGACTCAACGGAATGGAACACACACATCTTCACTGAGAACTGGCCAGCACGTTATAATTAACAACGACTCGTGTTGAGTTTAAATGAAGCGTAAAGACAAGAGTAAATGACTCACTATGCGGGATTAAATGTTTTCCTCCTCCTCCGCCTTCTCCTCCTCCTCCTGCTGCTGCTGCTGCTACTGCTTCTTCTGTGAAAACTTGTTGCTGTGCGTCTATTCCAGCATGAGTCACATACAGGATAGTGCATAGCATCCATTGTAGTGCGTAGATGTTAGCTTTCTAGTCCGCTGCTTAGTCAAAGTTGTTTAGTTTGCCCAGTAAACACCCTCATTGTTTTAGACACCCCTCATGATCGTGCATTACGCGGTCCCGTAAAAAGCTGTTTAGTTCCCCAGTAAATACCCCCATTAGTTATAAAGAGGGTCTTAGATAATGTTCCTTATCCTGATGGTCGTCAACGTCTGTGGCTTAGGGATTGGTGAACGCAGATTCACAATTCTCCGACATACCGGGCCGAGAGTTCGCAATCAACCGCATATCCTTTTGTGTTGATTTATAAGGAATGCTCGTCGGCCGTTCAGAAATGGAAAACACTGGCAAACAACTGAACATAAAATTGTAGGTAAATCACAAACAACCAATGAATGTTGGGATTCACTGCAACGTCTTGTAAAGGACATGCAACTGACTTCCTTTAAATCCGGATGGTCATTTCTCTTTTTTTTTCGGAAACATCGACAACTTCGTGACCCATCTTGGCTCCTGATAACACATCCCGAATCCTCATCGGTTGCTTGCTTGGCTCTCGAAAACACATTGCACATGCTCGCCTGTTGATAGCGAGCCTCCATATTAGGTATGACGATGTGAGTCTGGCTAGCACTACATACTCAACACACATTCAAGGCACGACAAAGAAACACAGCTGTGGCCGATTTGACAGCAGACCGTCTTACATTGGTTTTAAAAAAAATGAAATTGTATGGCTGCTTGTCGTTGAGAAATCAATGGCAAACTACTGAACGTAAACTTAACCAGGAAAAAACGGAACAGCCAAAATATTCTAAGGTTGACTCCTGCGTCCTGTAAAGGATATGCAACTAACTTTTTTGGGGTATTATATATACTGCAAAATCATATCATCATTGCCCTGGTGAATCTGTGTAAGACCGCAGGGGAGCTGTATCGTCCATTTAGGAATCCTGTGGTATAATGCATCTCATCATAATAATCTCATCTTACCTCATCTTGATCCTCTTGTACCTTGCGGTGTTGAGGTGAAGCATAGACAGCGGGAAAGTGCCTGTTTATGGGCTTCATGTATCGAGATTCCAATGGACTGTTAATCCTTCACAAATCGTTTACATGGTCAGCCCTTTCTTCTGGTTCCATTTGGTCTGTGCATCATTGATTGTTGTGGTATACTGTTAATTGATGTCCTTGTTATATGACCGAACCATTTAGTTTGTTGTTTTATAATGAAATCTAGCGCTGATATAACCCTCACTTAAGTCATAATTTCATCATTTCTTATTGTCTCACTGATTGATACATTGAGTATTCTTATCAGGAATCTTATTTCCGTTGTTGTAATTTTTCTTTTCTCTCTCGTCTCTCTCTCTCCCCCCCCCCCCCCCCTTTCCCCCGCCATTGTCCAGGTTTGGCACTGGTAGCATAGAGTTGGCAGGAAGATTGGAAGATTATGTGGTAGCGTGCTTTTTTTAATTATCTACTGATACATGTTTGTTCTTTAGTATTGGTGCCATTTGTGCAATGAGTTGGTTTGCCTTATTGCATCTATTTTCCACGTCATCTTCTGATTTGTCATTTGGTGATAATATACTTCCTATGTACTTGAAGCTCTTTACTTGTTTCAGGGGGTGTTCTTTTAGATTAATATTTGTTGTTGTATTTTTCTTTTGTTATAGTCATTACCTCTGTTTTTATCTTTCATATCCTTTACAGGACGTGCCAGTCAACATCAGCATTTGTTAGCTGCTGTTGATGTACTAGGCAAGAATACGCTCAGTAGTTTGACATTGCTTTCTGAGCGACCGGCTCACATACTCCATAAGTTACCAACGCCGCGAGAACCTCTACCGATTCTCGCAAGGTTACGTTACTCACGAGAATATACGGAATTACAGAGAAAGACGTTAACACCTAGGCCAGGGAGACCGGCACCTCTGCTTTATTGATGCTAATTTTCATGTTGTGTTCCTTATATTTTGTTTGTTCATGTGATGAGAAGAGAGGCGCTGGAGAACATCGTGACAACTAGAAAGATCGAGGGGAAGAGAGGCAGAGGCAGACCACGAGAAATGATGCTGGATGGATTGCGACGATGGCATGGAGGAATATCAACGGCATAGTTGATCCAGAAAACCAAAGATCGAGATCTGTGGAGAGTCATGAACGCCTACGCCAGTCAGCACGGCACTTATGATGTTCCTCATACACTTCGTTTAGGCTATTTATGTGTACTTATAATTCTGCTTCTGATTTTGGTGTTTGTGCCTTATAATTCTGCTTCTGATTTTGGTGTTTATGCTTGATGGTCCGCAAATAGGAGTTCTTTAACGACGTAATGTACCGTTGGTTCTTCTTCTGTGTTTTGTTCTTTATGTGGTGTTGTTGCCGTCTCTGTTTGGCTGGTTTCTTTACATATGCTGTCTATATAGGTTATGAACAAGAGTGGGGACAGACACAGCATTCTTGTACCCCGGATCTCCCCGGGAAGGTTAACCCGGTCAACAAATGCCCGCAGAAGTCGGATGTGTCGGCCTAACGGCGCAAGAACGCAGCTCTGCTGTAAACAGGCACAACGCAATCACATCCGAAAAAAAAAACTCCGGATGAACGAAGAAGAGGAAGAAGAAGTACCCCGGATCTTATGGATCCGTATCTAATACATAATAGTAATAGCATATAAACAAGGGAGCTACATTGTAACTATATATTGCAAATTTTTTAGAAAGTCGACAGGGTCTGCTTCATTGCACCGGGTGTTATCCCATATGGCTCAGTCTCTTTCCGCAGCGCTGAAATCGTCGCACAAAGCTCGAACTCCGTAGCTCTAGCGACGACCCACAGGAGTCTCCTGAAAAAGTTACTCTTGAGCCGAAGGACGCGGCCCGGAATCGAACCCACTACCTTCGGAGCCGAGTGAAACGGCTTGAGCACTTCGTCCACGGAGACCCATTCCCGCAAATTATGTTAGGGGAACACGACAACATGTTATTCATCTTCAAAAGAAATACAATAATTCGAATTTTCGTAACCAACTTTACATGTATATAGGTGGCACAAAAATAAATCATAATTTAACATAAGAAAATCAAAGTAAAAATATTTCCCTCCTCTTCACCGCCCCTTTATATATTGCACGACAACAAATCCTTGAACTTGAAACTAAACTTTGACCTTTGAACGACTTTTCATTAACAAGGGATGATGCTTTAAAATTAAATATATTGTTAACAATAGATAATAAATTGTGAATAACATTTCAAAAAAAAATATATATACATATATATACATGATTAAGATTTGTGTATAAAAACAATCAGCAATTATTAGCTGGACAAATAACCAATGAAAGTGGATTTGCTGACACGGGCAAGTAACTACAACAAGGGCGGATAACCCGGGCCTGGCAATAAAAGCCTGTCCGCTAGCAGACGCAGACCATTTGCCTTGGCGCCGGTTAACAGACGGGGAGACTTCAATCATGGTTGTCCAGCTGAAGAACGTTCTCATCAGTGATGATGTGGATCCAAAATGTGTTGATATTCTCCAGAGCAATGGAATAGAAGTTGTTATGAATGTGACTTTGAGCAAAGAACAGCTTCTTGCAGAAATTCCAGTATGTATAGTTACTTGGCTGATGTTTGTTTTTGCTTGTTCGCTGTTGATAGGAGTTTTGTGAACTTGTTTTTTTATCTGGCCTTGAACTAATTTTCTTTCTTAGTATTGTAAATATGTGGTTGTACACGTGTGTATCTTAACTCTTTCTATTCGCGACATTTGCTTTATGAATATTTGGCTAAGAAGAATTGAACCTGTTAAATCAATGTCTGAAACAGGAGCTAAATATTTGTTGAGTTGATTAAATTAACGTCTGGGAGTCGGAGTGGGATAGATTAGAAGAGGTTGAAGTAAATAAGTTAATAACAGATTAACAGTTACACTAACAGTAACAGCTGGTCAGCCATTTATTGTTTTAAGTAGTTAAAGTAGTGTTTCAGATATGCATGAAAACAGAAACTGGGAAAGAGTTGGTGGAAACGAAAAAAAAAAAAAAAACCAGGGTCTCAGGCGGTAAAGTGAAAGAAACACTAGGGACCGATTGTTTTAAGTTAACTATCCTGGAGAAAAATGATTTGCTTGGTATGAAAATAGCCTGTCCCCTTTGTAACAATTTCACGAGGGACGATTTGAAGCATACACATACGCGATGATGCTGGCCCATCAGTGGAAAAGACATTTGCTGATTCATTGTATGTAACTTTTGAACTGCAATGTTGCTTAGCTATACACTGTTCAAGTCTTGTTGTGAAAGGCTGTCTCAGTTTTTAAAAGCTGTCTTCCAATCTATATCTTCATCTCATTGTATCTGTCCTGTCTCCATATATATATTTGTCTGCCCATCATTTTTATTTTCCATTACCTCCCTTCTCTCTCTCTCTCTCTCTCTCTCTCTCTCTCTCTCTCTCTCTCTCTCTCTCTCTCTCTCTCTCTCTCTCTCTCTCTCTCTCTCTCTCTCTCTCTCTCTCTCTCTCTCTCAGCCTTGCCTCTCCCTCATTTTGATGAATCTTTTGACATTAGCTAAATAAATATAATTTATAAGCATTGCATTAATATTTAATGTCTGTATTATATTACACTAGAAGAGGGTGACCCATTATGAGAAGACCATCACTATTGATTATCCCTTGAGTTTCATTTCACTCTAACTTTGGCATTTATCACATCTGACCATTTTTTCCTGTCCTTTTTAATATTTTCATTCTAGGTGTTAGACAGGGTTGTGTACTATCACCTGATCTATTCAGTTTGCACACTGAAATAATAATGCCAGGATTATCCGTTGGTGGGCATAATGAAAACAACCTGTGTTATGCTGATGACATAGTTTTGGTAACTGAAAATGAACACAGCTACAAGAAATTTTTTTTTTTTCTGCGTTTCCATCCTGTTTCAGGATAATGCGGTCAACATCAGCATCTTTCAGCTGTATGTTGATTCCTAGGCTAGATTACGCTCATCAGCATGCCACGACTTTCTGAGCGACCGGCTCCATACTCTCATAAGTCACTGGCAGCGACTCGAACCGCTTTCAATTCTTGTGCGCTCACGTCAACCACGAGAGTATTCAGGGTTATGGAGAAAACTGCTAACCCCTCGACCAGGGAACCGGCAGCTACAAGAAATGATATAAATAATTGCAACAGAAAGTTAAATCTAAAGATTTAGTCTGAATAACAGAAAAACATAAGTAATGGTTGCTACAAAGAAAAAATGTATACCCAAATGCAACTTCAAAGTGAATGGAACCTATCTGAATCAAGACAATGTAGTTAAGTGTTTGGGTACTTTAATAACAGCAGAGATGTATTAAGGAGGTTAAGGTAGATTAGCCAAATGTAGCAAGCATTTCACAAGACAATGCAATTTATCTTTGTTAATCGAGGTGAGAAAAAGAGTTCTTAAGAGCTATATTGAACCAATCCTGAAAATGAATTGGCAGCAAAAGAGACAGAAGGCTGTGAACATACATGATAACCTATGCCAGATGGCATTAACTATAAGAATAATAATTTTAGGGTTTAATTGTATTCTCTTTTTATATGTGCCGTTTAATTCATTTCTTGATATTATGACTTATCTTTTGTCGCCTCATTAAGAAAGTACTTTATTGAAATGTCTGATTGTTACTGTCAGATATTTTAAGCATGTTTGTTATTTAATACTTTATTCCTTGTGCGATCAGCCCCCCCCCCCCCCCCCTACTCTCTCTCTCTCTCTCTCTCTCTCTCTCTCTTCCTTCCTCTTCCCCCCCCCCCCCCCCCAACCAGCTTAAGGGTTTTGTGTCTACTGAGTAGAAGTAGCAGGAACCACATATTTCTACACCAATATTTATCATCAAATACATACATGTGCAGGCAGTCAAGAACTATTCTTGTTTGTTATATATTGTCCGATGTTTGCCTGAATAGTTTGTTATATAATGTCAGATGTTTGCCTGAATAGTTTGTTATATAATGTCAGATGTTTGCCTGTATAGTTTGTTATATAATGTCAGATGTTTGCCTGATTTCATTATGTAACTAACTCTGGCTCTCTTGAAAATGATCATGTAAACGAAGTATGAAAACTGATAACAGTAAAGTTTGAACAGGTTATGAAACTCCCACACTTACATATTTCTGAAGATAGAAAGCTGTGGATGACTGACAACTGATGTATCCATCTTGGTACAACAGTCACCCATAGTTGGGGATGTAGGATAGAAGTGATAGTTTCACAAAAGTGTAGCAGACACATTAGGCCACTAAAATGCTGGCCTTTCAAAGAATGCTCAAATTTCATGGATAACTAATAACACAATTATCACATTATACAGGAAACACAATTCACTAAAGGCAGAATACACATATAAGAGAAGAGAGGGACTGTAGAACACTAGTGACCAATGGGAAGATTAAAGTGTCACATGGAGGTTTGTAGGGCAAATATTGTCTGCTGAGCCTAGCTTAAAACATGACATATGTAAAAGAATGGAATAAAAATATAGAATTGAATCCAATTGTTACAATCTTGTGTATATTTCAGTATCTGATGCATGTTATATAGTGACTTGTATTCTTGGCAGAAATATGATGGGTTGATTGTCAGATCAGCAACTCGAGTTACAGCTGATGTGATCAGTGCTGGAAGTAATCTCAAAATTATTGGTCGTGCTGGAACTGGTGTTGACAATATAGATGCTGATGCTGCCACCAAGAAAGGCATCATTGTGATGAAGTGAGTGATACTGAAGTAAATAGCTTGTTTTGTGGTTTTTGTATTCTTAGCTGTAGAAGCATCAGAACAAAAGACAGGTAACTGAAGGCAACCAATGTAACCTGAAAATAGAAATTACAAGTGCCAGTTTAAACCTACAAATGTAGTTGCCTTATAGCACTTACTTAAATGGTTGAATACTTGTTTCTTAGTGTGTAGTTTTATTAAAACTGAAATCTGATAGTAGAATATAAATATTATTAATGTGGAAAAGAACTAATGCAAATTGTCATATGTCAAACTAACAGAAATATCAGTCCTGTAATCTCTAGACTTAACCTTTTGCATTTGAAGCATGAAAATATAAAACAGAGGATCCAAGTCAGTGGGTCCCCAAAGGTGCAGTGCCTAGAAATGAAATGCAAGCTGTGTATACTCACTTGTCAGTTTACTCCTGATATTATGGACACAGTATTGTTACTGATGGTCATGCTTTATCCTAACAATGGCATGTTATTGCAGTCAGTAAACATGGGCAGTGAAATTGGTCAGCTTTACAAGGACACAATAAGTGGTAAAATGGACGTTGGGCTAGATTCTTTTGTTAGCACCTCCGTGTGTGTGCGCGCGCGTGTGTGCGTGAGTGCATGATGCATGTGTGCATACGTGCGTGCGCACCTGTTGCAGATGGCCAGCACTTATTGCTGCGACAGTTAAATACAACTCTCTTTGTAAAAAGGGCAGATTGTGCCTAGTTAAGGAGAAAGGGAGATAATTGGAGTTCCACAATATAAACCATCAAGAAATTCAAAGAGAACCTGCTGTCTCAGAGTCTATAGGTTCAGCATGTTTCCTTACATGAGTGGACCACCTAGTCAAGCTGCATTAACTGGGAAGAAGTTTAGTTAACCATCTATCCACAAAAGTAGAGGTGGCATTCAAACAGACATAACATGCACACAACCATGTTTGACTGATATTAAAAAAAAAATGTGTTGCGTATCCCTTACAGGAAGTTGCAGTCAACACCAGCATTTTTCAGCTGCTGTTGATGTACTAGGCAAGTGTTACGTTCAGTAGTTTGCCATTGCTTTCTGAACGACCGGCTCCCATACCAGCACAGTTATAACACAACGTGACACAGGTCTGCTTCCCAAATCGGTTGCAGCTGAGCTTCGAACGCCTGGTACCCGGCTTACGAACCGCGTTCGCAAGCCTTTGGCCACAGAGACGGCTGTGTTGACTATAGATAAAAAAAAATGCCTGTGATAAAGTTTTGAATACATTTTTGGTGTTTTATATGAAGGTAATAAATGCACAGTATTGACATATAAAATTAATGCAGATTACGGTCAAAATGCCACTGATGGCACCTAACCCTAGGCTTGTACATTACAATTGTCCTACTAAAAAGGTCATTCCTGGTTATCTCAAAAATTATAGTTGCTAGAAAAAAATTTGATTACATGTTTTGAATCAGCAACACACAATTACACAAACACAGCTGTAAGATTTAAGGCACCAAAATGTGTGTAAACCAGTGTAGTCTTTCAAATGGTGTGTAGTAATTGTACATATTTGAAGTTATGATGTTCAATTGTTTGTTAAAACACTGTTTTCCCCCTCTGCATACAGCACACCAGGAGGTAACACACTAAGTGCTGCTGAACACACATGCACACTGTTGATTGCTCTCTCAAGGTAAATATTTGTTCGCACTTCATGAAAACTTCACAATGTCCAATAATCATTCTATCAGTAGTTATACAGAAGAGTGAAGCAGATGCAATATAAAGAAAGAACAAGATCAAAACAAGTGGATATGAAATATTTGAATACTCTTTTAATAGTCCACAGTGTTACATTGTATTATTTGAAGGATAGAATGATCAGGTTTCAAGTGTATCTGTAAAGTGCACTGGTTTAATGTTAGCAATGGCTGTAGGCAGAGATCAGCATAATTTTGTAAGGAGCATCAATAAAAACTCGACAACCCATTTAGGATTTTTGTGTATCAGGGATTAAACCAAGTTGTTTTATGTTGTGTGGGGTGCTAAATATGAACAGGACCACTAAAACATCAGTTGAGCCCCAGTTAAAACAATTTAAAAAATCTATACAGGAAGTTTTACACATTTGCATATACATACCTTAATGGTATGGGTGCCGGTCGTTCAGACAGCAATGGCAAACTGCTGAACATAAACTTGTCTAAGAATAACGAACAGCCAAAAAATGCTGTGGTTGACTGCTACATCCTGTACAGGATATGCAACTAACTAACCTTCTTCTCATTAAGGTCAATGGTCATGCCATGTCTGCAATGCTGTTGCCAGGGTGAAGTCAGTATAATACCATATGATAATGCTCGTAACAGAATGACCCACAGTGGCGTGGCTTTGCCTGTCACGTGTAATGACCCACAGTGGCGTGGCTTTGCCTGTCACGTGTAATGACCCACAGTGGCGTGGCTTTGCCTGTCACGTGTAATGACTTTCAGGAGCATGTCCTATAAGAATTCAAAAATATTAACGCTAGCATTTCTGTGTTCTATTTCTTTTGGTATCTTTTATATTTTGAGGCTAATGTCTTATGCACCGGTGCTGTGATTTAGGGGATAATGAGACATGCAATTTCATAATTCCCTGACATACCGAGTTGGAGATTCAAATTTAGCTGCAGGCGATTTAGAAGCATATCACTTTCAGTTGATTTCATTAGTATGAGGCGTCATCCATTCAGTAGATCAAACTACAGAACTAAAATTGCCAATTAACCCTCAAACAGCCAATAAATGTTGGAATTGACTGCAACATCCTATAAAGGACGTGCAACTAACTTTCTAATTGTCTGATGAAATTGTTCCCCATGCTTGTCACTGACAATCTGTTCCGGTTCAAATGATTATCATTAGATCAAATCTTTTTCTTGTAGTTTGAAATCCTGGCACGTCTGTGACATATGCTATGCATGGCTTATGTCAGCACTGAGTAATAACGTAGCTCATAATGAAAACATGGCTGATGAGGGACACGTAATAGATAAATGCCAGAGTAAAACAAAATCTCCCAAGGGCATACATTCAACGTCAACATACAGAGAAAGAAACCTTGTGGATTGAGAGCTCTAATGAAATAAATTGTAGCGCATTTAGAACATTTTGAATTATTAGAATCTTTAAAAAATGTTAGTTGCATATCCTTTACAGGACACAGCAGTCAACCCCAACATTTTTTGGTTGTTTGTGATTCCTGGGTAAATTTACATTCAGTAGTTTGCCATTGCTTTCTAACGACTGGAACCCATAACATTTAATAAGAAACCAATGTAAGGCGGTCTGCTGCCACATCGCCCACAGCTGTGTTTTGAACGCATTATGTGTGATTACGAACTGCATCAGTAACTCCTTCGCCACGGAGCCGAAGTCAAGATACAGGGAAGAAACCTTGCATATCGAGAGCTCTAAAGAAATAAATTGTAGCATTTTTAGAACGTTTTATATTATTAGTATATTTGCATTATTTTACTAGTATTGTCACTACAAATCGTGGAAGTGTTAAATGATTAGAAAAAAATTATTGTATTTTATAACATGCACTGCTGTTTTGCTGCTCCATTTAAGGGAGGCAATGTAAACAGCTCACATACTAGAGATACATATCTATAAGTGGGATTCCCCACAATACCTGAATAGATCCAGTAGGAGTCTAGTATCAGCAAGGTCAAGGATATTAATGATGCAGATGGATTATCAACAGACATTCAAAGTTAAGTCAGTATCACATAACAAGCATTCAGAATAAATGCAGGTAGTGTTCTAGGAAAACATGACTTTAAGTAAAACGACATATAGCGAAACTCTATTTCCCATAGAATTAAATGAAATATAGTGTATTATGTCATGTTTATTTTGATGGTTGTTAATATTTATTGGCTAAATAGTGGTGGGTTGGAGGGCGAGTGGTAGAATTATTGGGATGTAGAGGCATTAAAACCACGACTCGCTCCAAAACTATCATCAACGCTACTAGTACTGCTCTCACCCGCTTTCTTATCTAGATCTTCATAGAGAGACTTGCTTTCTCTTGGATAGCCATCTTGCTCACAGGCGCATTCTGTTGGTTCTGGTCTTCAATCCAGATGGCCAATAGTGCTTCCATGTTCTCCATAAAAGTACTTCTGGTATGAGTGATCTTGGAAGCATTCAAAGGGGTTACGTTTTTAGCACCCTCTTTGATTTTGTCAGCACCTGCACGAATTGTCCTTACTGTGGTTGGAGATAAACCATAGACTTTACCGATATCAACAACCTGATCGCCAGCCTCAAAATGACGTAACACATCTAACTTCACCTCATGAGTAACACTTTTCCTGGTTCTCTTACAACTAGACACACTATCAGCACTTACTGTGCACTTTGAACTCATAATTATGGGTGATTACACGAAAAAATCCTGGAAAAACGCACAGCACAAAATGTAAAATGGCAACATTAATGCAGCATAGCAACACAGGTGATGACGTTATAGCGGAACATAGTGACGTAAAGTGATGTCCCATTGTGACAACAATGTTAATAGCAAAATGACGTAAACAGAAGCGACGTACAGCGGGGCCTTCCTGTAAAGGCAAAATGTCGACCTTTGTCAAGCTGCTGCAGAGATAGAGAAAGCAACAAATTGTTTGTAACCTTGCTGTCACCACATCAAGATGGCCATATCTTCAGATCATCCACAGTTCTGCCACATTTACTTGCCATATTTGATATCATGTAACAGCTGTTTCTTGTAAAAACAATTTTATTGTGGACTTCATACCAAAGTGGAACAGATGGTAAAGCTTCACCACTATGGATCAGTTCAGCTTTAATGCTTAGCTTGAATGAATCAATGCAAATCCTCAAATTGTTGTTTTTGTAGTTGATATGTAGTGCTGCCATCAGAGCCACTATATCGCCACAAGCTATGAGGTTATCTGTCATTTTGGCATATGGAAATATTTTTTTCACAGAGCACACATGCACATTCTCATTTAGAAAATTCCATGCTGTAGTCTAGACCCCCAACACCTCTGAAGTCGGAGTGGGTTCGCCTGAATACCTGTAAAAGGGAAAGCAAACCCACACGCAAAATTCAGTCCCTTACTACTTTAATCAGTGTTTAAGGACTATGCTTGGGTTTAAGCAAGCCAACAAAAAAGAAGAAAAAAAGACCCCCCAACAGCTGTGCTTAATTCGTTGCATTTCCAATAATTCAATACATTCTGGGTAATTGTATGCAGTTGTGCACTTTCAATAGGCCGACACGTGATCTGTTGAAGAAATTGTCTTCACAGGTGATAGATATTAATGAGCTTTATATATTCATCATCATTGAGTGTAAAAGAATTCGGTGGGACCAGAACAGTATTGAGACACTCACATTGGGAATATTAAGCCATTTGTTCTCTGAACACCTACCCCTTCAGTCCATCAGAATGTTTTCTTTTTATATGTATTCTCTTTCTGTTAATGGAACAGTATATACTTTCATTAAATACATGCATGTTTTATTTATTGGTGTTTTTGTCAAAGATGTTATCACAAGTCAGTAGATAACGAGATTTTTTTAAAGAGAAACAAACAATGCTATTAAATCTACCTTTAGTGAACAGTTAGTTTTATAAGTTGTGCAAAATATGTGCAACAAATATTGGCAGGATAATGTTAGCTGAACAGTTTTAACTTCACTTTACTTTTTCAGAAACCTTGGTGCAGCATCATTATCTATGAAGGAGGGCAAATGGGACCGTAAAAAATTTATGGGAAATGAGCTGTTTGGCAAAACATTAGCTATCATTGGACTTGGCAGAATTGGTAAAGAAGTAGCTCTTCGCATGCAATCATTTGGAATGACAGTGAGTATGCCTAGTTATTTTTTCCTTTAAAATATTAACATACATTGTTAGTGTTGCCATAGAAGATGTATTTGTAATGGCTTTATTTCCCACTTAAAAAGTTACTGTACACACAATACATGTTTTTATGAGGGAAAGCCAGTAAGTGATAAACCGATATGGGAAAGCTTAAAATAATAACTTGTAGTTTCTAAAGGTGTCATTCTGTGGCAGCATCATCTAGCTTAATGTTCAGCTTCGATAACAGAATGCTAGGTGTTTATAGCACAGAGCAGATAAAAATGATGCCTATGCTCATGGTGGATGCCCAGACAACTGACTGATGAACTCTAAATAAAGTGAGTGGACCTGTGTTCCTAATCTATTTTGGGATAGAGCTGGTGAAGACATGCTGAAAAGGATTTCAAATTGGGAATGAATTGCGGTGCATCACTACAATCCTTAATCAAAACTTCCTTCAATGCAATTGAAACGTTTTTCTTCACCTTAAGCCAAGAAATTCAATGTTTTGCTTATGTGGTCTGTATCTCGCTGCCTGCTTTATTTCCCAAGACATTTCATGATACCATATTTTAGACTAGGCCAGTTTTCAAAATCCACCCCATTGTGGATTCAAACCTGTGACCACCAAGCCAGCAGGTGAGTGCCTAGCCACTACACTAACACAGCTGCCAAGTGAACATTAAGAAAATATTTCCCAGACAAAAGTTGTAATGCATATAATGTTCTAGATCACATAATCTCAAATCTCAACCCGTATGAGAAATAATTTGAAGGCTGTAGGAAATAAAGATAAAAAATGGAAAGTGATGAAACTGGGAGTATCCACTTTGTAGTGTACCACATTTTCCTGGCATGTGGCCTAGGTGATAGGATCAAAACCAGTAATGGAGTCAGTGCAGTTAATAAACTATGTAACTAGCTGCTCTAGGTTGAGAAATTAAAAACCAGAAAAATGAGTCAGTGATTTTGTTATTCTACCTCATAAAACTAACCTCATACTACTTTCATTCACTTACAGCAGTATCTTTTTGTTTTCTAAAAGTAGAGACCACAGTCTGCACAGATTTGAGTTTCCTCATGTGGGCTGTAATGAACAGTAAATATTTGAATTTCTACTCATGTTTTAAGCCAGATCCCTGTCATTATTATAGCTGCAATTATGAAATTTTGCTCTTTGTTCCAATAAGACAATTGGATTTGATCCACTTGTCAGCCCAGAGGAGAGTGCCACATTCAACACTGAATGGCTTTCATTAGAGGAGATTTGGCCAAGAACTGATTACATCACAGTACATACACCTCTTATTCCTCAGACAAAAAGTAAGTTCTGGATCAATTCTGATTGATGTTTGCTAGTACTGGTGGTGAGTTTGTATGCTGATCACTCTAAACCAATAGAGCATGAATTATTAACCCTTTACAGGGCAGACGCTTGTCCGTTTTGTAGCCCTGAACGGGCACAATTTTTTCAGGTTCGGTAAAATTTCGGGTCGCGTTAGTAAAAACATCACAAATAAGGTGTTAGTCACCCGATTTTAGTTAAATAAACAACACAATGAAGGGAAAAGCATGCAGAATATGTTACTCACGTGATTGTTGTCGGTAATCCATATATGAACACAAATATTTACGAAATACGGCATGTTGTTTGTGATTTTCCGTCATCTATACAGCAATTTACAAACACATTTTCCGAATCATAATCACTTTCTTTAAAGTCCGACTCAGACTGCTAATGCAAAGTAACGCTTTGCACTGATATCTAGCTCCGATTAATAGTCAACTTCGTGCCCTTTAATGTCATTTAAATTGAACCTAGCGAAATCTCGGCTATCACTTGAAGAATCGCCGAAATCCATTTTGAAAAACAGCGTAAAAATCCCGAAAACTAAAAAAAAGTCCGTAAAAGTCCGTTCAAATTCATACTATTGCGTTTACAAATGGCGGCCACGTTGTCAAGCTGTCGGCGAAAGCGAAAGTAGCCGTCAAAAGTGTCGGAAAGCCGAGAGATCGCGTTTTTACAATGCATAATAGTATCGGACGTAAATGGCCGCTATGCGCGTTTTATGGCATCGGCCGGAAATGGCCGCTGTGCCCTGTAAAGGGTTAATGATGTGTTGTTGAAGATCCCTCCATTAATGTTTCTATTTAAGGAATTTAGAAATGTAAAACGTTTTAAGAAACGTTATGTTTGTATGAGGGACTTCACTGAACTTCATGCATCTATATTTTAAGTACAGAAATCTGAAGGTAAGGAAGTCCCATGGCAGATACTGATTATGGGGTGTGACGTGTTAGGCCTTCACATATTCCAGGCCACAACACACAAGGTGGGGTGGCCAGTCCCCTTCCTCACACCTATCTTTCCCAGACAATTCTGAAACATGTCTGGTACCCAGTTTTATGAGGCTGGGTCAATCCCAGAACTGGGGATTGAATCCAGACCACTATCTTGGCATATTTTAGCACTAATCACTGTGCCATCATGACCTCACAGGAATGTGAGTGTACGATGTAGTTTTTTAAACAAGCAAGCAAATAACATTAATAGTATCAAAATACTTTTGAATTAAAAGTATGATTGTCAAAGAAAGACAAATATGCCTATAGATTCCTTATATTTCCTGCCAGTTTTTAAAAATCAAATATTTTCTTAAACTGATTGATAAATTATTGTTGCTACTTGTATCTAATATAGGGTTTAAAACAGAACAATTTCAGGTCTGCAGTATTTATTTTCTCCAGATTGTAAAAACCAATTTTTCCTTACATAGTTGTTTAGTTTAGTTTAGACTTTAGTATAACTGTACGTCTTTCTGTACTACAAAACCTGGTCTTTTATAATCACAATTTGTGTGTGTGTGTCTCTTTTCTTTCTTTCCATACAGTAAATCTATACAGATGTAATTTTGTCTTATTTTTCATAATTTCAAAATAATTTAAGTTCTTTGGTTGAATTAGTTAAGTAGTCTGATCGTTTTCAGATTAATTAACAAAGTTTTCGAATTCATTAATGCTTGGTTTCTGTGGCAGTTGGGATGGTTTTAGCGGGATTTTTTACTATAAAAAGTTAGTTGCATAGTCTTTTTACATGACGTCACAGTGAACCCCATCATTTTTGGGCAGATATGTTTGCACGTGTCTATCACAAAATACGAATACTTTCTGATTTTTATGTGTGGTGATTTTCAGCTTTCTTTTTTCATCTGCATTATAGCATTTCAAGTACTATATATTAGTATCTTTTAACTTTTGCCTTACTTCTCCAGCACAGTCTGCAGTACAGTAACACCATTTGTATATGGTATATCATTCTTTAGTGTTATACAAATCTTTATATTTATTTTTAAAATATTGTATAAATGTTTGATCACAAGAACTGACTTCGTTTGGAGAAATTTAAATTATTGTTAAGGTATACCAGACTTGTCTCTGAAATGAGTAGTAAATGAATTTTAATAATCTGGTAGGCACATCCGGTATAACAGACATTACGTTTCAGACATTTGACAGTTTAGTTTTCCGGTTAGACTTATTTCAATCTTGACATCAGGTTTTCCCTGTTGTAGCATGAAAGAGGGAGCAGTGGAATTTTTCTTTTCTTGAACACATGAGAAACCTGTCTTATTAGCAATATTTCTCACTGACATCTATGTACCCCCAGCACTGTAAAAGGAATTACCGAATTACAGCTATTCCATTTACCATGTTCGAAAAATGGCTGCAGACGATTTGGAAGCAGACTGCCTTGCGCCAGTTTTCATACAATAGTATGAGCATCTGTCATTCAGAAAGCAATGGCAAATTACTGTACGACATCCTGTAAAGGATATGCAACTAACATTTTTCCTTCCATGTTACTGTTTTGTCTCTTATCTCATGTATTTGCTTCATAACTTCTCTCCACGCTGTTTCTGTGCTTGTTTTCATGTTACAGTTAAGTGAATGTTTGAACCTCTTAGCTTCATGTGGTCTCATTTAATATGTATGTTATGTTTTTGTTGCATCAGATCTCATTAATGATGCTGTGTTTGCCAAGTGCAAAAAGGGGGTTCGGGTTGTGAATTGTGCACGTGGAGGTATCATTGATGAAGATGCCTTGTTAAGGGCTCTTGAATCTGGCCAGTGTGCTGCAGCTGGACTAGATGTATTTTTAGAGGTAAGATAATGTTTCTATTATACCTGTTGTGAGTTGTAGGCCTAAATAATAACCCCTAGGTTGATGATCTTTTAAAAGGACTATGAACAAATATCATGTCCAATTGAACTGCAGGCAAATGACACTAGAAGCACACGTTCCATGCAACCATGCAAAATGAGACATGTTTAATGTATTGACAAACAGATCATGGTGAAATGGTTCTGATATTTATTCTAAATGATATTTTGAGGCATACATATATTATGGCAAATCATCAACCTTCTTTTGTAGCTTTCCACTTAATAGTATCATCTATCTTACATGCATTGATATGTACATATTTCGAAACCATGTATTCCATCTTGCTTCATGTATTTATATGGATACTTGATAAAGGGACTGTAAGGTGTTTAATATCCTTTACCAGAGGGTCGTACCAATCATTGTTAGAAACACAGCCTACTCACCCAAAGCCTAGGCTGTTAACAAACTAGCATTGCAAGACTCTAATGCCAACACAACATACACCACACACACACATTCATGTTGTCACTTTGTTCACACAATCATATCTGCTTTTTTGGGCTAAAATTTGCATAATGTTAATTAATATGATTAGAAATGCAGTGAGAATTTAAAAAAAAAAAATTTCCAACATTTTCCATTATGAGTAAAAAAAAAAAAAAAACCAGTGTCCTCTCATCATTCTTGAACGGTAGTGCCTGCTTCAAGTTAGCAGAAGTCATTATTATTTTAAAATGGTAATCCAATAGCAGATACTTCTATAGGACTCAAGAAAAACAAATAATGACTAAAAAAAACTCACTGAATGGAAATAAACTTACATATACAGATGATTTATCAACGAACAAGAAAAAACATTTAAACAACAGATATAACAAAAGAGTACTTATCTCAACTGTCATGAAGTAGTTTGATCAACAAAATTGGGAATGGAAAACTATTTCTTGTATGCTAAAGTATGTTTTGGTTTTATCTGTTTTTATTTCTTTTTTCTTGTTAATTGAAAAAGACTTTGATAGAAACATTTGCCTGTGTCTGTGGTTTTCTTCATTAGTTAATTTCTTTATCATAGTTTGTGTTTTTATTTGGGCTCCAGTAACAGCTCAATAGCCGCCAACCCTGTTTCAGTACTATAGGCTGCAGATTTTATATACCTTTGTGATGTTTATTGCTCAGTTCTCTTTCTCATATGTATTGTGTGCACTTTAGATCCTGGAATATGTCTGTCTGTCATCTACTGCCTAGTGTACCTTACAGTATAGAGTAAGAAAGGGGGGGGGGGGTGGTATTGAGGCATTTAAATTAAAACAGTTTGCGTGTTCTGTTGCAAAATATATTTTAAAATAAGGAAAAAGTCTTTTCTCTCTCTCTCTCTCTCTCCCATTTCACAGCCTTTCTGAGCAATGGAGAATCCTATTCTACATTTAGCAATGGATAATCCAATCTACCATATGTTGTTTAGCTGTCAACAGACAGTGCATGGCTTATATAAAACAAACACCTTGCAATATGTTCACACTAACCTTATACTTTTGAAACTAATTTAATTCTTTTAAAAGAAATGTATAGCAACCTGTAAAATGCTAAGGCTGAAACTAGTACAATTCTTAGGGTATGAAGCGTAACATATAGTTTTTATGCCAAAAGACCTAAACCGTCTGAAAGTGTTAATGAACCATAGCATCTAGAGTCAACAATTACATGGCACGAAAACACTTTAAGTTGCCAGAATACATTATATAATATATATTAGATGCAAGGACAGTGCCCAGCTTAAGTATAAACACATACCACAAAGCAGTTATTACCACAATAGTTTAGTTTAGTCGTTGGATCAACATCACGGCACACAGTTTAACCCATAAGTGCTCCGTTTTCCTCCTAACTCAAACCTGAGTCTGGAGAAACTCAGCTCAATGCATGAACTCCGTTGCATCGGCAAGGATCCTGAAATACTTTGGGTAGATTTTTAACTCGAAATTTTGCCCGGGCAGCGCAGTTAGGCTACACTTTTTCGATTTCCAACTGCCAAGGGATTTTTTACGTGAGCAACAATACACACGGGCGTCCAATCTCACTACCCAGAGACCAGGGGAAATTTTATTACTGGAAGTCCAGGTGGATTTTTTAAATAAATCCCGGTCCTCACCGCGGCCTGAACCCGGGACCTTCAGCACTCGAGGCGGACACCATACCTCGAGACCACGCAGCCCCCCTATTACCACAATAAGAACCAACAGAAGAAGAATGCAAAGACCAGGCATATACATGCTATGCACATTAGTAAACTTAAAAAATCCCAAAGACTAGGCAGTTGAGGAAAAATTATGAGAAAGTATTAAAGGAAATCTTTGTAAAACTACCTACAGAAAGAAAAACAGTGGGAGATAGTCAAATCAAGCATTTTAAACACTGCCAAAATATGTGGAACCACGAAAAATTGCAAAACACAGATAAAGAAAATAACAAGTTGAAACACCAAGGTAAAGAAAGCTGTAAAAGACAAAAAGGAAAAAATATAAAAATTGGGTGAAGTGCAAACAGGACCGTGATTACATAGAATATAGAATATATTCACTGAGCAACACCAGAAGTAGAATAAATTGGAAGAGAAAATATGTTTTAAGCACATGTGATATGGGTGAAATCTTGAAAACCAGACAGCTCACAACAGGAGTTTATGACCCTTGATTATTATATTGGTCAAGGTTTTCCTTACTACAGTATAGTAATGCTGAGACTTGATTTGTTGTGAATGGGGCTTGATAAATGCTATCTAACCATAGTTTGGGTGGGGGAAATGTAATTTTGCTGTGTCAGCAAGAAAGTTATAGCAGTGTACAAGAGATTAAGAGCTGTGAACCCTTAGGATTAAAGACTATCTCATTGGTTATTTGCTGTAATACTTTAATCATTATGATAACATATGCTTTGGAAAATAAGATTACCAGGTAAACATAAAGGCAATTAAAACCCGTTTTTGAATGCTTATAATTATGGGACACGAAGACGACATACATTGTTAGTAATGAGTATTTATGGAATATATTATAGCAGCTTTCTCTAGCTAAGTCCAGTGATGGCAAATTGGGAGATTATTTGTTAGGGCACTTTGTAAACTTATGATGGCAAATTGGGAGATTATTTGTGAGGGCACTTTGTAAACTTACCTTTATCACAGTCGTCTTAATTAAACTTTTTGGTTAATGCAAGAACAGTTGTACCTTACAATATATGTAATTTTAAATTACAATAGTTTCCATGGATAAACATGTAGGACAAGATTCCATAATCTTTCATAATGAAAATTATATATAATAACTTGCACAGCTGAATAGTTTTCAGAGAATTATAGGCCTTGTGTCAACACTAATCTGAAAATAACTGACAGATTCTATCTTACTTATCTGACTCTCTAAAACTCAGTGGTACTTGGCATGCTGTAGAAATATAAAATTTGTTGCGTATCCCTTACGGAACGTTGCAGTTCTTCTTCTTCTTCTTTCGTTCGCTTGAAATATGTCTATATCTGCAATGTCGTCTCTTGCATGAATTGAACTGTCTTTTTCAGTTCACACAGTGGTCCATAGAGTTTATCTTCCACTGTTGTCTCTCTAGGCCAGAAGGTTTGCCTAGATATGTTATATTTTGGGCAGTCTTGGAGTATGTGCTCTGCTGTCTGCGACGCCAATCCACATGTGCACATGGCTGTTTCACCAATCTTGAATTTTGTATACATGTGGTTGCGTAATCTATTGTGTCCTGTTCTGAGGCGCAGAATAATGACTTGTTCTGGTCTGTCCATAACGTGGTAGTCATCTTGAGCAGGTTTTGGTGGCTTTCTGACTGATTTGATCATTCTTTTCTTTTGGTGGTATGTAACGGGCACATCAGGCTGTTCTTCTTTGGCTCCTTCCTTAGCCAATTGATCAGCTCTGTCGTTTCCGGGTACTCCACAGTGGGATGGTATCCACTGTATGGTGACTTTATGCTGACTGCCAAGTTCAGAAAGTAGTGTCCTTAGTACTGGCAATTTCCCAGAGAGGAGCGCCTCGAGTACTGATTTTGCATCTGTCAGTAGCACCACAGGTTGTGTACCATTGCTGTTATTTAGTAATTTCTCTGTTGCTATCTTGATTGCCTCAATTTCGGCATCATAGTTATGGCAGTACTTTCCTGTCGGTACTCTGGCTGTGTCCCTAGTATTATTTGGGTATTCTATGTACACTCCCGCTCCTCCATTTCGAACAGCATTTTGTGCTGACCCATCTGTGTAGACTCGGATCCAGAGGTCCTGTGGGTATTCTTCATCAAGGAAGCTGAGAGTGGCTGTTCTGCGCAGCACACTGTTCTGTTCTTCCTTGTCAAATATTCCTCTCACTTTTGTCTGGATTTTTAACGATAGTCTATGCTCATCTTTCCATGGAGTTCGCTCTGGAATAGTTGTTAGGGGGATACCAACTGTGGGCAGATCAGTGGTTTCTCTGCAGAGTCGTTTGGCCTGGTGGATAAAACTACTTCTTTTCAACCGCCCCATAGCTAGGTTTTCAAATCTGTTCTTCATAGGGTGGCCTGGCAAGCTGAGGAACTTTTCTGCTTGTATTAGCGTTTTCGTATCTCTGCGCTCACTCAGTGCCTGTGTCCTTCCCATCTTCTCCATTTCCACTATAGGGGTTGATCTCATCCCTCCTGTGGTGACTCTAAGTGCTTGATTTTGCACCTTGTCCAGCTCTTGTAGTGTGGTTTTTGATGCTGAACACCACGCAGTTGACCCATATTCCAGGTGTGGTCGTATGCTCTGTTGGTAAACTTTGCTAAGTATTTTCGTACTGGCTCCCCATGTGGTTCCACTTAGCTTTCTCAGAATGGCTATTTTCCTTCTGGCTTTAGCTACTGATTTGTTGATGTGCTTTCTCCATGTCAGCCTGCCATCAAATGTTACTCCAAGGTATGTTGGTTCTTTATCATCTCTTAGGGGTGTTCCATTTATCTGGATGATCCCTGCCTTTTGTTTTGGAGAAAGGGTAAATAGGGTGGTGCTGCACTTGTCAGTGTTTATGCTGACACACCATCTATTTGCCCATGCAGCAAATGTATCTACAGCTCTTTGTAGCAATCTGGTGGCCACTGATGCATATTCATTTGTGCTCCATAGAACCAGGTCATCGGCGTACATTGCCGCTTTAATTCCATGCGGTAGGTGAGCAACAAGATCATTGATGAAGATTAGAAAAAGTGTGGGGGACAAGACTCCGCCCTGGGGGACACCGTGACGCAGTAGTACTTTCTTGCTCTTGAGTCCGTCTATCTGTACTCGGGCTCTTCTGTTGTGCAAGTATGCTTTCACCCATTTCTACATTCTTCCATTGACTTTGCAGTTTCTCAGTTTCTTCATCAGACCTTCTTTCCAGACTTTGTCAAAGGCTTTCTTCAGATCTATCCATGCTGCAAGCACCAGCTTCTTCTCTTGGAATGCATCCTCAATTTCTTGAGAGAGGTAGGTTGTCTGATCTTCTGTAGAGTAGCACTGCCTAAAGCCAGCCTGCTGTGGCACAAGGATGTTTTTACTTTCAATGTACCACTGCAGTCTGTGATTGATGATGCGCTCCAGTGTTTTGCAGAGACAGCTGGTGAGGCTAATTGGTCTGTAGCTGGAGGCAATGGAACCATCTTTCCCTGATTTTAGGAGGGGTATCATGATTGCTTCTCTCCAGGCTTGTGGAACACTGCCTAAGGTCCAGCTGTTATTGAAGATCTGCAACAGCTTTGTTTTGGCCTCTGTTCCTAGGTTCCTGATCATTTCATTGGAGATACCATCAGCTCCTGGTGACTTTCTCATTTTCAGTTTTGATATGGCTAGCTCCAGTTCGCTGATTGTGATGGGTGCCTCCAGAACCTCATGTACTATTTCCTTCTGTCCTGTATGTTGTCGTTTCTCTCGAATCTCTTGTTGTTTCTCTGGACTAATTTTGATATTGTTATCTTGTGCGAATGAGTCCGCAAAATGGTCAGCTGCTTGCTTTCTTGTTAAGATTTTTCCATCTTTATGTAGCGCAATTTTTGAGTTTCTCCCTGTGCCCTCGTCATTAAGCTGTTTTATTAGCTTCCACAATTTCCTTGTGTCTCTTTCAAAGTTCAGAGACTCTGTTTTCTCCTGCCAGCTTTTCCGTCTAGCCTGCAGCTTGGCCCTTTGAAATTTGGCTTTTGCGTGCTGGAATTTATTGTGGTGCTCTTGGCTGGGTGTGGCCTCTGCTTGCTTTCTACACACTTCCACATCATTATGCAACTGTTCCAGTTCACTACTCCAGTAGGGTTTATATTGTTTACGGGCTCCTCTTGGTACTGTTTCTCGCGCTGCCTGTAGCATGCATTTCCCAAACTCTTCAACTACTTTATTTATGTCTTTCTCAGTGTTCAGGTTTCTAACCAGTATGCTGGTGCGATGCTTGTACATTGCCCAGTCTGCTTTCTTGTAGTTCCACCTCGAGAGGGTGCTGCTTTCACTTAGAAGCTCATTTTCTACGGTTAGAAAGACTGGCCGATGGTCACTGCCACCAAGTTGTTTCCCAACAATTCGTGTAATGTTCCACTCCAGGTCTGGTGAATGAAAAGCCAGGTCAGGTGTAGTTGTAGAGTGCCATGATCTCGAGTAGAAAGTATGTGGGTCGGACGGCTTGTTAATCAGGATGAATCTATTCTCATCCTGCCAGTCTTCCAGTCTCTCTCCTCTCTGGTCCATGTGATCATAGCCCCAACTCTGCGAGTGGCTGTTGAAATCACCACACACAATCATTTTTTCTTTTAGTGGTAGTGTGTCCAGTGCCTGTGGGCGGTCACTTGGACAGTAGTAATTGATCAGATGTAGGTCTGTATTACCTGTCTTAAGTTTAAGTGTCTGATACTCAGCCCCTTCCATGTAGACTTCGATTTGGGAAGCCATGATGTTATTTTTTACAAGGGTCAGTATCCCACCTTTTCGCCTGTCCTTTCGGTCAGATCGGTAACACTGGTAGCCTCTGATTTTGAAGGCTATATTTTCATTGAGGTGAGTTTCTTGCAGGCAACATATGCTTACTTTTTCTTGGTCCAAGATGTTTTCTAATTCTATTTTTTTGTTGCTGACTCCCTCCGCATTCCAGTGCATTATTTTAAGTCTTCGTTTGGTAAGGCCAGTCATCCTATTCTCATGTCCCCTGGCTCCACAGGACATCTGAGAAGGACCTCCAGTAGTTGGGGTTGGACCCTTTCGAGACATAGGGCCCGGCACTGCACCTGCCTGGGGGTCCAAAGCAGGGCGAGCACCATAACGATTAGCAGTAGTCGACATATTCCATTTTGCGTGATTGCGTGGCATCCTGATTTCTGTGGTGCGCCTCTTGGCTGGTTGCCTCCGACTTCAGCACCTTTCTTTGCTAGAGCAGACTGTGGTCTCACTCGAGTGTAGATGTGTACGCGCGCACACACCTGTCTGCGCATGCATGTACGTGCATACACATCTAGAGCATACTGGTTATTTTCCGGCGCCAGAGATTCGCCGTCGCCCCTTCTCCTGTTAGTTTAAACAGGTCCGCCGCGTGAGGGCCAGGAGTTGGACTTTTGCTGCATAGGTTATGTATTCACGAGCCATTGAGGTATTTAAGCAATGTTGGGCGCTCACCCCAACACCGCGCCTCGGCTACATACAGCAACATTTGGAACCCGAACGTTGCAGTCAACACCAGCATTTTTCAGCTGCTGTTGATGTACTAGGCAAGTGTTATGTTCAGTAGTTTTCCATTGCTTTCTGAACGACCGGCTCCCATATCAGACACGGTCTGCTGCACAAATCGGTCACAGCTGAGCTTTGAACGCCTGGTACTCAGCTCACGAACCGCGTTCGCAAGCCTTTAGCCACGGAGCCGGCTGTAGAAATATATCATGTTTGAATAATGTAGAAGTAAGTGTAGTTGTAATGAATACTTCATTTCACTTGAAAAGTCCTGAATCAGAAGTCTGCTATGGGTCTGTGAAGTGTTAGGCCCATCACAATTTGAAGAACTGAATGTAGGGTGGTCAGTTTTTCCCTCTCTTAGTGTGGGAAGAGCGTTGGCGTCGCACCTTGGTCCGATCAAGATCATGTCATCAGCATAACTCCCTAATGCATTTTACTTGTAAATGTATTCCAGTAATAGATACTGGTGTTCATTTCTGACTTGTTAGAATTTCACACATACTAGATCACAGCACAGTGAGGTGATCAGCTCTCCATCTAATGACCTTCCTTCTCCAGTCTTGTACTTAATTTATATGGTCATAGATTTTTTCCCCCGCATATCCTTTACAGGACATCACTGTCAACATAAGCATCTTTCAGCTGATTGTTGATTTCTTGAGAAGATTACACTCAGTAGTTTGCCATTGCTTTCTGAGCGGCCGGCTCACATGCCCCGTAAGTCACCAATGCGGCGAGAACCACTACTGATTCTCGTGCAAGTTACGTTCCTCATCGTGGATATACAGGATTACAGAGAAAGTCGCTAACCCCTAGGCCAGAGAGACCGGCGGTCATAGATTACTCTTGGAAAAATTGACCTTCATTCCTTGTATTTGCTTATTTTAGCTGTCTACTTCTGTCCACCGTTGTGAAATCTCAGAGGACCGTCTAGGTACTCTCAAGCAAATATTATGCTGCCTGCCCACTGTTCACCTCATGCAACACACATGAGTTATTACATAGCTTCAGTATATTTAGATTTCTCTTACATAAAAGTTGTGTAGAAAAATTATAATTTCAATTTCATCAGTTCCTCGTAAAAGTTCATATTATTTTTTTTACAAGTTATTTTTGATACTTGTAATGTTTTATATATTTTTAAATATTTCCTTTGATGAATAATATATTTTAAGTTTGAAGCTGTTATCTTTGCTGTGACTAAAATAATGATCTGTTGTTTTTGATTTTCTGATGGTTTGTCTATTGTGACCACCATTATTGGTGATTGCTTTCTTGTAAAGCTGACACTAGTTTTTCCCTTATGATCATTTCATTTTGTAAATTTTTTTTTTGTAATGATGCATATCCCTTACAGGAAGTTGCAGTCAACACCAGCATTTTTCAGCTGCTGTTGATGTACTAGGTAAGTTTTACGTTCAGTAGTTTGCCATTGCTTTCTGAATGACCGGCTCACATACCC
Source organism: Cepaea nemoralis (assembly GCA_014155875.1). Classification (NCBI taxonomy): domain Eukaryota; kingdom Metazoa; phylum Mollusca; class Gastropoda; order Stylommatophora; family Helicidae; genus Cepaea; species Cepaea nemoralis. The sequence continues at coordinate 305,050 of JACEFZ010019797.1, forward strand.
CCGTAAGTTACCAGCACGGCGCGAAACTACTGCCATTTCTCACAGCTGCTGTTTTCCCCACGTGGAAATACTGGATTACGAACAATGTCGTTAACTACTTGGCCAGGGAGACCGGCTATTTTGTTAATACCATTTCATTTATATTGTTGCAACATGTCTCCTTTTGCATAACATTAAAAGTTTTCACCCAAGCTTACATTTACATTTCATGTTGGAACCTTCCCAAATCTGTTCATAAATGCAACATACTGATGTAATTTCCACTTCTTTGCTGTCATCATTAACCAAATTTAGAGACTACTGTAAAATGGTGTGAGGCACACTTTTCCTTTTCTTGTAAATAATGAAATTCTGTTGTAAGTTTTCAAATTACTATTTTACTTGTAGGAACCTCCCAAAGATTATACATTAGTCAAGCATCCCAACGTAATTGCCACACCTCATTTGGGTGCCAGCACTGTTGAAGCACAGAGCAGAGTTGCAGAGGAAATAGCCCAGCAGTTTGTGGATTTGGTGCAGGGGAAGTGCTTGTTTGGTGCTGTAAGTCTTCTAATTATCTTGACTATCATTGGGTGTGTGCTGCTCTAAGTGTATGGTGTTTATAATAGCTGCTTCATGTTTGAAATAATTTTGTAAAAATAACTAACAATTTTGCTGTTGACGTTCACTTCACAAGCATGTGCTTATTTCTAGTGACTGCCATAGAAGATGAATATATGCACTACTCTGTCACATTTATAACAAAGTCCTGGGCTATGTGAATTAGCAAGTAGCAGATGAACTAACATTTGTTTCACTCAGTACTTGTGTGTTCAACCATGTTCCTATGTCCTGGTGGCTAAGCAGATCATGTTATTGTTTGAAGGCTTATGTCAGTTTTCTGAACATGTCACTCCTCCAATTACAGGCTTGTGTGACATGCTGATAAACTTATTCTTGGGAAGATAAAATGGCGGTTTTCCTTGATTTCCACACCCACGTGGGTGGTTTGTGACTTTATTATTTTCTTTAAGGAAATAATCTGCTCAGCCTTATCTTTGGTTTTCTTGTTCGCCTGTAATCCTGCTACATTCACTAAGGCTACAAATTCAGCATGTTGTTGAGGCACCATGAGAATCAGCCTTTCCGGGGGATACCTAACATTTGAAAAATAGTCATCTTCTCTTGGCTGACAGGGCATGCTGCATCATTGGACTCCACTTTTCTTAGACACATAAAATGAAAACGTCACAGTTTATCTACACATAAATAATAGTGACAGAATTTGACTGTACGTTTATAATGAAGAAAATACTGACATTCTACAAAGTCTGAACATCTAAGAAAATGTTCTCATAAACAGCACCATGTCTCAGAAACTGCATTACTTTGGACATATTAAGGTCACAGTGGCTTGGAAAGAACAATGAAAGAGGCAGGCATTGATCAGCATCAAAATGGACACATGACATTGTAGACACCTTGAGCATGAGCGTGCGAGCAAAGGATCTGCTACAAGATGATGATATAATGAAACAATCACACAATTTCCCTACGCATGTATCATGAAACAGGTTTTGTGTACATCTGATAAATATGGAAGTATTTGTTAGCAGTACTCCCATTAACTCTCCAAGTCCACAACAGCAGTTGAAGCAAAGTTCACTTTCCATTATCACCTTATGGGACATTCAGTATGCAGCTTTTGAATTATGTTTATTGTACATTTCTAACATTTATGTATCTAAAGTTATTAAAGATAATGGCAGCCTGAACTGGGACACAATTGTACAAATTCTATCATATGATTTTAGACATGATTGTGACGATATTTTAAGTCATGGACAATAAATTTGATTTGGGCTAGAATAATCCTTGAGGCGATATCTAAGCTAGACTAAGAAACTGTTGTATTCATAAAGAGATAGTTACAGAAATCTAGAGAAGGTTTGACTTTTCAGAGCATGAACTTAACTTTTGTAGACATTAGTAAGCATTTGTAATGACAAATATGGAATGTGATGTTGTAGCAAAAGGAAACTATTTTACACAGGTTGTTTTATTCAGAGAAGCGACATACAAATGTGGGAGGGAGGGAGGGAGTGACCTTTTACATATTTATTTTGTGTGTGTTGCTTGAAGCTATCTCATATGTAGACATCCAGCATGTAGTTGTTGACCAGTCTTGCAGTGGAGCTAAATTTGTGGATTGTTTTATATTGCATTCATGATAGCCCAAGCATTCCTCCTACTTGTCTTAGATAAATGCATCAGCTTTAACCAATGCCCTGAGTGCTAGCTCTCAACCCTGGGTTCAGCTAGGAGAACAGCTTGGTAGGATTGGTAGTCTCCTGACCAAGGACTTTGTTCTGAACAATTTAGACATAGAACTGCATGGTGAGTTTTGTGCTTGTATCTGCTAATTGTTTGATTCACTCGTACAGCCTACATTAGCTTTTGCACAACAATTAAATATATAATTATGTTCACATTTTAATTCTCCTGCACTTAAAATATAGCTTTTATATAATTGTTTATTTTTTTCACCATGTAATTTGTTGTTCATGTCACTGTAGTTTATAGTTTGTATGTTTTGTTTGGTGATGAAGACCTTGGTTGAAACTGTTACTTGTGTTTGCATCTCCTTTCCACCAAGACTATTATTCAAATGTTATGTAATTTTAATCATACTGGAAATCCTTCGAGGCCAGTCAATGTTATGGATAATAAATCAATAGTTATTAGTTACCACTTACAAAACAGGTTAGGACTCAACAAAACAAGCAAACAACAAATAAATATGTATCAGCAAGGCAACTTTGATTCAGAACAGTGTCTCATACCTATAGTTTATTTGTCCCTTTACATCTACTTTTCTCTCTCTTCCCCCGTGTGCATTGCCATTTGGTATGTATTAACATTGGTCTCATTACATTTAAAAAATTTTTTTAGTTGTTTTCAGCTGTGTGTGAGGTGGTACTATTGTTAATCAGACTGTGCCAGTTTTAAAGCAGATTAATTATTATGAATGCTTAGCTATAAAGGCGACCAGTGTGATACTGACCACATCACTGAGTGTTATCTGGTCTGTAAACATATTGGTCTAGCACCATATACCTGATATGCCTTAAGGTGCAGTTATGGAGATTATCTACTAAATAAGTGGACCTCAGGGGTGCCACAGACTAGGATACTAACTCTGGCAACATTAAAGGTTGCTAAAGGCTAAGGACATAGTCCAAAGCCATGTAGATGCAGCAAGCAAAGGGAAACTACAACATTCATCCCAAGACACTCATCATAGCAGCTAAAAATGAAGCAGTCCAGGTGTAAGACATGGTCCATTTTGCAACCACTGAAGTAAATCAGGACTTTAGAACTTAAATGTTGCATAAACATTCTAAGAATGTTGTGGAACGAGAATAATAATATTTTGACCAAATTAAATGTCACCGTGGTTTAGAAAGAACAGTAATGGAAGGCGTGGTTCCTGATAGAAGAAGCAGGGATCAGCCAGGACAGAGGTACACACAGGAGATTAAAGATACCTTGGATATGAAAACACAAGAGACAGAGGAGTTGATAAGGTACAGTGGCTTTCCAGTTGGCCATGGTGGGAGTGAAATTCTGCAAAGGATAATGATAGATTGAAATATTCCAGCTATCAAGTGAATTTAATTGAATTAATACACGTTTTGCTATTTTATCTGGCAGCGTTGTGTGGCATTGGTAAAAGTAATTCCATGGAAGATGCTACCATAACAATGCAAAGTGTTCAATCTTACACATATACAACATGAGAAAATGGCAGACACCTGCATATTTTGTTCCCAGAAAATCTCAGGAACACACAGCCAAGACCACTGTTGATAACCCAGTGCGCAATAGCACACTGTCAGAAAGCAGTTAGTTTCATTAAGCTACAGTGTTTATCTCTTAATTTAGAATTAGAACACAGTTGTGCATTTCTATATTTTCTTCATGATATTGGAGGTTAGCCTTTTATGTCATGTAATAGATTATTGAAGAATTAATACTTAAGAAAAAATTATATTTGTATATAATAAAACAAAAGTAATAAGCCCTTTTCCATGCCTTGAGGCGTATTGAATATATGGTCTTTGCTATGCTGTTTCTCTCTAATATTACGCTCACCGTCTAGTACAACAACATTGCAGATTCACCAGGAGCCAGAACAAATCTTAACGAAAATGAGTTCATCAACAATGGCGTTCCTCGTCAAATATATATATATGTTTATTGGTGGCAATCGTCCGCACAGCATCACAATTAATAATAATTTTATAATTATTCAATGTTAACTGTAGAGTATTAATAATCATTCATAAATATTCAATGTTAACTGTAGGGTCCGAATCCATCCTGTTACTTTTATCAATGACGAGTAAAATTACATACGGTCCATCGTTGTGTAAACCACATCACGCCTATGATTCTCATTATGTTACTTACACGAGCTGTGTGTGTGTTAACGCCATGACCTCTATTTGACTGACGACCGGCAAGTTCTGATACAATATGTTCTCCTCACTTTCTCCGTGTTAAATCTTCATCTTCCGATCATTCTCCGTAATGCAGACTATGCCTCTGTTCCTTAACTTCCTAGAATACTAGATGGTATATTCGTTAAGTCCTTCTGCTAGATATTTGCGTGCATATTTCAGTGTTGTTATTTCTCCGACCGTCTCCATGCTCATCCCAAAACTTAACTAATTTTAGTGACGTCGTACGCTGTGACGTCATCTAGTAACTTGCATATTGTCGCTTCTTGGTTAACTCTTCTTGTTCTGTTTGCCACAATTTCCATATCTTATTCTAAATCATCGTCCCTTGCCTCCAACGCTACATGGCAGTCTTCTTTCGCTCATATTCCCCAGTAGGGCATAGACCCACAAACAACTTATCCAGGTAATCCTATCCTTAGCTATACCATTCAGCTCCATCCATATAATTCATTTCTGTCTGTTCTCTGTGTTTGTTCAGGTCTTCCCCTATGTCTACTTTTGACTGTGTTCCAGACAAAGGGCTTTCTAGCTATTTTATTCTCAGGTTTTCTCAATGTAAATCCTATTCAGTGCAGCATCATTTCTTCATCTCTTGATTCACTGATAAATGTTTAGCTCTCCCCATGAGTTCCACATTGGTGATTCTTTCATACCATCTTAGTTCTTCAGCTTTCAGTCAATATTAGTCATTTTTTCAGTCGTTCTCCATGTTTCTGATCCATTCAGTATGACTGATTTCATGTTAGAATTGAGAATTCTATTTTCAAATTGTCAAATTTCTGCTGACTTCCACGAATTTCCTAGTGTTATGAAAACTTCTCTTGCCTTTTGTATTCTTATTTTAATATCTTTATCTATTCCCCCACCATTGTCTACGCTGCCACCCAAATAGATGTATGATTCCATCTCTTGTAGTGAGGGTTCATCTAGGTAAGTTGGTGTATCATTTATTGGGTATACGGTGCTAACCCCATACTTTTGTAGATCAATCGGCACTCGACAGGTAATGTGTTCAGTATCACACCGGTCACCTCCTAGAATGTTTTCATATTTGTATATAAAATGGTAATAGTAGTCCCAAAGCAGATACTGCCATTTGGGTGTGGAGTGTTGGGCCTTGATATATTCTAGGCTATGGCATGTCAGCTGGTGTGGTCAGTTTCCTTCCTTGTCACCTACCCTTCCCAGACCATCTCTAGAATATTCTGAAAATGGTCTGGTATGTATTTTTATGGTCAACCGTAGAGCCATACTGGTCAGAAAAACAGCATCCTGCCTCTGTCAGGGATTGAACCCAGATCATGTCTTGTCAAGTGCACTAGCCACTATGCACTCACAGCTCTCCCATGTGTGTAAAATGTAGTCAATAACAGAAGAAAGAAAATAAAATATTTTAGCTGGAGTCTGCCATATAAAATGTGCTTTTTAATATGATTCATACATTGGCAAAGTGGCAATTAAAATCATAATCTCATTTTGAAAGACTGGTAACAACAGAAGTGGTGAGTTTCTAGTGGTGGTGCAGAAAGGTTTTCTTCATGACAGTTCAATTGTATGAATGTGCAAGTTAGTTTTCTAAAGTAGGTCAAATTTAATATGTTTATAAATAATGATCTGTCATAGGTTCTAACAGTGATAAATATTCTGATGTTAATTTCCTGGCAAACACACACACAAACACTTGTCTAATTGTTCAGTTAGCTGATTGATACTCATGCTTAAGAAATAATCATTTTGTTTTTAAAAATAAAAGAGCTATTTTGATATGTTAAAAATTAAGTTATTGATAATGTTTGCTAATATTTATTTACAAATTATGTGAAAATTCAAAATGCATCTTTTGATATTTTGATGTTTTATAAATTGTGACACAAGTAATTATTGTTGAATGTTATCGTGTTAATGTAATAAAAAAGAAAGGTTGAAAAGTTGTAGACGCTAAATGTATTGCAGCGAGAGTAAATACTGTAAACACAATTTGTTTGTCAATGAAGAGATTTAACTGAAAGTGCTTACTTTTAACTGTTAACTGATGTTTTATCAATTTTTAGGGGAATCACTTAAAAATGGAGGTTCTTACTTCATTGCCTCTGTTATGGTTGGGTATTTGAGTTTGACCCCATTGGAGAGCGGGGATTCATTGCCCAGTAAATTGAATCTGATCAATGCTCCAGTTTTTGCAAAACAGTCAGGCATAACTGTAAGTATATCAGCCATAAAGAATGTCATCTGTGAGTGTGTATGTCTGTGAGTGTGTATGTCTGTGAGTGTGTATGTCTGTGAGTGTGTATGTCTGTGAGTGTGTATGTCTGTGAGTGTGTATGTCTGTGAGTGTGTATGTCTGTGAGTGTGTATGTCTGTGAGTGAGGGCGGATGAGGCTACTTAGTCAAAATAAATAAAAACTGCCAGCATGTGTTCATATCAAACATTCTCTTCCTTCTGTACCATTTAACATAAATAGTTTAAGAAATTGTTCCTATTTATAATTGAACTGTTAATTAAAAGAATTACTTTGTTGTTAAAATGTGATCAAATATTGTATTAACATGAGTGTGTTCAAAAGAGAACAGCATTTGTTGATTCATATACCTAACATGTGTCACGTAACTTGTGTTTTCAGACAAAAGCTGCGTGGAAAAATGAGCAACCCTGTGAATATGTGAAGGTGGTGTTCCAAGGTGCTGGAGGGGAGGTATTTGAGCTACAGGGCACAGTGGCCGGCAAGAATAATCTGCTGCTGTCAGTTCAAGGACATGCTTTTCATATCCCAGCAAATCTCAATAGCAGTATTATTGTTTACAGAGCTCAGAAAGCTGTGTCAGTGGCAGACATCTTGAGTGAGTTGAATATCTTGATAAACTCCCATCTTATTCTTTTTCTTTATTTTCATGAAAAAGGCCAGTGCAATTCCAAAAAAAAATTTCAGTTTCCAGTAGATTTTAATGCTGAATTAATGAGTTAGTTGTAGAACTGTTTTAGACAATAATTACACCTTCCTGTACAATACTTAATGACATGCTGCTGTGACTGATCAAACTGTCGTTATTCAACACTCAGGCTTCAAACCCTCATGATGTTGCTGAACTCAGGGTTGCACTGACCACTCAGTTGAAGCCTGCGATAAATGCTGCTGAGATCATACTCAAATTCAAACTAGTTCTCCCCCTGATCACTGTGCTTGGGTCATTGACAATGGGAAACAAACACTAAAACCTGTGGAGTAAAATATGACCCACCTTGGCCTAATCCCTACCAGTCTGTATGTGCTGTGCTCAATCCTGACCTGGTTACATCCTAATATGTCTGTCAGCAGATGGACAATTCTATTATAGGCCATGCACACTCTCTTGGTTTATCAGTTTGTAGAGGGGAAGCGGAACTTTGCAGTACAGCAAATGTGGGGATAATATTTCTGTACTGGTTGGAAAAAACAGTCTGTATACATCGACCTTATTAAATGGGGTTAAAGGCAAGATGATCAACTTATTTAATCAGGTTCTATCCTATATGGCTCGGTCTTCTTTCTGCACAATGGCCTGCCGACAAACTGCGTAGCTCCAGCTATGAGACTAAAAAGTTGCACTCATGAACCTGATTGACGTAATCTGAAAATGAACTATCAGCTTTGTAGCACAAGGCTTCAAATGACCTGAATGCCAGTGCATCGGATTAAAGAGTTAACTGTCAGAATATTCTCCAACCAAGTTAACATTCTGTCTTCAAGAGGATTCACTAACCAAAACCAACAATATATTTGGTTACATTTCATTTGGTAATCAGTAGTTGCTTTATTTTTAAAATTGATAATTCAGTTCACATTTCTAAATATATGAAAGACAGATACACAGTGTGTTAGCATTTCTAGACCATTCAGTGAACTGTACTAAGAAACAGACTGTTGTTATTTTTAGAATGTGGACAGTATTTACTAATGAAGAACTTTTAATTAAAGTGAGAAAGTACACAAGTGATCTATAAAGCCTATATTCTTGCATGCATGTGAAACATGGAAAATATAGAGACAAGCCAAGAAACATCTAATGCAGCAGAAATGTGGTGTCTAGGAGTTTATAAAGAAGACCATGGGTGGACAGAAACACAAATGAGGAAGTTCTTCAAGAAACTTATGAAAACTGTAAATTGATTAGAGAAAGTAGATGTAGATGTCAACATATGTTGGGGGAGGAAATATACTTGAAAATTTAGTGACAACTTGCAAATTTAATGGGAAAGGAGCAAAAGGAAGGCAAGTGAGATAATTACCAGGATGTCTAATCCACATGGCGAAGTATGGAAAAGAACAGATTTGATCTGAGACTGGTGATTGAGTTTGATCGCAAATTATTAGCAGCCACTCTTATCGGCATGGCACATGATGATGGCAGTATTTGAGTAAAGAAAATGTTAGCTATGGTATATTATAATTGGTAGTCTGAGCTGAGGAGAGAAGTGAACAGTTTGGTTTTGAAAATATAGCATATTTATTGACTGGTGAGTGACATAAGGTCAATATTTTTGTAACTTTCACTTTTGTGAATATGTCAAATAAGCCTGTTTCAAAGTGCAACATGTATAGCTGGCCAGGCTAAAAGTTGTGGATCATATTGGATAGTCTTACTTGCACCCAGCAGTCTTACGCAGCCTGACAAAATGGATGCTAGACATGTGTCTGGGAAGAGGTGGCCGCTAAGAAAAGGGACTGTCATGCCACCCTGTTGTATGGTGTGACCTAGTATAAATGAACTCCCTATAAATAATATATACCATGGGATTGTTTTCTCTATATTGCCAAGTGACTAGCATATTATTTATCTCATTTTAATTTCAGCTGCTGCTACTAAAGATGGAGTTGAAGCTGTTGCAGTGTCTGCTTCAGAAGTGAAGAACTCTCAAGGATTTGGTGTCATCAACCTAGCATCACCAGTGACTGGCAAGTTGGAACACCTCAGCACAGTAGTAGATGCACACGCCTACACATCGCAATAGCCTGCAGTGTTTCTGGCATCTTATGTATGTAGAAGATACATGTGTATGTCTATTGCAGTGTTTCTGGCATCTTATGTATGTAGAAGATACATGTGTGTGTCTATTGCAGTGTTTCTGGCATCTTATGTATGTAGAAGATACATGTGTGTGTCTATTGCAGTGTTTCTGGCATCTTATGTATGTAGAACATACATGTGTGTGTCTATTGCAACTCAGTTATAATCCTACATAAACTGGAATAATGCTTTTTTGGATGGCTGAGTTGTGTTTGAAGCCAAATTATCTCTGACAATTGTCAGTTTGCATATCTGCCTGAATTTAGGAAGAGGACATGACTGGTTGTTCATGTCATGTTTGCTTCTAGATACTGGCCTACTAAGAAAGATACTTTTTCCCTTCCCTTTTATGTTGTTACATGAGTAAGTACAGTTTGTTCTATGAGTTTACTTTTAGTGGTAATGATAATATTTTAGGGATTTGCAAATCTCAGATGTAAAATGACTCCTTAAACATGTATGTGATACAGAAAGTGTAGGGCTTGGATAGCAGAAAGTTGTGAAGAAGAAAATCATTCAACCTGCCTTTTGACATTAGTAACATGTATACTGATGACTGTGACTGATAAATGTATTTGTTGTTGTTGTTGCTTCTGGGAAGTTGTGATTACCAAGACACGTACACCATCTCATTATCTCAGAACTGAGACAGCAGTATTCAGCCATGGCTTTATGACCAACTACATTCCTTCTTACATGCATGGTGCACTGGTTGTAAACAGGCTGTTTTAGAATGTTTCATTTCCAACCATCGCTGAATAAACATTTCTTTTGAAACAATATTATGGTTTCTTACTTTCATTGTAAATAAACATTCTGTGCAAGTGGGTGAGCATGTGGGTTGGGGTCTGTTATTGGGAGAGAGAGACATTATAAATATTTACTCTTACCCTCTTCTTACACCTAAACAAAAAATAAGCAATTAATTTTTAGTAATGTAGCAATCTTTAAAATATGAACCAGCTATCATTTCACATATAATGATATAATAATTGTAGAAACAAGTCCCTGTTGATATGGTGGTACGACCTTCTGGTGTTTTCCAAAGCACATATAAGGACACGTAGGACCACGCTGTTAATGACACTGTGTGTAAAACAACACCTTGACTGCGGCTATGTTAAAAATATGTCAGCAACTACACACTTTGTGTAGGCTAGTGAGTGACACATGTGTTACTGTTTTACAAAACTGAACAGCAGTTAATTCCCGAGCAAAAATGACATTGTTGCAGGATTCCTGGATGAAGTAGCTGCATAATTAAAAATCTACCCTCATACAGCATACTGGGAATAACCAACCCCCTTTCCCCCCTCCCCACTCATTAAGCATATCGTCATGTTATGTTAACGAGATCTTATGAGTGGGAGCTGCGGTAGCCTAGTGGTATTGAGCACATGACTTCTAGAGTGCTGAACAGTATAATACAAATATGGGTCTTGCACCTGATGCCCAGTACACCTGAAGGTGTCTGACAGGGTCCTTGACTTACTTGTGTGACTGGTTGATACCGGGTTATAATAGAAGTTGGGCAGTGTATAGAACAGGAGAAGTTGATTGATACTAAATTGTTTGCCCAAGGTGCGAGACAGCAACGGGTTGCTCACAAGCGGAAAGAGGCCAACTGCAAAGCCAAATAGACGAACTAAAGAAGCAAATCAAACTACTCCTAACACCGTCACAAACCAGCGACAATGAAAAACTGCTTGCTGAAATGAAGGAGATAAGCAAAACATCAAACAAGAGATGGAGCGCATGGCCGAGTTGAAGAAGGAGAACGAAGAAATCTTACAAATTATCAAGACCGAAAGAGAATTGCACAGAGCTGAAATGGAATTATTCCAAAACAAACCAACAAGAGCTAGCAGAGGAACTGCAAGAGACCGAGCCTGAACCACAAACTACAGTCAGCAGCCCAACCACGATACCCGAGGCAGACAAGGGGAAACCCATACCCCACCAGACACCCGAGGAGGCCAGAGATGAGCAACCTGATGATGACACGCAGAGGCCCATGGTGCCTACCTTGGAGGAGCTACAAGAAAGTGCAAGACGGGAGGAACGCAGGCGCCAGGAATACAAAAGGCGCTGGGAAGAAAGAGAAATGAAAAAGCTCAGGAAACCGGTAGAATACCCAGACACATATTATGACACTGAGAGCAAATTCGACTATTATATAGAGGACGGAGAGATCATGCCGTGGAAGTACATCGACGAAGACTGCGAAAAGAATCATAAACGCTTTCTTGAAATCTAAAACAGACGCAAGGAAGAGGAGAAAGACAAAATTGAAAATCTCCTACGAAAAATTCACACAAAAGAGGCAAAAATTCCGAATAAAAAGTCTTTCTAAGGACTGAAAGCAGTCAAGCCAGACGAGCCAGAAGCCAATGCTACCAAAAGAAATCGTATTCAGAGATACAATACAAATGAAAACTAACTTACCAGAACCAGACGTCACTTGTAAGAGAGCAAAAGTTAGAAACGGAGTGAAAAGACCCACACAAACCCACGGATTGACACTCTAACCAACGCTGAAGAAGCAGGTTGATGGAGACAGGGTTTGCAATTTTTGTTTTTTAATATCGGATCGGATCGGCCTAAGGTTTCATTGAAGTATCACCTTCTTTGCACATGTATCCATCCATAAGTGCTCCAGTTGAGTTGAGTTAAGAATCGACATCACTGCACTCAGGACATTCCCATACGTGCTCTGTCCCCACGTTCGACAGCCAGCGAAGAGTCACACTACTAGTACTAATGTTCCCACCGCTATCTGATTAAAGTTCTCCTTGTCTTCCCTCTGTTTTGAGATTCTTCCAGAACCCCTACCGATTCCCCGCAATCTCATTCTTTCCACATATGGGTTCTCAATCTGAAGTGCTCCAGTTTCTTCCCTTAGATCTGAGGATAATCTCAATACATTATACACACTCCAAAGCACCGGCGAGTATCCAAATGTGTGCCCCAGGACCAAACGTGCAGTTTGTGTGTGGATGGGAAAGGGTGCAGCATATACTGCTATTGGGGGTGAGTGTTAGCCTTTCTTGGCCATGACATAATGATCTTGTGTGGCCAGTTCCCTACTCACTGCCTTTCCTCTCCAGTTGGAGTGTGAAGTGTTAGACCATCATGTATTCTAGGCCACGACACATGAGATGGATTACCCAGTTTCTTCCTCATCGCTCCTTTCTCCCCGACAATTAATTATCTGCTACTCAATTCATGAGGCTCCTTTGACTTCACATTGAGTGGACAGGTTTTCTAATTGTGAAAGATTGCTGCCTGTTTGTCATACTCATTTCAGTTTTCAAGAATGTTTAATATCCTCAACATGCATATGCATCCTGATTTTTGGCCTTTATCAAAAAGGGCAAGACATCTGATTGACTGCAACCTCTGAATTCGGAGTGGATTTGCCTGATGACGAGGGACACTGGTAACAGGGTTCAGTGGACTAGACATAGTGGAACATGTATGGACGTTTGGATTAAAAGCAAGCGAGGGAGCCCCAACAAAATTTAATTTACTGTCCTTAGTTCAAGGGGAGTATAGCCATCATCAGGTTCATTATTTTGTGAAAATCCACACCATAATTCAAATCTGATCTACCATTACCTGCGTCTGAGCCTTGTGCAGTAGACCTAAGTCACTGCATCCCCAGTGATCAAATAGAATCCAGAGGTCTAAAAAAACAAAAAGTCGCTTAAAAGTCGACAGGGTCGACTTCATCGCACCGGGTTTTATCCCATATGGCTCGGTCTCTTTCCGCAGCGCGGAAAGCGTCGCACAAAGCACGATCTCCGTAGCTTTTAGCGACGGCCCACAGGAGTCTCCGAAACATTTAACTCGTAAACCGAAGGGTGCGGCCCGGAATCGAACCCACAACCTTCGGATCACAAGTCAAACGGCTTGACCACTTCGCCACAGAAACATGAACAGATCTCTTCTTTGGGAGCACTTTGTTGCCTGTTTGACAGCAGCGTTGAGAATGTCTAATTCAATTAGATTAGCTACTTGTAACGTTCATATACATTATTTTGCTCATTTACAGCAGTGGTTGAAATGTTTACAATCAACATAAATATGTAATATAACATAGCACACGTTGTGATGCATACACTCACACAAACAGGTCAAACTGCCTGAAGCATAAGTTATTCTTGAGGAAACTGAACATCTTTGGCAATAGGGCTGAGTAACAATAGGAAGACTGTAGTCAGCGATGTAATGACGACAAATAGCCAGAAAAACAGTTTATCCAAAACTCTGGCTACTTCCTGCCATTCCAAAATGGCTATGCGTTCACCGTGACCTTTGTCGTATGCTTCTAGAACAGCTTTTAAGTAGTGTAGTATCTGCGCCTCCATCAAGCTGCGCTTATTTTCTCTACCCTGTCTCACCCCTGAGCCGTTCTGTGGGGTAGAGTTTGTATCCACTGAACCGTTACAGCTTGGGCCGACAGCAGTTTGAGGCATAGTTGTAGTCTGAGTGGACGAGGGTGTAGAGCTTCGCGTGATGCGAGTGTTTAAAGAATAAGGCGGCATGCTGTGGCAGTGCCAGTTCGTGGAAGCCTGTGTTGCTGAAGCTGGATCACCAGGACAGTGATATCTGCTGTTGTTGTTGGCATTGTAGTTATTACTGTTCAGGTAAGTGAGTCTCACACAGAAGCACCTAGCAATGACCGCTGACAGCATCTTGACCACCTTGGGAGGCCGGTGCATTCTGGTTCCCCTGTGGTGACAGTTGAGAACAAAGACGGACAATGCCACTGACAGCGCTGACATGGCCATGATCACCGTCAGATAAATACCTGCAAGAGGGAGACGAGAAATACTATATACACTGTTACACAGCCTGGGATTCCAAAATACGTAGCAAATAATTCGTTTCAAATTTTCATTTTCTCTTCATTGTTCTCAATTTTTCCCCCATCTTTTTATTCTTTTCATCCCGTCATTATATTTAAATGTAGTCACTGGAAAGGCTTCTCCGTGACTGTATGTTGTGTTTTGTGTATGTATTAGAGACGTTCATTTGAAACCCGTTCCAATGGCTTTATTACAAAAGCATGAAGGAGACATTAACAGGTGTAGTAGAATTAAACAAAGCATTCATTTTGAATGAATTATGCACCATAGGTTAGTCAGAAGAGGTCGCCGTAGGCATTCAGGCAAGCATCCCATTGCTTAGATAAGCGGCGAATGCCGTCCGCAAAAATGAATTGTGGTTGCTCACTGAACCAAGTGTTTACCATGCTCATTACGTCTGCATCTGTGTGAAATTGTTGCCACTTGAGAGCTTTTTTTAGAGATCCAATCAAATGAAAACCACATGGTGACAAATCAGGACTATAGGCCGGATGTTGCAGAATTTCCCACTTCCTTGCTAATGCTTCGTGCACAATCTTTGCGACATGCGGATGAGCATTATCGTGCAACAAAATCACACTGCGAGAAAACATGCCGGATCGATTATTTTTGATGCCTTTTTGCAGCTTGTCTAGTGTTTGCAAGTAGTGAGTAGAAATTAATGTTGACACCAAGTTCTTTAAAGTCGGCCAACAATAGCCCTTCATGGAAAAAAATGCGCTCAGCATAACTTTACCAGCGGAAACCTGTGACTCGAATTTTTTGGCTTTTGGTGATCCAGCATGCTTCCATTGCATGCTCTCTCTTTTGCTGCTCGGCTCAAAGTGGTGACACCGTGATTCATCGCCTGCCACTATGTGGAAGAGAAATGCATCACCGTCCACTCTGTAACACAGTAAGTGGTTCAAACACCATCCCATGCGTTACTCTTTTTGGTGGTCGGTCAACACCCGTGGTACCCAATGTGAACACACCTTCCGATATTGCAGTTTCTTACCAACGACCTTTTGAATTGTCCCTATTAACACATCAAATTCTTTCGCTAGCGAACGTATGCTTCGACACAGGTTCATCTGTACTGCTGCGTCAATTTTGACGATGGCTTTTTTGTTGTTGCAACAATATGGGCTTGACCCGGCCGTTGAAGATCTCGTGAACTGACATCCTTTCCGAAACATTCGTGTCCAGTCTGTCACTGTTGTCTTTGACACACATTTCTTACAGTATGCTGCCTGCATTCTTCGATGAATGTCCACTGGTCGACATCCTTGAAATGAAAGAAACTGAATCACCGCTCTTTGAGCTTCTTTGGACGGATTTTGGATCAACCCAGCCATTTTCTCAATGGTCAGAAACAGAACCTTTGCATCATGGGACGATAAGCACATGCTCTTTTATTCATTGATCAGTACTTATCACATGACTATGACATGATCATGTTCAACATATGCAATTACGCGCGGTGCGGCACGAACGGATTTCAAATGAACGCCCTTTATATTTGTGTGCTGATGAAGGCTAGTCGCCGGAATGTCCTTGTATTGTTCGTAATTATTTTCTGTAAAGCTGCGTTACGTTGTGTTATTGTATATTATATGCACTGTTAGAATGTCAAAGTATCTTCAAAATCTGTACGAGATGAGACACTATACACATACAGAATACCATATCATCATGTAGCTAGATTACCGCAGTACCCCACTGTATCCACAACCTGTCAGAAAGATTCTCGGTCCGTCGCCAGTTCACTTGTCTCCTGCACTTACTTGCCAGTATGTCTGCAGTGTCACGTGTACATCAGCATGTTGGTCAGACACGGCCTCTTCCTCTAGGACCATTTCCTACAGTACTTGTCCTTCCCAGCCACTGTGACATTGGATGTTGAGCCTACATGCTGCTTGCAGTGATAATGTTAGAAGTCAACGCATATTAAATATTCGCTAGAAGAAGATAAGAAATGCTATTTCCGCTAGAATTCTACATATATTAAAAACTTATGACAAACCGAACAATGATTTCACCTATATAAAATTAAGAACTCGTTTAAAAACAGGTAGATCACCATATATTTGGTTATTAAAACATTTGCGAAGGAAAACTGCCTTGTGGATATGGTTTGAGTAATTCACCTTTGTATGGTTATTTATGTGTGTGTGTGTGCGTGCGTGCACGCGCTTTAGACAAACTTAAGCATGAAATCAGTATTAACATCTAGAGCAGAGGTTCCCAAACCACGGCCCGTGGGCCACTTGTGGCCCGCCAGCTGTCAGAAAGTGGCACGCGATGCCTCGTTATATATTTTAATAATTTCAAAAATGCACTCGGTGCGCCCCGTCAGCGTTTTTCAACGAAACGTTATGAAGTTCCCAAATCCCAGCCTTGTCGACCAATCAGATTGCGCAAGGCGCCATGTTGTCGCCTGTTACAACTATTTAGCAGAGTCGGTAGTATTGTGTTGAAATTAGATTTTTTTCACATAAACATTTTCCGTTGAAGCCTATAAATATGAGTGTGGAAAATTTAAAATCAAACAATGGTAAAAAGCGAAAATGTGAAGACGTTGCTTGTCGTGAATTCTTTGGAAGAGTTTGGACACGAAAGATTTATGCCAAGACATTGATAAACTGGCATCTGGTCTTTAAGTAACTGATTATGAAGAACCGTTACAATTGTAAATTAATTACATTAATAGCGATTTTCGAAACTGATTTAAAATTAATTGTTAAATGAACTTTTGATATTTAAACCAAAAATATACCACAGTGTAGTACTGACACTGGCTGCCTGTAAAGTTTTAGAATTTTGTTGACGAAAGTTAAGAACGGTAGAAATGATATTGCACGACTTTTATAATTGTATAACCTTGTGGCCCGCTTAACTACCGAAAATAGTAGATATGGCCCTCTGCTTGAAAAGCTTGGGAACCACTGATCTAGAGATATTTCCTCCGAAGTCGGAGAGTATCTGCCTGCACGGCGAGGAACCACCAGTCTGCACACCAATAAGCCAGACATGGGACAATTGTATACTCACGCAAACCTCAGTCCGGTATGACATCACACTGATGTTGGACAACAGGATGTCACCATTCGACATACAAGACTTCACGCTGGAGTTCACTGCCAGCGAACGCAAGCAAGCCAGCAAGACAAACTTAAGCTTTGTCATTGGGCACTTACTTGTATCACTCGAATGCAGGGATTATTTTGTTTTTCCTGCTGAGACCTCCTTCTACATTTTCCTACTATGTTTCCACTGAGATAGACATCCCAAGTCAACCCAACCTAAAATAGTTACTGGACATTTCCTTTAACTATAAGCTGCTATCTGTTGACCACACCCAGCAAGCGCCGATCGATCTACAAATATGGGGCTAGCACCATATATCCAATGCACATGAAGGCATGAACTGGAATACTGCACTTTGTTTACTGAAGTGTGGAGAGGATCCACACAACACGGGATGGACAAGTACAGCACTGACCATCCCTTGTTTACCACAGTTCTGTGACTTCTTTCACCCTTTATTCCCCATAGGGTCATGGACCATCAACCAACTCACTGCAAGCCCTCCTATCCTTAGCTATCCCATACAGCTGCGTGTCCTCCCTTTGTTATTCATTTCTGTTTCTCGTCTCCGTGTGTTTTAGGTCTCCCTCTTTCTTTTGCCCCGTGGATTTCAGAAAGACTGACTAGTGTTACCATTCTCATGTTTTCTCAGTGTCAGCTCTGTCTAGCTCCTGCATCTTTCCTTCATCGCTTGGGTCACAGGTATCTGTCTAGTTCTCTCTGTAAGTGATCCAGTTCAGATGTAGCATTTTCTTTACAAACATATTACACATCTATACTGTTCAAAAAAAGTAACGCATAGTTATCCGAGGGTGCGTTTTTATGAGTCAGTAAGTAAAATTTTGTGTTAGAGTATATAAAAACCAGTCTCAAATGTTCTTTACAGTGTCATATGCACGTGCTGACCTGAATTGCTTTCGTTTTTGTAATCGTTACAATGCAGTGGTCAATAGTGTTTATGACTAAATTTTTACCACAGCTCGTGAAAGCAACAACACTTGGGGTGAACACTATCCACTGACTACGCAATTGAAACCCTGTAAAAGGATAACGCTACGCAAAACAATTCAGTTCATTTTCGAGCAAACATCTATGGCGTCTCTATCGATAAATTTAAGGAACATTGCTATTGGCCGACTGCATGCAGGCGAAAGTCGAAATCAGGTTGCCTGGCATCTAAACGTGCATCAAAGTACCATCAGTCGATTTGGGCACCGGTTCCAAGCCTCTGGCTCAGTTAAAGATCGGCATCGCAGTGGACGGCCCAGAGTGACAACAGCAGCGTATTGGTCGCTTTATTCGGCTTCGTCACCTCAGAGACAGGCATACAGCATCTTCCTCAACTGTCCAGCCATTGCCTGCAGGACGTCTTGTGTCTGATCAAACTCCGGAATAGACTATAACGCTGGACGTCGGGCACAATGAACTCATCGTGGACCTGTCCTTACATGCCGCCATCGCCAACATCGACTTCTTTGGGCTAACCTGCATCGTCCTTGGGCAGCAGACAACCAATGTAGATGTGTCTGGAATCGTTCTTATTATTGCAGAGGAGAAGGATCTACCGTGAGTGAAATGACGTTTTGTCCACAATTGCGGTAATGCAGCTCCACCGCATGGTGGCGGAAGTGCAATGGTGTTGGGAATGATCAGTTACAGCGGAAAGAGTCAATTGGCTCACATTTACTGCGCCACGATACGTCAACGAAATTCTTCGACCCCACGTCTTTCCACATTTTGCTACCTAAAGGTCGATGTTTCAATAGGGCAATGCCAGACCCCATTGTGCACGGTTGAGCACGCAGTTCCTGACTGCCAACAACATTCTCACCCTTCCCTGGCCATCGCTATCTCCAGACATGAGTCCGATTGAGCACCTGTGGGATGAGCTGCATAGACGTGCCTGTTGCCGAGACGTTGTCACAGCCAATCGTCGTGATCTGTTCCAGGCACTCCAGGAATAGTCGGCAGCCATCCCATAGGGCTACATCAGACGTCTGATCGCATCCATGCCCAGGCGATGCCAGTCGCTGATCGATGCAAGAGGATGCCACACACCATACTAACGCCTAAAACTCTCGTGACCCAGATGCAAAACAACTGTCAATTGATTGTCTGAACCCTAAAGTATTCTTGTATGCGATTTGAACAATTAACTCATTACATTAACAAAAAGTTATTGGATATCAAAATCATGGCTATGTGTGGGCCTTTGACAGCTATGTGTTTCTTTATTTGAACAGTATATATTGAGGAGCCACGACTAGCCCACTTGCCTACTAGTTGATATGCCGTCAAGGCACATTTTAAAAATTAACTTGGACTTCAGGTCAACTAAACCTGACATGTGTACTAGGGTGTATTCTGGGAATTAAAAAGCGATCTGCGTGATATTGACAAGACGCACTGAGTACCGATTCGTTTATAAATATATGAGGCCAGCAACATATAACCAATACATACCAATGCGCGAAAGGTCCTTTAGCTTTTACAATGGCGTGATACCTGATATACCTTACCTACAGTGTTGTGTCACGTGATACATCTTAGCCACAGTGTCGTGTCACAGGATACATCTTAGCCACAGTGTAGTGTCACATGATACATCTTAGCCATTGTGTAGTGTCACATGATACATCTTAGCCATTGTGTAGTGTCACACATGATACATCTTAGCCACAGTGTAGTGTCACATGATACATCTTAGCCACAGTGTAGTGTCACATGATACATCTTAGCCACAGTGCAGTATCACATGATACATCTTAGCCACAGTGTAGTGTCACATGATGCATCTTAGCCATTGTGTAGTGTCACATGATACATCTTAGCCATTGTGTAGTGTCACATGATACATCTTAGCCATTGTGTAGTGTCACATGATACATCTTAGCCACAGTGTTGTGTCACGTGATACATCTTAGCCATTGTGTAGTGTCACATGATATATCTTAGCCATTGTGTAGTGTCACATGATACATCTTAGCCATTGTGTAGTGTCACATGATGCATCATAGCCATTGTGTAGTGTCACATGATACATCTTAGCCACAGTGTAGTGTCACATGATACATCTTAGCCACAGTGTAGTCTCACATGATACATCTTAGCCATTGCGTAGTGTCACATGATACATCTTAGCCATTGTGTAGTGTCACATGATACATCTTAGCCACAGTGTAGTGTCACATGATACATCTTAGCCATTGTGTAGTGTCACGTGATACACCTTAGCCACAGTGTAGTATTATATGATACATCTTAGCCACAGTGTAGTATTACATGATACATCTTAGCCACAGTGTAGTGTCACATAATACATCTTAGCCATTGTGTAGTGTCACGTGATACACCTTAGCCACAGTGTAGTATTATATGATACATCTTAGCCACAGGGTAGTGTCACGTGATACATCTTAGCCACAGTGTAGTATTATATGATACATCTTAGCCACAGTGTAGTGTCACGTGATACATCTTAGCCACGGTGTAGTGTCACGTGATACATCTTAGCCACAGTGTAGTATTATATGATACATCTTAGCCACAGTGTAGTATTATATGATACATCTTAGCCACAGTGTAGTGTCACGTGATACATCTTGGCCAAAGTGTAGTGTCACGTGATACATCTTAGCCACAGTGTAGTGTTACGTGATACATCTTAGCTACAGTGTCGTATCACGTGATAATCTTAGCCACAGTGTAGTGTCACGTGATGCATCTTAGCTACAGTGTAGTGTCACGTGATAATCTTAGCCACTGTAGTATTACATGATACATCTTAGCCACAGTGTAGTGTCACATGATACATCTTAGCCACAGTGTAGTATTACATGATACATCTTAGCCACAGTGTAGTATTACATGATACATCTTAGCCACAGTGTAGTGTCACGTGATAAACCTTGCTAAATACAGTGTCACGCGATGCATTCTAGCTACATTGTAGCGTCACGTCATACATCTTAGCTTATGTGAAGTGACGCCTAATACATCCTAGTTACAATGAAGTAACGCCTGACACATCTTGACTACAGTGGAGTGTCACGTGATACATCTTAACTACAGTGGAATAACACGTAATACAGCCTAGCCAATGTGGACTGATGGGTGATATTCCTAGTTACAGTGGAGTGATGTGTGAATAATCATATCTACAGTGAATTGATGTGTGAATTATCATATCTACAGTGGAGTGATGTGTGAAACATCCTAGCTACAGTGGAGTGATGTGTGAAACATCCTAGCTACAGTGGAGTGTCACGAGATAGATCGTGGTCACATCAAAATTGCACATTGGATATGTCACAGCGGCAGTGGATTGACATATGCCCTAGCTGGAGTGGATTGACATATGTCCTAGCTGGAGTGGATTGACATATGTCCTCACTGGAGTGGATTGACATATGCACTAGCTGGAGTGGATTGACATATGCCCTCACCGGAGTGGATTGACATATGCCCTAGCTGGAGTGGATTGACATATGCCCTCACTGGAGTGGATTGACATATGCCCTAGCTGGAGTGGATTGACATATGTCCTAGCTGGAGTGGGTCGACATATGTCCTCACTGGAGTGGATTGACATATGCCCTAGCTGGAGTGGATTGACATGTGTCCTCACTGGAGTGGATTGACATATGCCCTAGCTGGAGTGGATTGACATATGCCTCACTGGAGTGGATTGACATATGCCCTAGCTGGAGTGGATTGACATATGCCCTCACTGGAGTGGATTGACATATGCCCTCACTGAAGTAGATTGACATATGCCCTCACTGGAGTGGAATGACATATGCCCTAGCTGGAGTGGATTGACATATGCCCTCACTGGAGTGGATTGACATATGCCCTCACTGGAGTGGATTGACATATGCCCTAGCTGGAGTGGATTGACATATGTCCTAGCTGGAGTGGATTGACATATGTCCTCACTGGAGTGGATTGACATATGCCCTCACTGGAGTGGATTGACATATGCCCTCACTGGAGTGGATTGACATATGTCCTAGCTGGGGTGGATTGACATATGTCCTAGCTGGGGTGGATTGACATATGCCCTAGCTGGAGTGGATTGACATATGTCCTAGCTGGAGTGGATTGACATATGCCCTCACTGGAGTGGATTGACATATGCCCTAGCTGGGGTGGATTGACATATGCCCTCACTGGAGTGGATTGACATATGTCCTCACTGGAGTGGATTGACATATGCCCTAGCTGGAGTGGATTGACATATGTCCTCAGCTGGAGTGGATTGACATATGTCCCTCACTGGAGTGGATTGACATATGTCCTAGCTGTTGTGGATTGACATATGTCCTCACTGGAGTGGATTGACATATGCCCTAGCTGGAGTGGATTGACATATGCCCTAGCTGGAGTGGATTGACATATGCCCTCACTGGAGTGGATTGACATATGCCCTAGCTGGAGTGGATTGACATATGCCCTAGCTGGAGGGGATTGACATATGTCCTAGCTGGGGTGGATTGACATATGTCCTAGTTGGGGTGGATTGACATATGTCCTAGATGGGGTGGATTGACATATGCCCTAGATGGGGGGATTGACATATGCCCTCGCTGGAGTGATTGACATATGTCCTCACTGGAGTGGATTGACATCAGTCCTCACTGGAGTGGATTGACATATGCCCTAGCTGGAGTGGATTGACCATATGCCCTCACTGGATGGATGGACATTGCCCTAGCTGGAGTGGATTGACATATGCCCTCACTGGAGTGGATGACATATGTCATCAATGGAGTGGATGACAATGTCCTCACTGGAGTGGATTGACATATGCCCTCACTGGAGTGGATGACATATGCCCTAGCTGGAGTGGATTGAATATGCCCTAGCTGGAGTGGATTGACCATATGCCTCACTGGAGTGGATTGACATATGTCATCAATGGAGTGGATTGACATATGCCCTCAGCTGGAGTGGATTGACATATGCCCCAGCTGGAGTGGATTGACATATGTCCTAGATGGAGTGGATTGACATATGCCCTAGCTGGATGTGGATTGACATATGCCCTCACTGGAGTGGATTGACATATTGCCTCAGCTGGAGTGGATTGACTATATGCCCTCATCTGGAGTGGATGACATATGCCCTCACTGGAGTGGAATTGACATATGCCCTATCTGGAGTGGATTGACATATGCCCTACTGGAGTGGATTGACATATGCCCTAGCTGGAGTGGATTGACATATGCCCTAGCTGGAGTGGATTGACATATGCCTCACTGGAGTGGATTGGACATATGTCCTAGCTGGAGTGGATTGACATATGCCCTCGCTGGAGTGGATTGACATATGTCCTATCTGGAGTGGATTGACATATGTCCTAGCTGGAGTGATGACATACTGTCCTAGCTGGAGTGGATTGACATATGCCCTAGATTGGAGTGGATTGACATATGCCCTAGGCTGGAGTGGATGACATATGCCCTAGCTGGAGTGGATTTGACATATGTCCTAGTGAGCGGATTGACATATGCCCTAGCTTGAGTGGATTGACATATGCCCTAGCTGGAGTGGATTGACATATGCCATAGCTGGAGTGGATTGCCATATGTCCTAGCTGGGGTGGATTGACATATACCCTCACTGAGTGGATTGACATATGTCGTAGCTGGGTGGATTGACATATGCCCTCGCTGGAGTGGATTGACATATGTCCTAGCTGGAGTGGATTGACATACTGTCCTAGCTGGAGTGGATTGACATATGTCCTAGCTGGAGTGGATTGACATATGCCCTCACTGGAATGGATTGACATATGCCCTAGCTGGAGTGGATTGACATATGCCCTAGCTGGAGTGGATTGACATATGTCCTAGCTGGAGTGGATTGACATATGCCCTAGCTGGAGTGGATTGACATATGCCCTAGCTGGAGTGGATTGACATATGTCCTAGCTGGAGTGGATTGACATATGCCCTCGCTGGAGTGGATTGATCATATGTCCTAAGCTGGAGTGGATTGACATATGTCCTAGCTGGAGTGGATTGACATATGCCCTAGCTGGAGTGGATTGACATATGCCCTAACTGGAGTGGATTGACATATGCCCTAGCTGGAGTGGATTGCCATATGTCCTAGCTGGGGTGGATTGACATATACCCTCACTGGAGTGGATTGACATATGTCGTAGCTGGGGTGGATTGACATATGCCCTCGCTGGAGTGGATTGACATATGTCCTAGCTGGAGTGGATTGACATATGTCCTAGCTGGAGTGGATTGACATATGTCCTAGCTGGAGTGGATTGACATATGCCCTCACTGGAATGGATTGACATATGCCCTAGCTGGAGTGGATTGACATATGCCCTAGCTGGAGTGGATTGACATATGTCCTAGCTGGAGTGGATTGACATATGCCCTAGCTGGAGTGGATTGACATATGCCCTAGCTGGAGTGGATTGACATATGTCCTAGCTGGAGTGGATTGACATATGCCCTCGCTGGAGTGGATTGACATATGTCCTAGCTGGAGTGGATTGACATATGTCCTAGCTGGAGTGGATTGACACATGTCCTCACTGGAGTGGATTGACATATGCCCTCACTGGAGTGGATTGACATATGCCCTAGCTGGAGTGGATTGACATATGCTCTAGCTGGAGTGGATTGGCATATGCCCTAGCTGGAGTGGATTGACATATGTCCTAGCTGGAGTGGATTGACATATGCCCTAGCTGGAGTGGATTGACATATGCCCTAGCTGGAGTGGATTGACATATGTTCTAGCTGGGGTGGATTGACATATGTCCTAGCTGGGTTGGATTGACATATGTCCTAGTTGGGGTGGATTGACATATGTCCTAGATGGGGTGGATTGACATATGCCCTCGCTGGAGTGGATTGACATATGTCCTAGCTGGAGTGGATTGACATATGTCCTCACTGGAGTGGATTGACATATGCCCTAGCTGGAGTGGATTGACATATGCCCTCACTGGAGTGGATTGACATATGCCCTAGCTGGGGGTGGATTGACATATGCCCTAGCTGGAGTGGATTGACATATGCCCTCACTGGAGTGGATTGACATATGTCCTCACTGGAGTGGATTGACATATGCCGTCACTGGAGTGGATTGACATATGCCCTCACTGGAGTGGATTGACATATGTCCTAGCTGGGGTGGATTGACATATGTCCTAGCTGGGGTGGATTGACATATGCCCTCACTGGAGTGGATTGACATATGTCCTAGCTGGGGTGGATTGACATATGCCCTCGCTGGAGTGGATTGACATATGTCCTAGCTGGAGTGGATTGACATATGTCCTAGCTGGAGTGGATTGACATATGTCCTAGCTGGAGTGGATTGACATATGCCCTCACTGGAGTGGATTGACATATGCCCTCGCTGGAGTGGATTGACATATGCCCTAGCTGGAGTGGATTGACATATGTCCTAGCTGGAGTGGATTGACATATGCCCTAGCAGGAGTGGATTGACATATGCCCTAGCTGGAGTGGATTGACATATGTCCTAGCTGGGGTGGATTGACATATGCCCTAGCTGGGGTGGATTGACATATGTCCTATCTGGGTTGGATTGACATATGTCCTAGCTGGAGTGGATTGACATATGTCCTAGCTGGGGTGGATTGACATATGCCCTCACTGGAGTGGATTGACATATGTCCTAGCTGGGGTGGATTGACATATGCTCTCGCTGGAGTGGATTGACATCTGTCCTAGCTGGAGTGGATTGACATATGTCCTAGCTCGAGTGGATTGACATATGTCCTAGCTGGAGTTGATTGACATATGCCCTCACTGGAATGGATTGACATATGCCCTAGCTGGAGTGGATTGACATATGCCCTAGCTGGAGTGGATTGACATATGCCCTAGCTGGAGTGGATTGACATATGTCCTAGCTGGAGTGGATTGACATATGCCCTAGCTGGAGTGGATTGACATATGCCCTAGCTGGAGTGGATTGACAAATGCCCTAGCTGGGGTGGATTGACATATGCCCTAGCTGGGGGTGGATTGACATATGTCCTAGTTGGGGTGGATTGACATATGTCCTAGCTGGAGTGGATTGACATATGTCCTAGTTTTGGTGGATTGACATATGTCCTAGCTGCAACGAAATGGCATGACATGTCCAGGCTACACAGAACTGGCATGATATGACCTAGCTACAATGAACTAACACACACGGCACATCCTAGCTAGTTGATTGCCATATGATGATACGGCCTAGTTACAGTGGATTAATGTGTTATACCTGCAAGAGAATGACTTAGAACCTAGATACAGTGGATTGATAAGTGGCGTGTCCTATCTACAGGGAAGTGACACATAGTATGTCCTAGCTAAAAGGGGTGACGCGTGGTATGTCGCAGCCACAGGTGAGTGATACCCGATTCACCCTAGCTACAGTGAACACGTGACATATCTAACCTATCGCGAAGAGACAGGTGATGCAGCATAGTAAACGGTGGTCGGAGTGATATGACCTGGCCACAGTGAGTTTACATACGATATGACCTAGCTAGAATGGGTTGACATGTTATGATCTAGCCACAGTGGGTTTACATATGATATGATATAGTCACAGTAGATTGGCATACGATATGATCTAGCTACAATGGAATATGTGCAAGTCAGTGCGATACGTCGAGGTCAAACTGACACGTGGTAATCAGGGTAAATACATAGGGCGTTATCAATTAGGCCTACTGATGAAACTTGTAGCACAGTGGTTCGCAACCTTTTTTGGCTCGTGCCCCCTTCACCATATTTTCAGAACGTCATCCCCCCCCCCCCCTTTTCATATTTCCTGCCTAAAAATTTGGCCCGTGACCCCCTTCACTATATTTTCTTAACGTCATTCCCCCCTTTCATATTTCCTACCTAAAAATCCCGACCCCGCCCCTACACAGTATACGTAATAATGGAAGCTAAATTATTAGCACATACTAAAACAAGTCTAGACGTCCACATAAAACATGATTTGTGGGCCTACTTACTTTATAAATTTAATTTTAGAAGCGTGAGACGTACAGAACCGTACAGTATGAAGGGAACAAGTAATCGGTTCTTGAATTAACGCGATCTTGAAATAATCTTAATCCCCCCCCCCCCTCCCCGGAAACCCTACAATTCTCTCCTGGGGGAGGGGGGGGGGGGAAATTCCCCACCGTTTAAGAACCACTGATGTAGCACGACCAGCGTGTCCTTTTCTCGCTCAGCAAGCAATGGCAAACTACTGGACGCAAAACTGTCTCGAAAATCGACATGGAGTTGATCGCAACGTTTTGCATAGGACATGGAACTTTTAAAAAATGTTTGTATTTTTTAAAATAACGGTGCAATAGAACGAAATAATGCACCAACGTTTCTGTGAAATTCATATTTTCATTAGTTTAAAGAGCGAATACACTGGCGAATCAACACGTTGCTGGAAACTTTAAATATTTTATAAGAAGGATCTTGACTGCAGCAGAATAATACAATATAAATTAATAATCTGTTTATTTTATCATCATCATCATCCAGTGTCTAGAGCGGGCGATCATCCTTCTACACAAACTTCGATCTACGACGGCATGGGCCATTTCGTGTGTTAACCCTTTCCGGTGTCATGACACAAGACTGTCCATAATTTTCTCACGCTGCCTTCCTCTATCTCTCTTTCCACAAATCTTTCCGGTTGTCACTACATGTTCCAGTTCTTGTCTTCTCATAATGTGAGGGAAAAAAATATGATTGCTTCTTTCTGATGTTTGTGATAAGTTTTCTTTGCGACTTAGCTTCCCTAGAAATGTCAAGATTGCTCATTTTGGCGGTTCAATTAATTTTCAGCATTCTTTATTTGATTATATATTGAATTATTTCATGTTTATTTCGCTGAACACATTTCACACGCCCTTATTGCATCGCATAGGGGTTAGTGAAAACAGTTTCACAATTCCCCGGTATACTAGGTCCAGGGTTCGCAATCAGCCGTGGCGTGATTTGGAAGCCGACCGCTTTGCGTTGATTTATATGGTATGAGACGTAGGCTGTTCAGAAAGCAATGGTAAACTACTGAACTAAAATGCCTAGTAAGTCACAAACAGCCAGTAAATGCCGCGGTTGATTGCAACGTCCTGTAAAGTACGTGAAATAACTTCATCTTTTGTTTTGTCATACTGTCCCTGCAAGTACGCCTGTTCACAGTTCATGTTGCCACGCCTGATAATAATACAGTTGATTGTCCACAGAACTCCTTGACTCACGTTATTAATCTCTAAGCCTTTCGTTTCTGATGATCTGTCTCCTTTTATTTATTGCATCCATGGCAATTCCTGTTCTTCATTTCAATTTCTCGCTTGGCATCTTCTGTTATTATGCTATACCCACTTCTACAGGAATGTTCATACTTTCCTCCTGACATCAAGAACTGGCTGATGTAGGATTAATTTGTTCTCCCCACATTTATGGGTTATTATTTACAGAAAATAGCTCGCGGCGGCTATAGATTATAGACCTGTCTCGATTGGAGGAAATCAATTGCGTACTCTAAACAAAACGTTAAATGGTTCGTTACATTCAACGAAACTTTGAAAAGTCTAAGTGAGGCTGGTGGCGTGGATATGCATCATTAACATTATTATTATTTTTTTTTACCGCTGGCGTATTTGGCTTGAAATTGCCAGGTTGGACGAGTGATATTGTGTCAGCCGTGAGCTGTTCTGCTTCAGGAAGAGGATGACAGCAATTTCAGCTGAATTAATACCAGCCAGTTTGAATTACTTCAGACTGGGAGGAACTGCAGGCATTTTTAAAATCGCAATCAGCGAGAATATTAAGTGTGAGATTAGTGTATTCTGTGAAAAAGGAATCTTTTTTAAAAAAGTCATTCCGTCCCGCCAACCGACGCGGTGTCTCCCTGGCGAAGGTGTTAAGGACGTTGTTCGTAATCCCGTATACTCTCGTACGAAGCACAGCTGCGCGAGATTCAGCAGCGGATCGTGTCGCGCTGGTTACTTACCGAGGTATGTGAGCCAGTCGTTCAAAAAGCAATGGCATTTACTAAACGTAAAACTTGCCAAGACATCAACAGCAGCTGAAAAATGCTGGTGTTGACTGCAATGTCCTGTAAAGGATATGCAAAAAAAAACAAAAAAAAACCGGCACGATTATTGTTTGATTCTCTTCTATCCCAGCAAGCTGTTACAGATTCTATTTATTAATTGAATGTCTTTTGTCCTAGAAAGTTGTTACATTAACCCATAGGCCTACAGTTCTAGGTATTATTACTCGAGCCTCTTCTGCCCCAGCAACATGTTACACTAGCCGCACAGTTTTAGTTATTAATTTACTATTTTCTGTACCTGCAAGTTGTTACACTAATCGAGCTTTTCTAGTTATTTGTTAAATGTCTTCCTTCCCAACAAGTTGTTACACCAACCCATACAGTTATAGTACTTGAGCCTCTTGCACCCCACCAACCATCGTCCAACCGAGTTCATACCATTGTTAGTGTAACATCCTAAGCGTTACACAAAGACCCCCGCTGTTGGTGAACATTATTGTGGGTAATTGCTTGACTTTCTTGTAATCTCAGAAAGTGCAATGTTTAGACATCGGCCGTTCTCACCATTGCGAAAACACTCCCACCCTTTCCACAGTTGGTTAGACCAGTGTCTGTCTGGAATGGCTTGCGTGGAAGTGAAACACTCCTGCATGCTAAAGTGGAAACATTGAGTCAAAGAATAATGCTAGAAACACGTGTCAACAAACCTATGAGAGGAATGTACTCGGACGTGGGCGGCATGTTCTCGGCCACCAGAAGCATGAAGACAGAGAAGGCCAACAATACCGTCAGTCCCAGGGTGACTTTCTCTCCGGAGTCTGGGGGCAGCAGGAAGCCAGTTAGTGACAGGCTGGACAACAGCATGCACGGGATGATCACGTTCAGGAAGTAGTACAGGACGCGTCTTCTGATCTGTTTTAAATAATGGTAATTTCATTGTATCAACAGCAACGCATTGTATGTGTGTGTGTAACAACGACTGCCAATAGCAGCAACTGTTAGTAGTTTATTTCATATTACACCCAGCAGTACGTCGTGTTTGTAATAATGGTTACAGCCATCAACAACTTTTCGTATACCTAATTCATTATTATTATTTTTATTTTTAAATGTTGCATATCCCTTACAGGACGTTGCAGTCAACACCAGCATTTTCAGCTGCTGTTGATGTACTAGGCAAGATTACGCTCAGTAGTTTGCCATTGCTTTCTGAGCGACCGGCTCACATTCCCCGTAAGTTACCGACGCGGCGAGAACCGCTACCAATTCTCGCGCACATCACGTCACTCACGAGAGTATACGGGATTACGGAGAAAGACGCTAACCCCTAGGCCAGGAAGACGGCATAATTCATTATACAAGACTTTATATCCAGTAACACATCGTGTAAGTAACAATAAGTACAGCGAACAAAAAACTTCTAGTTTTCTCATTTCAGTCTATATTCAGCAACACATTGTGTATATAACAACGGCTAACAATATCAGACTGTTAATAATTTATTCCGTTTTATGTCCAGCAACACATCGTGTGTGTAACAGTGACTATTTTTAAAGGCCACCTAGTCCCACTAGGTGCCTTTCGGCCCATTGTGGTCCACCAAGGCCCGTCTGCCAGTGTTAGTATTTTGGTGATTGGAGTTTGCAGTTTGGATGACCGCTTCTGCACGCTGGTCAAATCAAGTGGAGATAAATGTACACTTTGATCTTTGCCTAAAGGCCCAGCTTAATTTGAAGGTGATTATTGCACAAAAATTGTAATGGCCTCTCAGCAGTGACTATAGCTAACACAAATGTATAGTATCCATAATTGATGTGGGTTCGGCATTAAGTACAACTAACAAAAGCAATTGTCACAACAAACTTTAAATATCTTGTCCATATAATCAACTGCAAAGGGTAACAATTCAAAAGAAGCCAGCTATAGACATTTCCATATTATATTTATACTATTTATCAAACTAAATGGGGCTGCCAAAGCAGATCATCACAAGTCAGACAGAGTTCCACATCTCGAAAGAGTCCACATCTCGAAAGAGTCCACCAAAAGCTGCGGATGATCGTTCTTCATTTGTGATGGGATACCCAGGGTTTAGCAGAATGGAGCAACTGGTTAAAACAAAATGAACATCATAAAATTATGCAGTGGACCACTGGCCAGTTGGAATTTAATGTTGACTTCTCGTCCTTGACTTCGGCACTTAAATTACACACACCTCAGAAGTCGGAGTGGGTTCGATTGATAGTAGAGAACACTGGTAATATGGAACCACACGCATAAGTCAGTCCAGTGCACTCACTAGTAGTAGCAACTACAGTGGAACCTCGCTTAACGAGCATAATTCGTTTCAGAATCTTACTCGTAATGCGAAACACTCGTTAAGCGAAACAGTTTTTCCCATGCAAATTAATGTAAAATACGATAATGCGTTCCATGCCGAAAAAATACTCAAAATATTTTGTATAACGTTTATTCAAAGAAAATTATATATACATTGTTAAGGAGCGTGATTCATCTTCCTCTTCTATCGTGGAATGAACGAACCTGGAATGAGAATTCGATTTGTAGAAAAAAAAATTGAAATAATTAATTTACAATTTATAATACATACCTAATTCTTTTTTACTAGAAAGCTGTCTAGAGAAATTTGTTTTTAGCCGACGCTTCAGAATTTGGTGGAAATGCGACACAGCATTATCATTAAATAAATTAGTAGCTCTCATAGCCACTGCCTTATTAGGGTGATGGTTCTCAATGTACGATGCAACAGTTTCCCATGCTTTCAGCATTTCTCTTATTGCGCCAGAAGATTGTTGGTTTGCTGTTACCTTCTCCTCCTCCTCGGAAAAACTCTCCTCCACAACTTCTTGCTGTGAAACACAATGTAATTCCATAAGCTCTTCGGCGGTCAGCTCTTGGCTATGCTCTTCCACAAGCTCATCGCTATCTTTGTTATCCACTCCCAGTCCCATGATTTTGGCCAAAGACACAATCTCGTTGACTACAGGCTCCACAGGTACTGTCTCAAACCTTCAAAGTCACGTTCGACAACGCTCTCCGGCCAAAGCTTCTTCCAAGCAGAAGTGAGGGTTCTCTTGGTAACACCCCCCCCCCCCCCCCCCCCCCTTTCTTTTCCCCCGATCATCTTGAGGCAGACAACGATGTGGAAGTGATATTTCCAAAACTGAGAGTGAGATTGGTCCCTTCAGTCACCTCAAAACAACGCTCGAAGAGCGCTTTAATGTAGAGCTTCTTAAATTTAGAAATAACCTGCTAGTCCATAGGCTGGAGTAACGGAGTAGTGTTGGGAGGCAGAAACTGGATCTTGATGTTGCAGGCGCACAATCCGGGACTTCCCCTCCCCTCGCCAGTCGTTGCGCGAAACGTCACTCGTTCAGCGAATCATTGTTTTACAATTTATTTTGCTCGTTATGCGAATTACTCATTATGAGAGTGCTCGTTAAGCGAGGTTCCCCTGTACTAGCAGTTGTAGCACGTGTGTGAACTACGATAGAGTTCAAAGCGAGCAAAAAAAATTCGTAGGCGTAATGAAGGCATATCAACATCATAGGAGAAGTTACAGACACATGTCGTAATGAAGGCATATCAACATCATAGGAGAAGTTACAGACACATGTCGTAATGAAGGCATATAAACATCATAGGAGAAGTTACAGACACATGTCGTAATGAAGGCATATCAACATCATAGGAGAAGTTACAGACACATGTCGTAATGAAGGCATATCAACATCATAGGAGAAGTTACAGACACATGTCGTAATGAAGGCATATCAACATCATAGGAGAAGTTACAGACACATGTCCTAATGAAGGCATATCAACATCATAGGAGAAGTTACAGACACATGTCCTAATGAAGGCATATCAACATCATAGGAGAAGTTACAGACACATGTCGTAATGAAGGCATATCAACATCATAGGAGAAGGCATATCAACATCATAGGAAAGGTTACAGACACTGTCGTAATGAAGGCATACAACATCATAGGAGGAAGGTAGCAGACACATTTCGTAATGAAGGCATATCACATCATAGGAGAAGTTACAGACACATCGTAATGAAGGCATATCAACATCATAGGAGAAGTTACAGACACATGTCGTAATGAAGGCATATCACATCATAGGAGAAGTTATAGACAAACATCGTAATGAAGGCATATCAACATCATAGGAGAAGTTACAGACACACATCGTAATGAAGGCATATCAACATCATAGGAGAAGTTACAGACACATCGTAATGAAGGCATATCAACATCATAGGAGAAGTTACAGACACACATCGTAATGAAGGCATATCAACATCATAGGAGAAGTTACAGACACACATCGTAATGAAGGCTATCAACATCATAGGAGAAGTTACAGACACACGTCGTAATGAAGGCATATCAACATCATAGGAGAAGTTACAGACACACATCGTAATGAAGGCATATCACATCATAGGAGAAGTTACAGACACATGTCGTAATGAAGGCATATCAACCATCATAGGAGAAAGTTACAGGACACACATCGTAATGAAGGCATATCAACCATCATAGGAGAAGTTACAGACACACGTCCGAAATGAAGGCATACCGAATAGAAGAAGTTACAGACACCCGTCTTAATGAAGGCATATCAACATCATAGGAGAAGTTACAGACACACATCGTAATGAAGGCATATCAACATCATAGGAGAAGTTACAGACACACATCGTAATGAAGGCATATCAACATAGAAGAAGTTACAGACACACATCGTAATGAAGGCATATCAACATAGAAGAAGTTACAGACACACATCGTAATGAAGGCATATCAACATAGAAGAAGTTACAGACACACATCGTAATGAACGCTTATCAACATCATAGGAGAAGTTACAGACACACATCGTAATGAAGGCATATCAACATGATAGGAGAAGTTACAGACACACATCGTAATGAAGGCATATCAACATGATAGGAGAAGTTACAGACACACATCGTAATGAAGGCATATCAACATCATAGGAGAAGTTACAGACACACATCGTAATGAAGGCATATCAACTCATAGGAGAAGTTACAGACACACATCGTAATGAAGGCATATCAACATCATAGGAGAAGTTACAGACACACATCGTAATGAAGGCATATCAACATCATAGGAGAAGTTACAGACACACATCGTAATGAAGGCATATCAACATCATAGGAGAAGTTACAGACACACATCGTAATGAAGGCATATCAATATCATAGGAGAAGTTACAGACACACATCGTAATGAAGGCATATCACATCATAGGAGAAGTTACAGACACACATCGTAATGAAGGCATATCAACATCATAGGAGAAGTTACAGACACACATCGTAATGAAGGCCTATCAACATCATAGGAGAAGTTACAGACACACATCGTAATGAAGGCCTATCAACATCATAGGAGAAGTTACAGACACACATCGTATGAAGGCATATCAACATCATAGGAGAAGTTACAGACACACATCGTAATGAAGGCATATCAACATCATAGGAGAAGTTACAGACACACATCGTAATGAAGGCATATCAACATCATAGGAGAAGTTACAGACACACATCGTAATGAAGGCATATCAACATCATAGGAGAAGTTACAGACACACATCGTAATGAAGGCATATCAACATCATAGGAGAAGTTACAGACACACATCGTAATGAAGGCATATCAACATCATAGGAGAAGTTACAGACACACATCGTAATGAAGGCATATCAACATCATAGGAGAAGTTACAGACACACATCGTAATGAAGGCATATCAACATCATAGGAGAAGTTACAGACACACATCGTAATGAAGGCATATCAACATCATAGGAGAAGTTACAGACACACATCGTAATGAAGGCATATCAACATCATAGGAGAAGTTACAGACACACATCGTAATGAAGGCATATCAACATCATAGGAGAAGTTACAGACACACATCGTAATGAAGGCATATCAACATCATAGGAGAAGTTACAGACACACGTCGTAATGAAGGCATACCGAATAGAAGAAGTTACAGACACCCGTCTTAATGAAGGCATATCAACATCATAGGAGAAGTTACAGACACACATCGTAATGAAGGCATATCAACATCATAGGAGAAGTTACAGACACACATCGTAATGAAGGCATATCAACATCATAGGAGAAGTTACAGACACACGTCGTAATGAAGGCATACCGAATAGAAGAAGTTACAGACACACGTCGTAATGAAGGCATATCAGCATAGAAGAAGTTACAGACACACGTCGTAATGAAGGCATACCGAATAGAAGAAGTTACAGACACACGTCGTAATGAAGGCATACCGAATAGAAGAAGTTACAGACACCCGTCGTAATGAAGGCATACCGAATAGAAGAAGTTACAGACACACGTCGTAATGAAGGCATATCAGCATAGAAGAAGTTACAGACACAGACGTAATGAAGGCATACCGAATAGAAGAAGTTACAGACACGTCGTAATGAAGGCATATCAGCATAGAAGAAGTTACAGACACACGTCGTAATGAAGGCATACCGAATAGAAGAAGTTACAGACACACAGAGCGTAGAGCGGGCTCATGAAATAGCTAAGTAATAAATAAATAATAAATTATCCCGAAGCAGGCTCCTGTAATGGGTCTGTGATGTGATAGCGCCATCACGTTTTGTACGCCTGGGAGCAAGGAGGAATAGGTGGCCAATCTTTCCTTCACTTTGGCTAGCGAGGAGCCCAAACGTCAAACTCGCCGCCGACCATATTCTTGACATTACCAGCACAGCTCGCTATTAACTCCGGTAGCGTGCCCGACAAAAATAAAAACTAAATGGACTGTTAAACTAATAACCAGAGCAAACTGGACTATCGTAGACACTGGATATTGCACGAAGAGTGAATGTCCATACCTTGATGTAAAATGTAACGTCCATGTATGGCTCCGGACAGCAGGTGTACTGTTTAACTCTTCTGATAATCTTTGTGCCCAGTAACTCCCATTCTCCGTTGTCCACGTAATTGGAGAGATCAACGTTGTCTGATCTGTTGGTCACGTCTACCTGAAAGGAACATGTCAGCATGTAGCTGGTACATACAAGTTCAAGGATGTTCTAATATTAGATTAAGTATGACAAACAAACAGACAGACCGACGCTGGAGTAAGAAGGTTAACATAATATGCAGAGATCTTTTCACACAAACAAATGTCAAGATATTATGGATTGAACTGTCAATACACAGAAATGTCAGATAGGGTTGTCATGAATAAATAATTATTATATAGACTAATGAATCCCTCACTTAGTCACAATAGGACAGGGGGTAAGGAATGCCTATGTTCTGACATAAATAAATTATGTGTTATCAGCTCCAGAATTAGGCGATGTGCTCCCGTCGGTATATTTTCAAGAGTTGAGCTGACTTAAGTTAAGTTGAGTTTAGCTGAGCTGAGTTAATTTGATTTGAGTTGAGTCAAGAACCCACATCACAGCACTCGGGACATTCCCATATGTGCTCCGTCCTCAATTCCCATACGTGCTCCGCCCTCATCTTCAACAACCTGAGAAGAGTCCCAGTAATAATAATACTAGTTGCAATGTGATTATGTATCCGTCTGGCCTCGGAGAACTGGGTGTCGACCAGTCCTGTGGTCAATTCTTGCCGCAGTATTCTCTGCAAGCCATGATGATTTATCTGTTCTTCCAGACTATGTATGTTCTAAGTATCAAGGGAATGTGCAACATTGGCGACCTCCTGTTGAAAGCAAAGTAGCAAGAGTAATATATCAACTTCTCTTTACCTCCTCAACTCACTTGCTGAAAGAGTATGACGCTTATTATTCGGTAAAAACTGGCTGTTTTCGAAAGTCAATACCGCTATACCCCCTCCCGATATCTCCGTCGTTGGAGGCTATTTGGTTGTCCTAATGATGTCATCAGCCTTGACTGATGCCGAGGACAAGGCAAATCGTTAGAGTTAACGACCCCTATTGAGACTATACATCTAATCACGAAAGTCAAGAGGGTAGGAGGTTCCCGGCAAGGCACAGAAGTCAGCCATTAGGGCACACACGAGGCCTGGTGCCAGGCACAGCAGTGATCACTTGGTCGGATTCCCCATGACAAACTTGACTTCCCCAGAGACATCTCTGGAGCCTATTTTATGAGGTTGGGTTGACCCCACAGTCATAGTGGCCGAGAGAGGCTTTAGCTAACTATAATGATGTTGATAAGCATACATTTAGCATACAGGCTAACACGGATGCATCTCTCTGTCTCTGTGTGTCTCACTATCTCTCTCTCCTTCTCTCTCTCTCTCTCTCTCTCTCTCTCTCTCTCTCTCTCTCTGTTTCTTCTCTCCTAGTTTCTTTCAGTATATTAGTCTCTTTCTGTTTATCTCCCTTTATCTGTCTGTCTGTCTGTGTCTCTTTTTGTCCCTGTCGTTCAATCTCTGTCTGTCTCTGTCTCTTTGTATATCTTTCTGTGTCTCTGTCTCTTTATCTGTCTGTGTGCCTTTATACCAGTCTGTCTGCCTCTATCTCCCTCTTACGCTACGCTGACAAAGGTATGAGGGCGGCCGAACACAGGTTTGTTGTCCAGTTCTCGTCGTTCGCTACAGAAGGAAAATACTGACCACCTATTCTTCCGTGCACCCAGGCCTACATCACACATGCGATGGCTCTAACACTTCACACTGCCGCAATGGGTTCTTGCTACGAGACTTGCTTTGTTGTTGTTGTTGTTGTTGTTGTAAATCTGCCACCCTCTATTTGCAATTATCTTTATTATCAAGGCACACACAAAGTATCTCACCACAGTTACAGTTACGGTGATAGTCCAGGTTAGAAAACGTATTACATAAACACACGCAGAAATAAAGTAGAATAAACATCACGTTTGGCATAAAACCACAGCGTCTTCATTTAACAGGTGGCGTATGCCTCCCAGCTTCCTTATTATCATCATGTGCCATGTCGGTAAGCGTGGTTTGCCATCTCACACGATCACGAGTCTTAGATCAGACCTTTGTTCTTCTTTCGAGTATGTCATCTGGCCAGCTCATCTATCTGGCTTCTCTTTGCTCTTTTCCCCATCAATCTTGCCAGATGTCACTAAGATTTCAAGTTTATTTATCCTCATAATATATCGACAAATACTTGACTTCCTACATATAATTTATTTGTAGTTTCCTTAGAAACCACATTTCCGCTACCATTAGATGTTTCTCAGCTTGTCTGTATGTTGTCCTTGTTTCACATGTATATAACAGTATAGGTTCTATATAGCACTGAAAACATTTATTTCTAAATGCAACAGATAGCTTTTTAATGGCCAGTATGCGTTCCATTTTCGTAAAAGGCTACATTTGCCATAGCGATTCATAGCCTCATAATAGCGCATAAAGAACATTAGTAAATAGTGTACCCTGTAAACATTTCATTGTCTTCTTAACTACAGTGATGGCCGCAATAACTATTACTGGCATGTCTTAATTTGGTCTGAATATGTGCTAACCTGTTAAATAAAGTGGAAAGTGTATCTTCGTATACTGGGTGCATAACACATGAACTGAAACTTTTGTGGCTATTGTGTCCCACCTGAAGCAAACTTGCAATTCCCTTCGAACTTAATGAAACGTACTGTAAGTAACTCAAGGACCCTTTTTACACCTTAAGGTGCATTGGACACACGATGCTAGAACCATTTGTTAAATAGACCATTCGGACAACGGTGAGTGATGTCGTCAGTATCACGCCGGCCAACCATACACTCGAAGACATCTTCTAGTACACATTTTAGACTGGCTATATTAAAAGAAATTCGATTCCGTTCCTATGTGGATCACAGACAGGCTGCAGGCGAACGTCTAGCCACTACGCTACCGCAGGATAGACATACAGGCTGCAGGCGAACGTCTAGCCACTACACTACCGCAGGACAGACATACTGGCTGCAGGCGAACGTCTAGCCACTACGCTACCGCAGGACAGACATACAGACTGCAGGCGAACGTCTAGTCACTACAATACCGCAGGACAGACACACTGACTGCAGGCGAACGTCTAGCCACTACGCTACCGCAGGACAGACACACTAACTGCAGGCGAACGTCTAGCCACTACGCTACCGCAGGACAGACACACTGACTGCAGGCGAACGTCTAGCCACTACACTACCGCAGGACAGACACACAGACTGCAGGCGAACGTCAAGCCACTACACTACCGCAGGACAGACATACAGACTGCAGGCGAACGTCTAGCCACTACGCTACCGCAGGACAGACATACAGACTGCAGGCGAACGTCTAGCAACTACACTACCATAGGACAGACACACTGACTGCAGGCGAACGTCTAGCCACTACGCTACCGCAGGACAGACACACTGACTGCAGGCGAACGTCTAGCCACTACGCTACCGCAGGACAGACATACTGACTGCAGGCCAACGTCTAGCCACTACGCTACCACAGGACAGACACACTGACTGCAGGCGAACGTCTAGCCACTACACTACCGCAGGACAGACATACACAACTGCAGGCGAACGTCTAGCCACTATGCTACCGCAGGACAGACACACTGACTGCAGGCTAACGTCTAGCCACTACGCTACCGCAGGACAGACACACTGACTGCAGTCGAACGTCTAGCCACTACACTACCGCAGGACAGACATACACAACTGCAGGCGAACGTCTAGCCACTATGCTACCGCAGGACAGACACACTGACTGCAGCGAACGTCTAGCCACTACGCTACCGCAGGACAGACATACAGACTGCAGGCGAACGTCTAGCCACTACACTACCGCAGGACAGACATACTGTCTGCAGGCGAACGTCTAGCCACTACACTACCGCAGGACAGACATACTGGCTGCAGGCGAACGTCTAGCCACTACGCTACCGCAGGACAGACATACTGGCTGCAGGCGAACGTCTAGCCACTACGCTACCGCAGGACAGACACACTGACTGCAGGCGAACGTCTAGCCACTACGCTACCGCAGGACAGACACACAGGCTGCAGGCGAACTTCTAGCCACTACGCTACCGCAGGACAGACATACTGGCTGCAGGCGAACGTCTAGCCACTACGCTACCGCAGGACAGACACACTGGCTGCAGGCGAACGTCTAGCCACTACGCTACCGCAGGACAGACACACTGACTGCAGGCGAACGTCTAGCCACTACGCTACCGCAGGACAGACACACTGACTGCAGGCGAACGTCTAGCCACTACGCTACCGCAGGACAGACACACTGACTGCAGACGAACGTCTAGCCACTACACTACCGCAGGACAGACACACAGACTACAGGCGAACGTCTAGCCACTACACTACCGCAGGACAGACATACAGACTGCAGGCGAACGTCTAGCCACCACGCTACCGCAGGAGAGACATACTGGCTGCAGGCGAACGTCTAGCCACTACGCTACCGCAGGACAGACATACAGACTGCAGGCGAACGTCTAGCCACTACGCTACCGCAGGACAGACACACTGACTGCAGGCTAACGTCTAGCCACTACGCTACCGCAGGACAGACACACTGACTGCAGGCGAACGTCTAGCCACTACGCTACCGCAGGACAGACATACACAACTGCAGGCGAACGTCTAGCCACTACGCTACCGCAGGACAGACATACACAACTGCAGGCGAACGTCTAGCCACTACACTACCGCAGGACAGACACACAGACTGCAGGCGAACGTCTAGCCACTACGCTACCGCAGGAGAGACATACTGGCTGCAGGCGAACATCTAGCCACTACGCTACCGCAGGACAGACATACAGACTGCAGGCTAACGTCTAGTCACTACGCTACCGCAGGACAGACACACTGACTGCAGGCTAACGTCTAGCCACTACGCTACCGCAGGACAGACACACTGACTGCAGGCGAACGTCTAGCCACTACGCTACCGCAGGACAGACACACTGACTGCAGGCTAACGTCTAGCCACTACGCTACCGCAGGACAGACACACTGACTGCAGGCTAACGTCTAGCCACTACGCTACCGCAGGACAGACACACAGACTGCAGGCGAACGTCTAGCCACTACACTACCGCAGGACAGACATACTGACTGCAGGCGAACGTCTAGCCACTATGCTGCCGCAGGACATACATCAGACGTGCAGGCTAACGTCTAGCTACCAAACTACCGCAGGACTTACTGATTGCAACATAACTTAGAATTTAGACAAACGATTCAGCCTAATACCCCCCCCCCCCCCCCTCCCCCGTCTTGAAGAGGGTGCAATTGATCCTTCTTGAAGATTGGTATAAATAAACACAGTGTTGTTTTGCCAGACCCAAATGAGAATAGAGGGCTAATCAAATGAAACACGTGACTTGCCAGTTAAGACAGTGCCAGTCGTGTGGGCCGTAAATTATATTGCCTACCAACACGCTTGGCTGTCCCATAGAAGACGGTAGAAGATGCACGCACTGGGGCCACTAACTCATTTGTCGCATCGACTGTTACCATGTAGCCACCTAAACAAACATGACACACTGTCATTGGATCAATCGAGAAGGAATAAAAGAATTACGGTTCCGATATTCCTAACATACACAGACGACGTGACTCCACGACCTAAGTATACGGAGACAATCAACACTATTTTCTAACGACAATTTGAATCCGGTGTTCTATTCACCGTGTAGCAGGCCCTTTGCAGAAGGTTGCTCTCATCACAGCCAGCAGAAACATTGGTCGATCTCTTGATGTTTCACCTGCCTCATACCCCTTATGTCCAAGATGTCTGCAATGTTGATGTCTCACCTGCCTCATGCCCCTTCATGTTAAGGTGTCTGCAATGTTGATGTTTAACCTGCTTCATGCACCTTTATGTTAAGGTATCTGCAATGTTAATGCTTTACCGGCCTCATGCACCTTCATGTTAAGGTGCCTGCAATGTTGATATTTCACCGGCCTCATGCACCTTCATGTTAACGTGTCTGCAATGTTGATGTTTTACCGGCCTCATGCACCTTCCTGTTAAGGTGTCTGCAATGTTGATACTTAACCGGTTTCATGCACCTTTATGTTAACGTGTCTGCAATTTCCTGTGTCCGTCTTCCTGCTGGTCAACCGGTGTCTTCTTCCATGAACGATCCTTCTACCACTTATCTTCTCAAGCCTCTGTGACTATGCTCAAAGTATTCAGTTTCCGAGACATAAAACTGACTATCAGCCCGTTTTCTTCGATGGTCAGATCTGGAAGAATGTCACACTGTTCTCCCTCTAGATGTACTAAGAGTTAGTTAGTTAGTTAGTTATCAGTTGGGGTATCTTCGTTGCACTCCGGACATGTCCATAGGTGCTCAGATCCTCCCCCCAGCATATGCATCAGCGTCCGGTGGCTAATAGTGCCAGTTCTGTGTTGGTTGAAGAGGCGCTTTGTTTTCCCGATGTACCTCTCGCGTCTGGCTGTGCCGATTCTTACTCCCAGGTCTTTCATCCTGGAAAGCGATGTGGAATCACTGGCGTCAAAATCCTCTGTTCTCGCCATATCTTTAAGGGCGTTAATAACATCCGCACGATCCATGGGCTGGCCATCTACAGGGGGTGCAGAGCCAGCCGAATTTATCAGCTCGTTCATTTCCCTCGACTCCCGCATGTCCCGGGACGAAGATGAAGGTGACTTTGCGGACAACAGACTTCCGCAGCGACTCAGTCCACTGTCTACGTACAGATCCAGCTTCGACCTTCTGAATCATGCTCATTGAATCACTTAGTACACACACGTTGGTATAATGCTGTGATTCCAGCCATATGAAAGCCTGTGTAACTGCCATCACCTCCATCGTCATGCTGCTCGTGGTCATAGAGTGGGCACCACTGGATTCTTGAACGGTTCGGCCCGCTGAACGGGCTGTAAATGCCCACGCACTTCTCTGCTGCTTTACAACAGATCTATCTGTATAGATGAGCACTTCGGGGCTATCTGAGTGATCATAGATGAGCGCGTTAACCTCTGCATTGACAGCGGCAGTGTTCTGCTCTCTGCATCGTCTGTCGAGTGTGATAATGCAGGAGAAAGTGCACTTAAAAGCTGGAGGCACCGGCACCCATTCCTTGCCGGAGTTGATACTGGTAAGACTGCAGACCTGTCCGACGACATCTTCCGCCCGACCCATCCATGATTTGCCCCTCTTTAGCCTGTCACCCTTTTCTCTGAATACAGCGTCATGCAGAGGGTGCTGCTCATCTGCACTTATTTTTAAGTATGCACGAGCTCTCCAGATCTTGATCCTGTGTTCCATTGTCAGGAAGTCAAGGAGGTATCTCAAGAGTATTCTAAGAGTACTAAGAAGTACTAAGAGTATTCACCCCCCCAGCCTGTTTTTCGATGTGTCTATTAATACCGACTATGTTCACGTGTCTTCTATACGCGGAAGTGAATACCTTTATGTTTCTTACTATTTTTTATTCGTTTTCTGTAATATCATCAAGAAAACTCTGTAAATTTGCATCAAAGTTGAACATCTGGGCAGCAACAACTGGTAAAATCAGAACAAATAACAAAAAATAAACACAAAAAATCTGTTTGTAGTAAAGAAACTGCAGGCTCGTTAGGTTGAGGAAGACTAGTTTATCGAATGAAAACAACATATTTAATCTCAGAGACACATTATCACATAGGGAGATCATGGGTCGCCAACTTACATGATCATCAAAATTTCGGATCAAGTCTGTGCTAATGTTACGATTATGGCATCTGGCAAAATAATCGTTTCTTTGTCTAATTTTTGCTTTATTCCCACTCAGCTTGTCAGGTATCACTAAGTTCTGACATTTTTGCTGATGAAGGCGTGTGGCCGCAACTTCCTTGTATTGTTTCGTAAATTCTGTTCTGTAAAGCTGCGCATTATTTTGTGTTATTTTATATTGTTTACATTTCCACAGGCTTACCACAGTTCCTCTAATTATATTCATATTTTACTGTGTTTACAACTGCAACTAACTCTATTATCTCCTCCTGTCAATGGTCATATGTTTTTATATCCTTAACTAGCTGACCCGGCCCGGCTTCGCCCACTTCCTGGCGGGATCTATCTATCTATCTGCCTGCCTGCCTGCCTACCTGCCTACCTACCCCTCTATCTATCTATCTATCTATCTATCTATCTATCTATCTATCTATCTATCTATCTATCTATCTATCTATCTATCTATCTATCTATCTATCTATCTATCTATCTATCTATCTATCTATCTATCTATCTATCTATC
Source organism: Cepaea nemoralis (assembly GCA_014155875.1). Lineage (NCBI taxonomy): Eukaryota > Metazoa > Mollusca > Gastropoda > Stylommatophora > Helicidae > Cepaea > Cepaea nemoralis. The sequence goes on from JACEFZ010019797.1 coordinate 349,910, forward strand.
TATCTATCTACCTACCTACCTACCTGTCTGTCTGTCTGTCTGTCTGTCTGTCTGTCTGTCTGTCTGTCTGTCTGTCTGTCTGTCCGTCCGTCCGTCCGTCCGTCCGTCCGTCCGTCCGTCTGTCTGTCTGTCTGTCTGTCTGTCTGTCTGTCTGTCTGTCTGTCTGTCTGTCCATTCATCCATTCATCCATGCATGTAGAGGACCCGGCCCGGCTTCGCGCAGGCCCTGGTGGGGATCTGTCTGTCTGTCTGTCTGTCTGTCTGTTTGTCTGTCTGTCTGTCTGTCTGTCTGTCCATTCATCCATGCATGAAGAGGACCCGGCCCAGCTTCGCGCAGGCCCTGGTGGGGATCTGTCTGTCTGTCTGTCTGTGTTCAGCGTACATATAGCAAGGGGATTTAACTTAAGACACAGCAATGCTATTAAAAGTTATTTCCCTTGATATAACTTTTCTTAAGTTAAGTCCTCTTGCTGTATATTAATTATAATGTAATTACAAAATTAAATTTTATTAGGTAAATAACTGTTTGTAAACTAACAAACTATTCCAGTTGGCAGCATCGGAATGAGAAGAACACGTGTAGAAAACTTCATCTCAATCGGATTTACCGTTCGCGAACGCATAAATAAAATACATACAGACAGGCAGACAGACATACATTGCATTATATATATATATATATATATATATATATATATATATATATATATATATATATATATATATATATATATATATATATATATAGATGTAGTCACCGGAAGGTCTTCTCTGTGACTATGTGTTGTGTTTTGTGTATATATTTGTTTGCTGATGAAGGCTAATCGCCGCAACGTTCTTGTATTGTTTCGTAATTCTGTTCTGTAAAGCTGCATTACTTTGCGTTATTTTATATTATTTACATTTCCACAGCTTTACATCAGTTCCTCTAATTATATTATTAATATTATCTGACTGCTATTTTTTTTCCTGTTTGTTTATCATATTCTTTGCATTTTGTTCAGAAACCTCAATTCCGATGCCATAAGAAAATTCTCGGCTTGTCTGTTAATCGTCGAGATTACTTAAGCATACAACAGTAAAGCCCTGTATAACAATCGTACACTCTTATATCAGCTTCAGTCGCCAATATTAGTGTATGAAAAATGGCTTTGCGAATAATTTGTTACGACCATATACACTCCATGTAGCGTATGGGTATATGGTACAAGCCCGGTATTTTTATAGACCAATCGGCACGATGATGATTGCTATGATGTGACAGAGTGGCCTGTCGATAGCGTCTCCTGCGTATTAATCGTTTCTCTGTAGAGAGTACCAGGTAGGTCTAGATAATTTAGAGAATTAGAAGTAATGCGACTCTAAAGACACACAGAAGAGTTCCAAAGGGAACAGGAGAGTTCCTTGAATGAGTTTTCGTTCTACTTCCGTTTGTGTCTCTCAACTTAACATCTGCAAACTGGTTGTTTATGCTTGTCATTCACGACTAATGCGACGAATGTCTAGCTACAGTTGTCCTTCTCCCAAGTAGCAAGAGCACAAATAGTGCATCATTACTGGGGTAAAAATTGATCACTATAACGCATTATTGTGCCTACTACTGCTATACCTGACTTTTTTTTATCTTTAATCTATTATGTCCAGACTTTCTTCTGCACAGCGCGTCACCACAACACTTCAAAGATTTCAATGGTAGTTTTCGAAACCGACGAAAACCGAGGCAATTATTTCCACATGAATCAATGCAAATCTAATTAATTCGTTCTAGACTCTCCAAATACATACCAAAAACACATTTTATAGAGAATAAATATAGTGTTTAATACTATTAGTATTTTTCGGCCCCAGACGTGTCATAACTCACACCCTCGCCGTGCTTAGCAACACAATATATGCCACTGTGGCTCTTGAATTTTTCAAACCATAATCTGTTGGCCTTTAAATCACCAAGTACACTAGCATTCGTCCCAGTCATTTTCTTAATGAGATCCGAATACAACAGAGTGTCCTTTTCACATATGATTGCCTCCGAAACAGAATCGCCATTTAACTGTTTTTGATTTATGCAGAGTACTCGTAATAATAACTGTTCGACATCTTCAATTGTTTGCGATCTCTGTTTCATGTTCATTCATGTCTTTCACTACATTAGCCTCTTTTATTGCTCCCGCCTTCCTCCGTCTTCTAGAGTGAGGACTTGTTTTTCGTATCTCTTACTTCTCGGATTATTATTACTGCCAGCTGAATTCACCTATCATGATTTGTTTTTAAAAAATACCATGTGCTCGTTGTGATTCTGTGGATGTGATTAAATAGTTTTTAGATTAATACAAGTGTTGATTATCGCAAAAATGCGTGTTATATATAATATTCATTTCAAGTGATAGTTGAACACTAATAAATTTAGACCAATCAAGTGCACGAGGCGTTTCAGAACCAGCCAACCAACAACTACATGGGACTTCAAATTGGCCGCGGCGGTCTAGAGGTGCAATTAAATTGCTACATTCTTCAAGCTTAGATCTGCATAACATGATGCAATAATGTCAGGGGGAGGAGAAGGCTCTTTATTAGCGGTGACTGGTGTAAGGACTCGTTCCGGTTTACGATCGGCTGTCAATAAAACTTACACATTGAACAAGGATAGGGCGATCGAAGAACAAGCTATACAGACAGGTGTATGAATCCCGCTGGCCTAGTCGTCAAACACACCAACTCAGGCCAATGTGTCACGGTATCATTCAACAACACACTCCATTATGAGGCATTCCGAACTTGTCTACTTAATTTCTACAAGCTTGAACTAATTAAACACAGACAAGATAAGCGCGGGGCCCATGCTGAAGACCTGATTACGACACCAGTGATTACGAACCACTTGTATCACACGAAAAATAAATTTATGGCACAGGGAAACGTTGAAAACATTAATTCTTGGCTAAAATTAGATGTTGTCGAGCTTTAAAACTCGATACAGACATTCACCGAATCTACACAGCCCGCAACTATAGCTATAGACAGCACACCAGCGAAACATGTTTTTCAATTAATTCATACGACAAGTGCACATGACAAAATCAACACGAGGCCTGCCAACCCACCATTTCGCTTGGCCATTGAATACCCAATGGACCGCCTCCAAAACAACATAGAATCCAAAGTGGATGTTATTGAAGAATTACCTGCCTCAGATAGCAATAGCATCTTAACTATCAATGGACATTCGTGCAACTGTCAACAGCGCATTAAAGAATTAGAACAACCACTAAAGGCGCTCATTGTCACTGTTGCAACCAACATCGAAGCTAACAGCAAAACCAAGAGTCATTACAATGCTCTCAAGGCAGAAGTCGCGCTCCTGTCAGAGGAAATCTGCTACTGAGAAAAACATTTCAAACCCTACAGAATGTGTCCTACACCGACCCAACCGAACAAGTGTGTAATTCCCAAGCAACTGTTTCATCATTGGGGAATCTTGAACCTTAGTCCCATCCAAAACAGATAGCTACTATGAAAACACCTCAACCTGCAAAGGAAGATTAAAAACAAACACCTCAACGCGCAGAGGAAGATAAACAACAGCAAGCAGTCTATCCCATTGACGTCAAAGTAAGCAATAGGTTCGCAGTGCTTCAAGAAAATTCACCAGAAAACGTGCAGTGCTATAACACGCTGCCAACGGAAACACATGCCTACAAGAAACACCGGGAGAACCACGTGGAGACATAAAGACTGCTTATAATCGTTAATGGATGAAACAACGGGCGACGCGTGCTGACAACCAACATGTACAGACAGCAAGACCCAAATGTACACACATTATACTAGGAGATTCTTTAATGAAAGACCTATACAGCTACCGGATGGCCACTTCAGACAAAGACATTGTTTCTATAACCCCACTGCCTAGGGCTGGTGTTGACCGGCTAACAGACAAGATTAGCAGGTTGGCTGTAAATCATAACGTTAGAAAGGCAAGCTTACACATTTGTAACAATGACACCACGAACAACCAACAAATCACAGGGTCTCAACTGCTGACATTCTTGAACGGATTATGTCACACTTTTCCTAACTCGTCTATTTTCTTCTCCTCTATCATATCACCGAGTTAGGGATTCCAGCGTCGTCTAGCTGACATAAATAACAACATATTGCAGAAGTTTTGTTCTCACAATAAAATACGGTTCATCAACAACACACCGTTCTTCACTTCACAGGCTGGTGCACACAAAAAAGAGTCTTTATCAAGATCAAATACATTTGTCTACATTGGGGCCAGCTTTCTCGCCAAAAATATCAAATACCCAGAACGGACACAACATACTTCCAATACAGGATCGTGTCGGTCACTTTTAGCTACCCCACTTGAAACTACAGCCAGACGACATACTCCCGTCACATCAAGTACCGATAGACCAGAAGTGCGCAGAACACTCATATACACTGCACAGAGAAATCCAAGCCAGACGGAACACTTCCCACCACACCAAGTTCGTACAATACGCCCTCTTTCACACAGTAGGGTAATACTTATGAAGTTATTTTTCTCTTCTCCCCAGCAAGGAACCAACTTTCAGCAACAACAACATGCCACTGCAACCTCCTGTTAGCCACGAACCAGAGCCTGTAGTTGGTAGTCATTACACACACATTAGACATCAACAGCATCCATTTCATTGTAACTCAGAATGGTTACACCTCACACCTTTTAGCCCAGCTATACTTCATCAAGCTCTTATAATGTGGCTGTTCCAACGACCAAGACTACCTGGTATTTACTAGCAATTTAGCACAAAGCTACACTGGATCTCTGTACAAGAAAAAGCCTCTTCTAGAACGTTTATCTGCATATTTAGTTATTGCTTGATCTAGTAACGTATTAGGTTATATGTAACTATAAACATTGACTTCTTTTGACTTTACATTAATTGACACTACTTAGGTGTATATATTTTTATAATACTTTTAATTGTGTTTTACTGTGAGTTAGGGGGGGGGGGGGGTCTTCAATGCTCTTCCTTACTGATCTGTGTACGTATTTTTATATATTGACAGAGATATCACCGTTTCTCTGTTCTTTAGAGTGTTATTGTAATAAAAGACATAAGTTGTATTCATTTTATGTTTTTTAAACTTATGATTACGCATTGTTGAAATGTCTAATAAGTATGAACACTGGCTCAGTAAAGATGGGCTCAGAGTCGGGCATCTAAATATCTGCTATCTATTAGGGAAGCTGCCTGAACTATCACTTATACTTAATCAAAATATTCACATGTTTGCGTTAGTGAAAGTCAATTAAATGGTAACATCTCAGATGATGACATCGCTATCAGAGGTTTTACAGTTATTAGAAGAGATCTTTATCAATAACAAGAGACATATATTGCAATTTACATTTCTAATTCGCTTCACGTCCATTAAAGGCTAGTTTTTGAAACCTGTGAGATTGAGTGTGTATGTCTTGAGGTTAAACTTCAAAATCGCATACCCTTAGTAGTTGGCTATCTTTATCGAAACCCCAGTGCAGGAAACATCTGGTATGAAAAATTCACTACTATGATGGATGTAACCATTAGTAATGCGAGAGAAACATACTGCTAGGAGACTTCAACATAGACACTAACAAATCAAACAAAACATTGGAAAACATAATAGAGTCATATAACTTTCAACAGTTAGTCAACGAAGCCACTAGAATAACAAAATCATCTGCAACACTTATAGATCACATTTATAATACATGTGCTGACAACATCACAGAATGTACTGTACCTATTAATAGAAAGAGCGGTCACTATCCAGTATGTTGCACGTGGTAGAAAAGAGGTACCAAAACTCCGAAACACAAACAAATAAGTATAAAATATAGAAATAATTAAAATTTCAATCAAGATGACTTTTTACTAGATTTGCTCAACTCATCTCTGGACTATGTTTACCAGCTTCCTGACCCAGATGATGCGCTGGACCATTGGCTGAAGACCTTTCTAAGTGTATTCGATATGCATGTTCCATTTAAGGAAGTTCGAGTTAAACATTACACTAAGCTGATTATTTGGTTGTTTCGGGATTTGAAATTTAAATATTGAGCACAACCCACTACTGGCAACGCTGATTGCATTCCGGCACGAACCTAAGGCCTATCCAAGTCAACATAGAAGCACTATACTCGAGTTTCGCTCTCGTTTGAGCTCGTCAGTAGTGCATATCCCTGACCGGATCCGGAAACAAGCCCCGGATCACGCGTGTGAAGCGGGTGTGTAACCACGCGGCACACACTGGACACGCCAAATTATCACACCAGAACACCACAACGTTACCCATCGTAGGCTATGCTCAAGATTGCCCAATCGCCGCGACTGACGTCCGTCAATCGATGTGGACCCGAACGATAGGACTTCTCACTGGCAAAGAACACCAGACCTAAGTCCAGTGAGCAACGATCAAATTGATTATTTGGTTGGTTAGGGATGTGAAATTTAAATATTGAGCACAACCCACTACTGGCAACGCTGATTGCATTCCGGCACGAACCTAAGGCCTATCCAAGTCAACATAGAAGCACTATACTCGAGTTTCGCTCTCGTTTGAGCTCGTCAGTAGTGCATATCCCTGACCGGATCCGGAAACAAGCCCCGGATCACACGTGTGAAGCGGGTGTGTAACCACGCGGCACACACTGGACACGCCAAATTATCACACCAGAACACCACAACGTTACCCGCTTTTTATGAGATTGGTCGAGATATTTGCAAATTTGGTTGAAATATGTTTTTACTTGGCAAATACTTTTCCGCTTTGGTTAGCAAATGTTTCCAACTTTTCATAATTTGGATGTATAAGTTTGATCAATATTGTGTTTTTCACATTTGGTTAACGAAATTTCCTACTTTTCATAAGGTTGGACGAGATATTTATAAATTTGACCAATATTTTCCCCAGTTGGTTAATACATTTTCATATCTTTTTTTTTATTAATATGTTTGGCTGATATATTTCTGTACTTGACAAACATTTTTCCCGTTTGAGTAACACATTTTTCTACTATTTATAAGCTTGGCTGACCTATTTATAAGGTTAGATGAAATATTTCTCTCTTTAAACGCTATTTTGTTCACATTTTGTTAACAAAGTTTCCTACTTTTCGTAAGTTTGGCGGAGATATTTATAAGTTTGGTCAGGGTATTTCTGTATGTGGCCAACAATTTTAATAATTTGTCTAACATTATGTCTTATTTGACTTTGAAAGTGATACAGACAATCTGTACTTTTGTCTGGATGTGAACGTAGAACAATGAGCAGACAAGATGTAAAATATATATTGGCATTTGAAATGGGTATCTGGGGAAAGCTGTAAAGTCCCTATAGACACACAGAGAGGTAGTGAACGTGTACAATATTTGCTTTGAGCCGTTCCAACATAACTGGTTAGATCAGCGGGCAGGTGACATGACATGTTACATGAGAAGCCTAAGGCTGAATCGGGACAGTTTGTTGTGTTCATGTGTATTATTATACATCTGATAACATGCGCTAACCACTAGTCGCTGTACGACCCGATAGCTGTTACGTACAAAGACGCCTTCCCAGACTGGCATCGGTGATCACATCTCTGCACTATGACTATGAGAAAGGCTTAGCCAGACAATGTGTTGAATTGATTACACTTGCAGTATTCTACAGTAGAAACTGTCTTATGGTGTATTGATGCTGGGACGTTCTTTGGTGTTACTCGGTGGACCACCCTAAGGATATAGAAAAGATAGAGAAGGGAGACCATTTTAAACCTCCGATGCTCTGTTGACGAGGTAGTGGAATCATCCCCATACATGGCGATCATCACGAGTTAGGTCCCCTGGTTCGACAACTGACAAGACACAATTTTTCTTAGAATCCCCCTTAACCACGTGTCTCGGTTGTACCATTACACATGTGACCGGATGTGACGCCATCTTTGACTGGAGGTAACCATTACCTGCGTGTCTCGGATGTATTCTTATATATGTGACCGGAAGCAGCTACCCCACATGGTCCGGTCGTAGCCATTACCCTCTGTGTCTCGCCTGTACCCTTACTTCTGTGTCCGCCTGTATTGCCATCTTTCACCGACTGTAACCATTACTTCTCGTGTCTGGGACAAATCCTTATGCATGTAACAGGAAGCAGCGTCCCCAGGTGGTCAGGTCATAGCCATAACCCACGTGTCTCGGATGTACCATTACACATGTGACCGGATGCGACGCCATCTTTGACTGGCTGTAACCATTACCCGCGTGTCTCGGATGTATTCTTATATATGTGACAGAAAGCAGCGCCCCTATGTGATCTGGTCGTAGCCATTACTCTCGTGTCTCGGATGTACCATTACACATTTGAATCGTGGTGACGGCATCTTCGACCGGAGGTAACCATTACCCACGTTTCTCAGATGTAACCTTACACATGTGACCGGAAGCAGTGCCATTGTTGACCGGTTTTAGCCAGTAAACACTTGTACTAACTGAATCCTTATGCATGTGAACCGGAAGCACCACCATCTTTGACCGGATGTAACCATTACCCACGTGTCCCGGATATACCCCTTACAATGTGATCATGTGACCGTTTGTATACCATCACATAGCGCGATGACGAGACTTGTATCTCTAACATACCGGTCGTGGTATGATGATTTGTGTTTAAGTCCCATTCATAGAGATAGTAATAACCGCCATTATAATACTCAGCCGGCCACTTTTCATCAGATATATAGCGGGAAAACCCAAATCTTCTGACGATCGGATTCTCAAATATTCAACGAAGCAGTGGATAGCCGACCTCATATCCCCTGCCGCCATCTTTTACTTTACACAGCAAATATACTGTTTTAAATATTACCTCGTATATACTATTACTTTTAGTATTTACAGGAAATTACTAAATACCAGCCTTGGTACACAACCTGTGGTGCTATAAACAGATGCAAAATCAGTGCTCGAAGCGCTCCCGTCTGGGAAATTGCTAATACTAAGGACACTACTTTCTGAACTTAGCAATTGGCATAAGGTAACCATACAGCGGATACCATCCCACCGTGGAGTATCCGGAAATGATAGCGTTGATCGATTGGCTAAGGAAGGAGCAAAAGAAGAACAGTCTTATGTGCCCTTTACATACCACCAAAAGACAATTTTTAGAGCAGAAGACATGCCCGGGGCTTGCCTCGCTGACTTCGTTTGTACATCACAGTTTTGTAGTGGTTCTGGGAATGCCCTAAAATACATTTCTAATGTATGGGTGGTAACGACTACTATCAGTCAGAGGCCGATTCGGTCAGTGCAACATTACACTAATTGTTAGGGCAGAAGACATGTCCGGGGTTTGCTTCGCTGACTTCGTTTGGACGTCACAGTTTTGTAGTGGCTCTGGGAATGCCCTAAAATACATTGCTAATGCATGAGTGGTAACGACTACTAACACTCATAGGCCGATTAGGTCGCAGCGATTTTACACTAATTTTAGGAGCAGAAGACATACCCGAGGCTCATGTATTTGTTTCGTAACAAAGAAAGGTTTTTACAAAGGTTGTACCTGGGTACAATCTTCAACTGCTCCAACATCATAAGGGAAGAAATACAAACTAGAATCAACTCTGGAAATAAGATATACTATGCACTACAACATCTACTAAAATCAAAGGTGCTATCTCGTAACACCAAAATCACAATATACAAAACACTGATCAGACCAGTTGTGCTGTATGGCTCTGAAACCTGGAGTACAACGAAAGGAGACAAAGCCTTGTTACAAACCTTTGAGAAAAAAATTTTAAGACGCATCTTTGGACCCATTAGGGATACACAAAGTGGAGAGTGGAAAAGAAGAAGTAACAAAGACATTTATGATTTGTTTAAGTCCCCGCTAATCACTGGTATCATGAAGGCTAATAGACTACAATGGCTGGGGCATATAGAAAGAATGGAAGATAATAGGGAAACAAAACTCGCTTACACTCAGGAAATAAATGACCGTAGACCCCGAGGTAGACCAAGAAGGCGGTGGAGAGATAATATACATACAGACCTACAAGCACTTGGAATCAACGACTGGCAAGAGAAGGTCCACCAGAGAGACGAATGGAGACAGATTGTATTTGCAGCAAAGAACCTCAATGGCTCGGAATGCTGAAGAAGAAGAAGAAGAAGAAGAAGAAGAAGAAGAAGAAGAAGAAGAAGAAGACATACCCGGGGCTTGCCTCGCTGACTTCGTTTGGACTTCAAAGATGTGTAGTGCTTCTGGGAATGACCTAAAATAACTTGCTAATGAATGAGTGGTATGTGCTCTGATATAGCCACTCGAAATTTGTCTTGTCGTGCAGTAAATACGCTGCCAGCAGTATAATTTTTTAACCCATTTGTAAGATTACTGCAAACTAAAGCTGATTTGTCAAAATCCACACATACCCGCGGGTTTTGCCTTTCAAGTGTAACATTTCTGACACGCTTTGTAGTTATGTGTTTACATTTGCTCATCTTTTCCCCATGTTAACAAAGTTGGCGCCCAAGCAACGTACCTTAGAATATTTGTTTACAACTTTAGAAATGTGCTCAATTTATTCAGCAACATTTAAAACCTATATATTCCAAAAATGTACCGCCGTACATTTATTCCACCGCGAGTTACATTTGAATAACGAGTGCGGAAAAGTGTACATCAGGGGACACAATTTATTCTGAGCTGCACAAGGGACATAACCTGCATTAATATTATGCTATTATATGTTAACAATTATTTTACGTGGTCTCGATGTATTGTCTCCGCCTAGATTACTGGAGGTCCCGGGTTCAAGCCCCGGTGATGACCGGGTTATTTTCACGTGGACTTCTAGTAATAAAATTTCTCTTTTTTCTCTGTGTAATGAGATCGGAAGCCCGTGCGTATTGCTGCGCACGTAAAAAATCCCTTTGCAGTTGAAAATCGAAAAAGAGTAGCATAACGGCGCTTCCTGGGCAAAATTTCGAGTTAGAAATCTACCCAGTGTATTTCAGGATCTTCGCCGGTGCTACGGAGTTCGTGCACTGATCTGAGTTTCTCCACACTCAGGTTTAAGTTAGGAGGAGAACGGAGCACTTATGGGTTACACCCGTGTGCAGTGATGTTGATCCATCGACTAAACTACAGTAAATTAAACTTTACAAAAGTCACTAAGTATGATATATCAATTGAATAATTTCTTTAAATTACATTAATAATTAATGTTAGATTCTCTGGGAATAAGACAATTTTCTATGTTAGTTAGCTTATTTCTTTATGCTATTCTATTACGTCGATAATACTTTAAACCATGCTTGGATCTCACTTTATTTAATGAGGTTGTAACAATGCCAATTTACCATTACTCATACGGACAACATTCACCTTCGGATTAATACGCCTGTACAACCGCAAAGGTTGAGACAGTAAAGCAAATGGCCGCGGATATTTAGGAAGATATACATGCGGAAGTGCATAAACTTAAAAACAGCACTGACAAGTGGTTACTGCTGTGCAACCCAAAAGAGCCTCTACCACATTACGTAGACATGGATTTGGACGGGGTAGGAGATAAACTACACCGTCTCTCCATCACAGTTCCCGGGCGCCGTATGGCGTGTAAAGTCTGTGGGGAGGCCTCCACTGGAGTAATAAATGTCCGGCCAAAGTTCAAACCCAGAAGAGGGCTAGACTGGGACAAAGAGTCACCTCGAACCACCAAACATCTCAACATATTAAGGAGGGTGAAGACGGTTTCCAGCTGGTCACTAGGAAAAGGAGACGGTCAACCAAGATGCCTGTCTGATGACGAGAGCACGACACCTGTATCCCCCAAACCACTGTTAACACTCTGCTGCCGCTCAACAACCACGACTACCTTACACCGTCTGAAACGCACAGGTCAAAGAAAAAGAAATGTGTAAGTAATTATACTGAACAGATAACGGCCAACGCCATGACCGAAAGAGACAGAGACACAATCAACACACCACCAAGTTGAAGAAGCCTATCCGATTTTTCCCCACGCCTCGTTATTTACATGCTTCAAGCCTGGGGAAGTAGTCTACTAAATATTTCCAGAAATGACAACATGAATACAGACAGTTTAAACAAGAAACATAATTATTGTCACAGCTCTACATAACCTAGTCAATCCCATAGGACAGATCCCGAAGACATGACAGGGGTATCACGGGATAGGACAATACGACTAGGGACAGACAGGACAGCATGAGTTAATTATAAGACAGTTAGTAGCAACGTACGGACTAACCCCTAGGTAAATGTCAAGACCAGGGTAATGCTAAGACGCAGTACCATACACAGACGACGATAGACCAAGTGAGGTTACACGTGGCGACTACCCCACGTGATAGATGGCCCAGGCCGAAGGCTTAAGGAGACGGGACGAAGCTATTGACGTGAACGGTTGTGTCTGGATGTTTGTGGGAAGAGTGGACAGTGAACGATAATGAATGCTAGATCGAGCTGTGAGCATCTGCGATAGACTGTGTGTGTGTGTGTGTGTGTGTGTGTGTGTGTGTGTGTGTGTTAACTGCAAGAGCGATCACATTAGTATATTATTCTACGAGCCTGGAAGGAGTGTGATGAATTATTGTGACATATATTATACAATATCTTTGATTGTGATATACTGTTGCCATTAAATATATTATGATGTTCATTGACGTTGAGTCAGTGTATTCACATAGATGTGACATGCCAGGGTTCAGATAAATAAGTAAGTCTGAGACCCTGACAATTATACTCAACCGGTTCTTACATTATAACAAAAATGGCAGCGGAAATTAAAATTATGAGTAATAACATTCGAGGTATAAGATCAGAAAATAATTATCTTATACCACTCATTCACAAATATAAACCTTATTTTATACTCATACAGGAAACTAACGTTAATACCGACAAACATCATATATCACAACATGCCTGGGTCTAAGACACTCATGTTTTAGTCTTAGTACTCAACATATCGGACTGGGTACAACAATAATACAGACATCGGATAGGTGGCAGATAATAAAGAAGGACAGGGATTGTGAGGGTAGGATAGCTATAGTACAGGTGGGAAATAACATACATAAATACACAATTGTCAACATACACGCACCGCCTGACCATAGACATAAGCCGCCCTTCTACCCAACACTGGAAAACTTACTATCACACTATGTGGGGTCACAACATTATTTTAGGGGATGATTTTAATTGCTTACTTACTGTGCATGACCTGATACATGGAGATGAAGAATGCAAATTAGAAACACCACAGGGGAGGATGAACATCTGTTAGACACACTGCAAAAGATTTTATATATCCATGGGCTGACAGACAAAACCAACAAACTATAGAGATAGAACCCAAACATTAGCAGCAGTAATACACAGGAAGAAACTACAACAAGAAAAAGTATTGGAAAATGCAATTAAGCTCTCACTACAGACAAACAAAAATTCACCAAACATCATATCATTACAAGAAGAATTAGATCTCCACAGACATCACCGATTTCAGGAGGTATAACTGCTAACAAAGTTACGAACGATAACACAAGAGATACCGAGTAAACGATGCCTATCTATAGAATAAAACATACACCGCAGCAGACAGATAGGCCAGATAATTGACAGGGAAGGAAATATACAAGCCGAGCCACAACAAATAGCCTTAGCCTTTGAAGATTAATAAAAGAACCTTTACACAGAGGAAAACACATAGGCGCACGTACAAGTAAACTTTATGAAATTCACAAAACAACTCACAGAGGAACAGAAATTAACACTAGATACTGAATTAACACTAACATATATAACACAAGCGGTTCACGGAATGCAGAAGGGCAAATCGCCTAGCCCTGACGGTATTACCACTGAATTCTGTGAGTTTTTATTTCCTCTTCTAGGTCTCCTTTTACTAACATTATTCTCTGAATCTTTTCACAAACAAGAACTCCCATCCATTTCAAGACGTCTTACATCACTCTTATTTCGAAGGACAACACCGACAAGATATTTCTAAAGAGTTAAAGACCGATCTCGCTTTTTAAATGTAGACTACAAGATTTTAACAAAGGCTTTGACGAATAAATTGAAACCAGTAATGACAACTCTCATCTATGAAGACATGCAATCTAGTGTACAACACCGGAACATCCATTAACACACACACTTCATAAGGGACATCATCAACAACACACATCTGAAAAACTGTCAGTCCTCAATTCTCTCTTTAGATCAAGAAAAAGCATATGATAGAATATCTCACTCATACCTCCACAAAACTCTCTAACACTGCAACGTGGGAAGTTATTTTCGAAAATGGATCGAAAGTTTATATTTAAAACCAGAAAGTCGGGTTCTGTTAAATCATACCCTCACCAATTCTTTCAGGTTGACTAGGTCAGTGAGACAGGGATGTCCCTTGTCCCCATTACTGTACGTTGATTTTCCATTTGACTTAACATCATACAATCTTATAAAATTGTATGGAATATTCTTCCCATGTCAATCAAATCAGCCACACAAAAACACATGGCGGAATCTAGAGACGAAAATAAAAGATATGTTATATCGGTATAAATACAAAACAACCACCATATTTGGTAAAAGTACTATTGTTAACACATACATAATTCCAAAAGCACTATATCTATGCACAGTCCTAGACCCCCAATGTCAGACTGTCACAAACATAAATAAAGGGATCAGTCGCTTTGTGTGTGGCAGTACCATCTACAGTATCAGATAAACTACACTCACACAAGACAAAAAAGACAGAGGTAACGCCCTCCGAGACATCACAACCAAAATACAAGCACTTAGGATCAAACACGTAGGAGAAATCCTACAACACCTAAAAAAAGCACCCTTTAGCACACTATTACATTAGAATTAGGCTGTCTTATTTAAGACCTAATAGGAATACACCCTCACATTACTTTGGCTCCCTGCCAACATTTTACAAAACATGTATTTCAGCCATTAGATGACACGAACAATTACTTCACAAACACAAACAGAACACACACACACACACACACACACACACACACACACACACACACACACACACACACACACACACACACACACACACACACACACACACACACACACACAAAATCTACAAGCATTTAGTTAAACTGCAAGCAATTCTAGTACATCTCAGAATTAAAAGAGGGCATAGATATTTCATAAAATATTATACCGAAATGTTCTCTAATATTCACAACAAGCAGATTGCAACAAAAGCCAGGGAAGGTACATATAGGCTTATTTACAACATGACTCGAACAACAAAGAGAACAGAAAAAAATAACAAAACAAATACTACAGTTCCAGCTTTGCAGACGGAACGTCCAAGAAACAGAAGAGCACATCTGTTACGAATGCAACACAATCTTGCCAACACAAAATCTCCTACAAAACATCCTAAACACGCATACGAAACAAAGAACATATATTTACAAAGCAATCATGATAAATTCCATTCCTTACTCCACACAAGACACACATACAAAGCTAAAATACAAAGCTACTTGTTCTATTGGCAATGTACAGAAATATCTTATGGACATTAAGAACAAAGCATTATACAATTACAGAACATTCAACAAAGAAATTGTTCAACAACTTTATCAACAAAAAGTCTCAAACATTCTAATTTTAGCCCCACATGCACAAATCCCGTAAGAGATTTGCCTGAATACAGCACATATATCAAACGATTCGCACTGCGAGCGCTAACAAGTCAAGTCGCATTATCCTGTCAAGAAGCCTGATCAGCGGGAAAATGTCACGTTGAAAATCCAACAACAAGAAACACGCCGTTGCCAAGATGTGCAGCGTGGGAGCCGACAAGAAGATGAAGAACGTCGAGAGCCCACCTGCTAGCTGCATCAAAGAGCCTGATACTACAGCCATCACTGAAGCTACTACGAGGGAGAAGATTGACAGCCCAACACAGTCAAGAACCAAGACAGCAGAGAGGGAGGAGAAAGACACCAGAGTCGGAAACACCGACTCGAAAACAGTCCGATGGGTTGTCAAGCGGATTCCCGTGGAGCTGACAGATGAAGAAATCCTGAAGCGGCTACGTGAAGAGAATCTTCACATCCGATTCTTGAAGGCGGAGCGGCTTCTCACCTACTCCAAGATACCTACAACCTTGGCAGTAGTGACGTCGGAGGGCAGCGAGATGCCGAACACAGTATCATTCAACAAGAGAATGCAGCAACCAGAGAGATTCATACCAAGAATCACGCAATGTTCCAGATGTCAGAAGGCCGGCCACAGTAGAGCTACGTGTCGCAGTAAGACGTAAATATGCCGATACTGCGCCGATCACCACGCCTTCAAGGAGTGTCCGCTGGCCAAGCTGGACACGGACTTCCGAGCACCCAACAACAAAAGAAAGTGCGCCAACTGCCAGGGCAAACATGGAACAAGATACCTGGGCTGTCCGTACCTGCAGAGACACAGAGACGTCTTAAAGATCGCCATCATCACAAAGACACCATTCAAGGAAGCAATGCAGAGGGGCGAGACAGCCACGGGTATAGCACAAGCTGAAAGAGATCAACTTCAAAAGCAGATAGACGAGTTGAAGAAACAAGTCAAGGGACTGCTGACGACGACTCCGACCAGCGATAATGAGAAGCTGCTGGCCGACATGAAAGAAATCCAGCTCAACATCAAACAAGAGATTCAGCGCATGGCTGAGATAAAGAAGGAGAACGAAGAAATCCTACAAATTATCAAGACCGAAAGAGAACTCCATAGAGCTGAAATGGAACTCTTTCAAAACAAACCAACAGAAGCCACACAAGAACTCACAGAAAAACCGCAAGAAGAAACCCAAGAGACCGAGTCTGAACAGCAAGCTAAAGCCAGCAGCCCAACCACAACGCCCAAGAGGGAACTACTATACCGTCGGATCTCTGAAGGAGGCACATAATACCCAGTCGAAGAGGAGGAACTCAAGCGCGAGGAATTCAGAAGGCGCTGGGAAGAAAAAGAAAAGAAGAAGCCTAAAAAACTCCGAGGGAAACCGATGGTATACCCATTAGTACACTACAACTGTGAGGCCGACTTCGAGTACTATATCGAGGACGGTGAAATCGTCCCATGGCTGACCACGGAGGAAGAAAACGCTAGGCAGCAGATACGTAAACGCAACAGTGAAAACAGGCGCTAGGAGGAAAATGAAAACGTCGAAAAGGTCCTACAGAAACTACACAAGAAAGGAGACAAAAAGACCAAATAAAAAGTCCTTTTAAGGACTGCAACCAATCAAGCCAGGAGCCTGCACCAACAAAGAAAACAAGTGGAAACATGCACAAAGGACAGCCGCCAATCGATCCCCCAGCTGGAGTGGGATAACGAAAAGTCCTTATAAGGACTGCAGCCAGACGAGCCAGGAGCCTACACCAACAAAGAAAACCACAACAACAGAAGAGCACAAAGGATAGCCGCCGACCACTGCTGACGTCACAGACACAAACGCTACATAACCAGTCCGAGATAGGACTCACAAGACAAGAATTAGGGCTAATAAACCCACAAAAACCACGTACCTCAATAATAACCACAGCTGATGAAGCAGGTTAGACGAGGTCGAATTTGGAATTTTTGTTTTTGAAATGGAATCGGAATCGGAATACAGCACATATTACAGAAGAAGCAAATAGCTCGATTTAAACATAAAAGATATCACAACTGTAAATGTGTTTATTGACGGTATTAAGAGTCTTATAATTAGATTATTATTATTACTACTACCATTATTATTACTTTGCTAATTATTATATTTGAATGTGCAAAATGAAATATATTGTGGATGTGTGTCTGTATCGTTGGCAGTAACATATGTATGCGTCTGATTGTGGGTGCAGGTGTAAGTGTGTGTGTGTGCGTGTGCGTGCTTGCGTGTGTGTGTATTTGGGGTGCGTGTGTAAGAGTGTGTGTGGGTAGCAGCTTTAAAAAAAAAGGCGATTTATCAAGCATTAAAATGATGTTTTATGGTAATGATATGTATGAAAAGAGAAAGTATGGCCACCATGTATAAATAAATTAAATGAGCCATCTAGGTACCTAGTAAACTAATGGATTTTTAGTGGTCAGGTTTAAATCCTTCCCGTTGTAGTTGACACCCAGACACTATCACAACTTTGGACCAATTATCTTCCTGGGGGCAGGCCATGGACTCTAATTGCTAGTTATAAAGCACCGCTTCTTGTCCCCCAAACAAAAAGTGTCATGGACATTTAGAAGACACTAGAGCGTCACCGTGTAATTTGATATCAGGCCAACAACACCAAGCACGTGGTCCTCACCTTTGTAACTATGTGACATAGTAATTATAGGGAAGCCACATTTTAATGGGAATGATAATTTAAAGGTTATTACCCAAGCGCATTGCAAATCAATGTACTGCTATCACCAGAAAGCACGAAATACATCAAGATAGAATGTGTATGTCAGACAGACAGAAAGAGATAGAGAGATGGACAGGTGTAACATGCATTCCGCTTGTGGAGGTAGAAACAAAGGAACTGCAAAAAATGTGTGTTTACATGCACTATGCCTTGAATGTGATAGTATCATAAATGTATGTGTATGTATTTGTTTTATTCACGCATGTGACACTTAGCACTAACAAACGGCAACTCTCTGTGATATATACAGACAAAAGAAACACACATAACACCTTGTAAATATACATTGTTTTGTATTAAATAAACATTTGGAAAAAAATGTATACAGGACTGTCATTCTGAACGGGTGACTTCGATAATATTTTAAACCATGTTGGGATCTCTCTTTATTTAATGAGGTTGTAACATTACCAGCTTACCATTAATCACATAGACATCATTCACCGTCGGATTAAAACACCTGTATACATGACTATCATTCTGAATGGGTGACGTCCTATAACGTCTCCTTGAAGTTGAATAAGGTCGGGGTAATGGTGAAATCGAAAGACGGATCGCCACCTCGGATTCGATCTGTCAGTCGTATTGACCTCGACCTCCGCACCGAGGGACACAATCTCCCGCACCCGTCCGCATGGCCTGTTCGCGCCCACGTGAGAGGTTCGTGCAGGCGTCCGGTTCACGCCGGTTCGCCTCGCCCCCGGAGACACCGGCAGTAACAAAGACCGCGATATTTGAATAAGTTGATCAAATCTGGTTGGCTTGTAAGTGGTTACGAAGGGGGTGGTATAACAAACATAGAAGGGTTTATAACGTAACCTAGATGGTTGCCAACCAGATTTACGATTTAGTTACCTCCCCCTTACTACTTATAAACACTCGCTACTACTTATGGGTGCACTGGACCGATTTTTGCTGAAGGTTAGCTTTCCTTATTCCAAGTGACCCTCGCCATCAGGCGAAAACTTCTCCGACTTCAAAGTTACTTATTATTTTCGTCTCCAGGTCACGGACAAGAGGTCAAAGTCTAACTCACCGGTTTGTGGAACGAATCCGCTAAGCCGTGGTGAGAAGAGAAAGTTTCAGATGACTACTGGTGATATCATAAGTATAATTCCAGCGAATGACTACTGGTAATATCGTATGACTAATACTAGCGAAAAATTACTGGCGATATCGTTAGTATAGTACCAGCGAATAACTACTGGTGATATCATATAAGTATAGTACCAGCAAATGACTATTGGTGATTGTCACGGAAAAACCTGCAGTTTAATGATTCCTTGATAACTTACATATTAAAATACAAGGAAGGAGAAGGGTTAACAATCGTGTACTTCATTCTGAGAGGAGGACGAATAAAAGAGCATTGACCGACACAGATATGAAAATAGGATACAGGTGTTCGTAAAGTTCATTGCTTGACGATCTGACGGACACGGAGAAACGGGACGATCAGCCGACGGGAAAATGAACGGAGAATGCTTTGAAGTGCAAACGAGCGATGGACAGAGAACCAGCGCAACAGCGGAGAACGGAGCGCCCGGACGTATACGTGATTTCACTGAACGTTTGATGTTACGGGAACGGCAAATGCGACTGTTGATGTATGGATATCAAACAATCAACGGAGAATGGGACACGCAATATAAAAAGCTGAACATGGAGTTTCTGTTTAGTGTGATACCAAACTGGAGGGAAAGATAGATTATGTGTCCTGTAATGAATAGAAATATCCTCCCTTATAATGGGATAGAGTGCTTGGCTGCGGATAAATTTCGATTCGGGGACTTACATTAATTCTATAGAGGCATATATAAGGTAACACAAATATTAGAGTAATAGTAGCATAGGGATATAGGTGTTTGTTCTTAATGTGTGAAATTGCATTCGTTTATCTAGTCGTGTAAACTTTAGTGCACTCAGAAATCGTATGTCCGTATGTTTTTCGGAGGCTTTTCAATATGGCTAGAAAAGGACTATCACATAAGAAAATTATATGAAGCAGACGCATATCACCAGATTACCTATCTTCTCCACAGGTTCAAATCTCCTATTGAAATCATAGAAGAGATGAAGGTTACTACACTTGAGCAAATAAAGTACCTACTTAGAAACAACAAGAACATAGACATGTTTTAATATGAAGAAGTGATAACTTAACGTCAAATACAGAACACTGTATGCTCAAACAAATATACAACTAAAACCCTTAAAAGGAAAAGACGTTAACCTGTGGCAAGCAGGGATACTTAAAACTGCATGCAATTGCACTGTGCCGAAACATTAAACTTTGTTAACCATAGACATGTGTAGAACAGTCATAGTAACTCTAGACAATGTTGGATAGTGGCGGTGTGTATTCAGAGGTGGATTATATACCGTCCAAACCGGGAAATATATGAACTTCAGTGACTTACCAAATCGGATTATTTTCTGGTGATAAGACATTGAACAGTTGTTTTCTTCAAGAATTGGATTAATTCCCGACTCAAGCAGGAGGAGATCATTCATGGTGAGATCACTCCATTTTCTGTGTGTGCAGTCCTGTGTTTTGGCTGACAGAAAAGACGAGAAGAACTAATGCACATACGAGATCAACCGTCCTATCTTGCATTCACACTAGCAGACAATACCAACTACATATACACAGTGCATACTTACACCAGACATAGTTTTTCTTAATAAATCTGTTATTTATTGTTGAAAGGAACTGTTGTCGGAGTATGTGTTGAGAGAATAACAGAGAGAGAGAGTGAAAGAAAGAGATATATGGAAGGGAAGACAGAAGGGAGGGGTGTAGACAAAAGTCAGTCAATAATCCCAACAGATAATAAGTTTGAAGATGTGCTTGTTGATTCCACCTCTCTCCCGGGAAAACAAGCGACATAATTGGTGGAGCGAGCGGGGTAGAAAATAATACCCATATGACCTGGAGGCATAACAGGACATATGCATAGAGGGGTACCTGCATATTGGCACAGACATAGCGGAGTACCTACATGTTGGGACATACTGATGGGAATAAATATAAGTATACATTGATGACTTTTAATGGAAGGACGTCCATTGGATATATGGTGCCATTACATTTATGGTAGAAACATTTCATTAACGCTGGTGACTTTACAGTGAGAAAGTTCCAGACAGAGTGAATGTGGATCGGTGGTAAGACACATTACATACCTAGTCACACGGTCACACGTCTACATAAGTCTTTATCCTATATCTCTTCTTGTGGATGAGAGAGTGGTTGTGATGTACTGTGTGGTGTTGTAGATTAATAATATTAGATAGGCATAGATAATGATATAGGTTCTAGGTAGATTATCTGTTTATAGGAAGGACTTCTTTATTGCTTTGAAGTGTCTGTACTCACCTTGCTGAACTACCTGCTTTAACTATGGCCACTCCCAAAATAACTACCGCCGAACTGAGGGCAAACGGGGGGAAAATTGGTTTAGCTGGCTCGGAACTAACTGATTACATCCAGGAAAGAGAGCGAGAGATTCGTCAAGCGGAACGAGAAGATCGAAAGGCCGAGTTGGAAGTGAGAAGAATAGAGGTGGAGACCAAACGAATGGAAATGGAACAGGAGACCAAGCGACTGGAAATGGAACAAGAGGCCAAGAACTGGACCAGGAGACCAAGAAACTGGAAATGGAACAGACTGCCAGGAGACAAGAAATGGAACATGAATACCGCTTGAAAGAGTTAGAACTCAAGACACAAACTAAGGGTGAAATAGATGCAGCAGAAGGAAGTTCATCTTCACCTGGGGCAACCCACATGAGTGGACAGGGTTACCATGCCATGAAGTTTCCCTTGGCGGTCTTTGATGAAAGTAAAGAGAAGATATACCAGTTTTTGGATCGGTTCGAGGCCATGGCAGCCGCTATGGGACTGGATAGAACCCGATGGGCTCTTAAATTATCCCAGGCTTTACGTGGTTCAGGGTACGAGGTCTACACATGCCTACCACCAGGACATGAAAATCAGTACGAGGAATTGAAAGCCGCTTTGATGAAACATTATGAAGTCACAGCACAAACGTATAGGAAGAAGTTTAGATCGTCTAGACGAGAGCCGGGAGAACTATTCGCCGCCTACAGTCTGAGGCTGAAATCCTATCTCCAGAAATGGATGGACTTGGCAGAATTCAAGAGGGATTATGAGAGTCTCGAAGAGATGATGGTGGTCGACCAGATGCGAAAGCAAATGTCGAAACCTCTCAGAACCTTCTTGGGAGAACAAGGGGCGGAACGGATTGATGTTGTGAATAAGCTGGCGGAACGATTCGTAGAGGTACATGGGGAGGCTGCGGAACTCAGTATTCAAACCAAAGGTCAGGAGAAACAAGAGAAAAAGAAACCTAAGAATTGGGAAGGAGAAAAAGTGGAACCTTATATAAAGCACACAGAGGAGAGTTCAGAGAAGGTGAAGGAAGGAAACCAGAGCACCTCGAATTCTTCAGCGAAACGACAGTTGTCGGAGAAGTGGTGTTCATTCTGCAAAGTGCCATCTCATAACACGAAGGACTGCAGATCGAAACCTAAAAGTTCTTACTTCGCAGCATGCAAAGTGATTCCTACAACCGTGATCACAGACAAGGCTGAGGTCGGAGAAGGAGATAGGAACAAAAAGGACACCCGGAAACCTAGGAAGGGAACATGGTGCACACACTGCCGGTCGAAAACACATAATACTGTGGACTGCAGATGCAAGGCAGAAGACGCCAATTGCATAACCAACCTCGAGGAATCAAAAGAGGAAGGCAAGGAAACGGTCAAGGAGATGAAAGACACTCAGGACCAAGAGAGACCACCTGTGGTCGAACTGATTGAAGTCAATGGCCAGCAGGTGGCTTGTCTCTACGATACAGGTTTGGATTGGGAAGCGGTGGTGGACGCCAGCTTGGTAAGCCCAGACCAACTTACAGAGGAGACCATAGAGATACAGCCGGCAATGAGGAGTGCTGTTACCATGACGCTGCCAATCGCCAAGGTGGAGATTAAATCCAGGTACGTCACGGGCATTATTCCAGCTGCTGTATTATCTGACTCCTTATTTCCCATGATCATTGGCACGAAATATGTCTTTTTGGGAATGCCCAACCAGCCAGCCCACAAAGGAACAGTAGTCAGTGGATCTCACGGGAAGGAAAATAGGCGGAGACACTATGCGACAACTCAGGGATAGGAGAATTGCATACTGCCCAGAGGAAGGATACTACGTTGCGTCCTTGCTACAGGAAGCTGCAAAGAAGTGCTGAGCCACCAGAACGGGGACAGTACTTTCTGAAGAATCAACTACTCTATCGGAGAGCTGGGAGGGGAGACAACCTACACGAGCAGTGGGTGGTTCCAGAGACCCACCGTCCTCACATTCTTCAGAGTGGACACATCATAGGCGAGAACCGACATATGGGTGTCAGAGAGACCTTGCAGCAAATTTCCGGCCATTATCGCTGGCCAGGAATGACCGGAGATGTACGCCGGTGGTTGAAATCTTGTTCGGAGTGCCAGAACGCACCACCCAACAAGCGGACTAAGAGTAACATAGCTCTTAAAGTGGAAGACAAAGTGGAAGTGTGGAGTCCAGCAGAGACCAATATACTCCAAGTAGGATGGAAAGGACCTTATCCTGTGGAAAAGGTGGTGTCCAAGAACATCTACAAAATACGGATCGGGGAAGAGGAGAAAAATCTCCCTAGACATCTCATTAGGAAATATGAGGAGAGATCCGGGAGCAAAGCTTCGCACTTTATGGTGATGGCAGCCATTGGGACAAAGGTTACCAGTCCAGACGAAGACCAGAGATTACCAGTACAACCTAGGAGGGCCTATGGGACAGTACGTGATAGGTCAGATTTACCCAACGACGGGAGGAGGGAAATCGCACGTCAGGGAAAGGACAAGAGGGAGACCTGCAATAGTAACCAAGTTCAAAAGGGGTGGGTAACGTCGGGAAAGGCGAGAAATACCCAGGACTCCAAACCGAAGATTGGCTGAACCAGATACAATATCGCCCAAAATGGTCCTGGAAAGCAGAAAGTCCAGGAGATTTGGGAAAGATGACTCGGTCCACGAGGACGAGGCGAAACATCCCCAGAGCCAAAGCCGGGGGAAAACCAAGAGGACATGGAAGCAGTGTTACAATCAGGATGGGACGATCCGTCTGTATTGTGAGCCATCGCTTACGCCAGTGGAAAGGAGGTCGACTGAACGTACAGGAGTGATGAGCCAACACTAGTTTCAGGCATGAGTAGTATGGTAGGGTGCATATGAGGTCGCCTACTGGATGAGGTGGTGATCCATGTGAGGATCCAATCATATCATCAACACGTGTTGTTCATAGCTACTTGGAGAGAAGCTCAACGCACCGTGGATGTGATGGTCGTTGTTGCTGCAACAGGACTTCACAGTGGGAAGTAAGGAGAATGTAGGAGCAGATTTCTTATCCAGACATCCAACTCCAGAGGAAGAGGAATAAGTTGAAGGATCATAGGAATCAAAACTACATTGATGAAGAGTCGACGCGGTCAACTCCCTTAAGAGGGGGCCTATGTCACGGAAAAACCTGCAGTTTAATGATTCCTTGATAACTTACATATTAAAATACAAGGAAGGAGAAGGGTTAACAATCGTGTACTTCATTCTGAGAGGAGGACGAATAAAAGAGCATTGACCGACACAGATATGAAAATAGGATACAGGTGTTCGTAAAGTTCATTGCTTGACGATCTGACGGACACGGAGAAACGAGACGATCAGCCGACGGGAAAATGAACGGAGAATGCTTTGAAGTGCAAACGAGCGATGGACAGAGGACCAGCGCAACAGCGGAGAACGGAACGCCCGGACGTATACGTGATTTCACTGAACGTTTGATGTTACGGGAACGGCAAATGCGACTGTTGATGTATGGATATCAAACAATCAACGGAGAATGGGACACGCAATATAAAAAGCTGAACATGGAGTTTCTGTTTAGTGTGATACCAAACTGGAGGGAAAGATAGATTATGTGTCCTGTAATGAATAGAAATATCCTCCCTTATAATGGGATAGAGTGCTTGGCTGCGGATAAATTTCGATTCGGGGACTTACATTAATTCTATAGAGGCATATATAAGGTAACACAAATATTAGAGTAATAGTAGCATAGGGATATAGGTGTTTGTTCTTAAAGTGTGGAAAAATTTCATTCGTTTATCTAGTCGTGTAAACTTTTTGTGCACTCAGAAATCGTATGTCCGTTTTGTTTTCGGAGGCTTTTCAATATGGCTAGAAAAGGGCTATCACAAAAGAAAATTATATGAAGCAGGGCGCTATCACCAGATTACCTATCTTCTCCAAGGGCCCTATAGGTGTTTGTTCTTAATGTGTGAAATTGCATTCGTTTATCTAGTCGTGTAAACTTTAGTGCACTCAGAAATCGTATGTCCGTATGTTTTTCGGAGGCTTTTCAGTATGGCTAGAAAAGGACTATCACATAAGAAAATTATATGAAGCAGACGCATATCACCAGATTACCTATCTTCTCCACAGGTTCAAATCTCCTATTGAAATCATAGAAGAGATGAAGGTTACTACACTTGAGCAAATAAAGTACCTACTTAGAAACAACAAGAACATAGACAATGTTTTAATGTGAAGAAGTGATAACTTAACGTCAAATACAGAACACTGTATGCTCAAACAAATAATACAACTAAAACCCTTAAAAGGAAAAGACGTTAACCTGTGGCAAGCAGGGATACTTAAAACTGCATGCAATTGCACTGTTGCCGAAACATTAAACTTTGTTAACCATAGACCATGGTGTAGAACAGGTCATAGTAACTCTAGACAATGTTGGATAGTGGCGGTGTGTATTCGAGGTGGATTATAATACCGTCCAAACCGGGGAAAAATATGAACTTCAGGGGACTTACCAAATCGGATTATTTTCTGGTGATAAACATTGAACAGTTGTTTCTTCAAGAATTGGATTAATTCCCGACTCAAGCAGGAGGAGATCATTCATGGTGAGATCACTCCATTTTTGTGTGTTTCAGTCCTGTGTTTTGGCTGACAGAAAAGACGAGAAGAACTAATGCACATACGAGATCAACCGTCCTATCTTGCATTCACACTAGCAGACAATACCAATACATTACAAAAGTGCATACTTACACCAGACATAGTTTTTTTTAAAAAATCTGTTATTTATTGTTGAAAGGAAATGTTGTCGGAGTATGTGTTTGAGAGAAAACAGAGAGAGTGAAAGAAAGAATATATGGAAGGGGAAAACAGAAGGGAGGGGTGTAGACAAAAGTCAGTCAATAATCCCAACAGATAATAAGTTTGAAGATGTGCTTGTTGATTCCACCTCTCTCCCGGGAAAACAAGCGACAGTGATATCATAAGTATAATACCAGCGAATGACTATTGGTGATATCACAAGTACAATACCAACTAATGATCACTGGTGATATCATAAGTATAATAGCAACGAATGACTACTGGTGATATCATAAGTATGATACCAACTAATGACTACTGGTGATATCACAAGTATAATACAAGCGAATGACTACTGGTGATATCATAATTACAATACCAGCGAATGAGTACTGGTGATATCACAAGTATAATACTAACCAATGACTGCTGGTGATATCATAAGTATAATACAAACGAATGACTACTGGTAATATCATAAATATAGTACCAACGAATGATTACTAGTGATATCATAAGTATAATACCAGGAATGACTACTGGTGATATCATAAGTATAATAACAGCGAATGACTACTGGTGATATCATAAACAGCGAATTACCTGCCAAATAGTGTCTGACGCCTATATTGTGCGCCTAGGTCAACACCGAGTCATAGAGATGTAAAAGAAAAATACCCGTATATATTTTCTGGAACATAGACACCATGATGACAAGCAAACACAAGAATAAGCAGAAGAAAACGACTGCCGATGCAGCAGAAAATCATTTTCTCTAGACGCTGCATAATTAATCCAGCGTGACAGGCGAGACAACAGCAGGATGTCCTACATGAAAGCGTGTTTCAAGAAAAGTATTTTAAAATATTTTTATTTGTGCTGCTGATTGTGTGAATAAAAACTACAACAAGAAATGTACAAAAGAACTGTATTCAGAACAGCATAAAGCCAGAGCTTATTTCTATAACTTGGGAAAATTTGGAGG